>OY101444.1:21773312-22280033 GCA_956483585.1 Gymnocheta viridis | reverse complement strand
AATTATTATTCCAGAAATTAATAAATCGTTCTATATTTAGTAAATCTGCGATATTTGGTTACCAAAATTGTATTTATTTTTCAACATACGTGGTTTTGGATTTATAAATACAAAAATTAAACCACACTGTGTAAAACTCACGTCGTCGTTCCTTACAAAGAGTTGAAATTTGTGTGAGTGTAACTTAAAGAATATCTCTATTAAAAACAAGGTTTTTAGTTGGTTCAATGGTTTTTTTTAACTTGTTCTGAATTACTTTTTCATAATTAAGTTCAATAAATTAAAAAGCTGACTCTACTCATTAAGTCCTTAACAATATTGATTGCTTATTAATTAATAAGATAAATATTCTTTAACTATTAAAAAAGTTGTTGTTTACTGAAAACTCCAATTGAGTTCCTTTTACCAACAACAAAATATTAATAGGGTAGTGGATATACAATGATGTGGTCGCTGGAACCCTAGATATCCAAATAATTCGACGAGTACCAAATGAGGAAAAAAACAATCTATGTTACTTTTTTCAAATACAAGATTTATTTACCTTTCTCTAAAGTACAGTAATTTTTTGCCTTTCCTGTATCGTTCCACAGTTAGACAATTTGTGTGCGGTGGAAAATGTCTTGAACTATAACGTGGCGCCTTCGATTCAACATTGACGTGGATTTTTAAGCGATCTCGTCGCATAATTCGACCTCTAACACCATCAAATTTTGGTGCCAAAAATTAGTACATTGTCAAAGAATATCCCATCACAACAGCGCCCTCAAGGTGTCTGTTTTAAAACCCGGGATGGAAATGCCACTATTTCTTTTTCAGACTTAAACATTTAATGTGTGGGTGGGTAAGCCATTCTATATGGCTCCATTTCATTGTTGCTTATGCCAAATCATCAGTTGACCTTTAATCATTATCTTTAAAAAGCTTACAAGCTCTAACGTTTGTATAAAAATTTTCTGATAAGAAATCAGAATTACAAAATAAATAAACATAGTAATCTATAAGATTTTTATTTCTTTTACAATCTTTGTAAGATAAGTTAACCTTCGATTAGCAATAAAACAAAACAACTTTTTGAAAATAAATTGGGAGAATATCTAGAATATTTTTAAAATATTATTTCTTAAGGTAACCACCCGTAGACGTCATGTTTTTTACGTTTGACTTGTAAAATTTCATACTGTAAAATACGTAATCGTACATGTCGTGTGTTACCTTTAAAACATTGCTTCTGTAAAACACATGTGTAAAGTCACCTGGCAAAATTTAAATTTGAGTGTGATCTGTTGTTACTTTTTAATTACATTTCATAAAATAAAACACTTTAAAAAAATTCTAATAAAATTTGCGCTCAGATTAGCTGTTGCAAATAAACATGATCAATGTCAGACGTAATTGTATAAAAAAGTTTGTGGGATAAAATGATAAATCTTCTGTAAAATAAGAATTTTGACAGACATGCACATTTAAATATAAGTCACAAAGGTGATAAGTCAGACGTAAAAAACATTTTGTCTACGGTTACCTTTAAATATTTAAAAAATAATTTGAATTGCAACTAATTGTTCATTATTATTTTTAAAAACAATCTCTTGTTATTAAATTCACATTAAAAAATTTTTTTGTTGCATATTTTATGAAACAGAATAATTTTTAATATTCCAAAAAAATTTATATACATATATTTTAGCAAAAAAAGATCTACTAGGTAAAAATGTGCTACAAAATTTTAGAACATTCGTATCTAAGTCTAAAATGCTGCTGCATTTCATACTTTGAATTACCACAAATACTTTGGATTTTTTTATGTTGAAGTGTTTCAATACTGTTACGGGTGTGTACCACATATTCATGCGAGCGTGCAAATATTATGGCATTTCTTTTGAATAAAATTTATGGACTTGTAAAAGGTTCCACTATCTTACAAACTGTTGGATGGTTTTTCCTTTTACTGTTAGTGAAACTGTATTTTAGTCGTAATAAATTTTAAATTAAAGTAGAATATACTCAAGCTAATTTCTAAATTAAAATCAAAAAATTTATAGGTTGCTTTAATGCAGGTTATCTTAAAAGAGAAGAAAATTTGATTCAACTCAAACAAACTAACTTATTTTAAAAAAAGAAATAATTTAAAAAACTTTTGTTTGTTGAGGGTTTTTAGCTAGTCTATATACATGCATTTCATTGGTGCTAAAGCCTAATCATCAGTAGACCTTAAACCTAATTTTTAAATGTTAAAAACCCTCAACAAACAAAAGTTTTTTAAATCTTTGAAAAAGGATATCGAGGCAATCTCGATTAATATAAATTTAATAATTACAAGAAATAATTAATAAAATTTTATTGAGTTTATCTGGGTAATTTTGATATTTAATTCAAAAACCATTCAGGTGTGTCTGTCCATGCCTAGCTGTCCATGTTTAGCTTCAAAAATGCTTCTAATTGAAAGTGTTTTTGGTCAGTGTAACGAAAAAGTTTTAAGATAAGTTTACTTTTTTGTTTTTTAATATCTAAACTTGGAGTACAGTCTTTTCAAATCTAGCAAATATTTCTCACTTGCACGCACTTGTCTTACAGCAAAGATTACGAACTGTTTTTTTTATATTAAAAGTTATTTATTTAATTTAGTTAAGTATCCTAATACACATACGATTTTTGATTTTGCATTTTAATTACATATTTTATTATAAAAACACTTGAATGAATCATATTTCAAGAACATTTTAAGGATATTTTTTGTCAAGTTTAAGCTTTTTATTTTTTTATATTTAACCACAATTGCACTTCATTTCAATACTTAAAAGTTTTGTTTTTATATTTGCGATTAATTTTTAATTTTCTAAATAAAACTCACAGTTTTTGATGTGTGTTTAAATTTTAGTTTCGTTAAATATTTTTTGTCAAATTCACAAGCACAAAGTATTATCTATTTAATTATTTATTTTCTTTCTCTTTTAAACAGTCAACTGCTGGATTAAATAATTAGGACTTTGATTAACAATTAACATGTTAATAAAAATTTTCCACAAATTATTTTCAATAAATAAAAATATATAAGCTATTATTTATTTCGAGATTTTATTTAAAAAAAATAACATAGCAATTTTTACAATTTTTTAAACAAAGCTTATTAAAAGGTATTTTTAAATACGTTTAAAAAAATTTAGCAACTAAGAATTAACTTTTATAAGTTAGTTTCATACTGCCTGGCCCACGATGTCGACCGATGTCGATCTTTTGTAAAATTACATTTAAAACAAAGACAGTTTCTAAAATTTTGTTTTTGTTTTAAAAGTCATTTCATAAAAGTACGATATCGTTCGACATCGTGGGCCAGGCAGATAGTTTAAGCAAATCTTTGAAAATAATGTTTTAGAAAAAATTTTTATTTCAAATGTATAATTTTTTTTGTTGAGTTGTTTCCTTAATGTTAACAAAATTTGACTAAGAAAGAAACCTTTCACTTATCGGGATGCTGGAGAGCTCGCAAGTAATTTACAAGAGAACCACAATAAACATATAAAATCTTCCATTATGTTTTAATTATCCAGTTCTTAAATTTTTAATAGCTTTGATGAATTTATTTATTGCAAATTAAACACATACAAAAATATTAACAAATACTACAATAAATTTAAAGATTTCGTTAAATCAGTTAATCGCTTAATTGAGCCAAATTAAACGATTTAATTATTAATTGACAAAAGCCAAAATCTATCGTACTGCTGTCAAAAAAAACTTATATAGTAGATCCAGATATGAATAAACATGATTATTTTTGTGTTTTCTTTTAACAATAAAAGTAAAAATATATTTGGGATGCTCATTACAAATTAAAACTAAATTTTATATCCACAAAAATAATCTTTAGTTAATAAATTATCATTTGAAACAATTTTTCAGAGACAGGAAATATTATTATTATAGTTTTGATATTCCGCATTTTAATCAACTGTCAAGCTGTACTAGATTTAAGAAGACTTCAAAAATACTTAGTTTTTATAATACAATTAAAAAGATATTATATACGTTTTTTAGAAAATATTAAAATTTTCTAGTTTCAAAATATTGACTTGAAAATTTTGGCACCAGCAATTTTAGCTTGTTTCAATTTGTAATTGTATTTATTAGTAATAAAATATATAATTTTTTCACATTTTTTACCACTTTATTGCCAATTACACTTTTCTACAATAAAAAAGTTCATTGCTACAGATCAATGTATTTATATATTTTTTTAAATTTATAATATTTAATATATATATATATAATTTAAAAATAATTTTATAAATTCATGAAAAACGTGGTTTATCGATTATGAGTAATTGACATCAAATCTTTATCTTAAACACTTTTTACATAAACCTAAAATATTTCAAAATATAATGGAGCAATTAAGATTTTTTAACAGACTTCAAAAAAGGAAGAGGTCCCATGTTCGAGTGTATCTTTACTAAATATCAATGTGAATGCTGCAGACGGATAGATACCAGCCGTAAAAATGCACAGTAGTCTCGATCGATTACAATATGATGAATTAAAAAATCATAGGGAAGGATCTAACCTTTTATTGGAGGAGAACATATGCGACTGACAACCATAGTCGGGTATTATGGATTTAAAAAAAATAATTAAATGCCTCTACTTTTTCAAATATAGAACATCTTGAATGAACTTTATTTTCATGTAAAGCTAAGCAAGATATAACGGCAAAAAAGTCACTGATGATCTGCATTAGCAACAGTGAAATTCGCATAAGAACCTGCTATACTCCTCAATAATCAATTTCGATTTGTTTTTGATTGAACTATTAATATTTGACTAAATATGTAATATAAAAAGTGTGATTAAAGATTGTAGCAATTCCCATAAAAAGCACCGAAAAAGTCAGTTTTAAAAACATTTTTCATCAATTTCATCTTGATTTAAAAAAAACGTGTTTTTTATTTGAAATATAATGTTGATAAAAACGTTCAAAATTATCTAAATTATTTAGTCGTAGAAAATAGTAAAAGTAAAAAAAGTTTTAAATTAGATTTAAAAGTGGCTCTATAAAAACATACCCACGTTTTTTTTTTTTCTTTCTAAAATTATTCAAAGTATTATTATGGTGTTTTAATTCATATTTGAAAGAAAATTCTTAAAAAAATATTTCAGAAAAAAAATTTAAAAATACTATCGAAAAGTAAATATTTTTTACCAAAGGCTTGTCAATATTAAGATTTTTTTTAATAACAATAATTGTTAAAGTACGCGACAGAGATAATGTCAAATGTTTCTGTAGTCACTAAATGGCCTATTACCCGATTTTCTTGTGACGCAGCATTATAGAACACAGTGTTTACAAATTATATGTAATTTTTAAAGTTAAGGTTCTACTTTAGCTTCTAAACAAAATGATTGTAGAATACCGGAAATGTTAATTTAAGGCCTGTTTTATTCACTAAAATGTAAAGCATGTTTCTCTAAATGAGTAAAATTATTTTGTTCGAGCATTTATATTGCAAAAAAAACATATTGGAGTTTTTTATGTATGTTGTTTGCATTTAATATACATATATATGTATGTACGTAAATGTTGAAATAAATTTTTCTTTTGATTTTACAGAAACTGGCTTTTATTATTTGCCTTTTAATTTTTCTTATTAAAAATTTAACTCAAATTAATATTTTTCCTTTTAAATGGAAATAATTTAATTTCATTTCATATTCTTGTCAAAATATTCTGCAAAGTCAACTTGAGCTACATAATTTATTTTTAATTTTCACACAGACCCCGCGAAAAAAACTTAAAAAAATTTAAGCGTAAAAAACACCGACTCATCATATATTCAACACTCAAAAAACACCTTCTGAAGGCAAGAACACATAAAATTGCACAATATCTTTATCATGCTTTTCAAAAACTTACCGTTATAAGTATGTAGTGGTGTAAAATTATTTTCAAATGTTGCAGTTATTCCAAGTGAGTATTTTTTTGTAAAACAAAAAAAATAACAAGGAAACAAAAATAATAACGAGGTAAAGAGCAAAAAAAATCCAAAATCGTTAAAAAGGTAGACAGGAAACAGAAATGGAAATCCACACAGAAAGAAGCACAAAAAAATTAAATCCAATTAGCGGTAAATGAAAGGGGAGTTTTCGTGACGTAGAACCAATATCTTAACTTGTATAATTTTGTAGTTGTTGTTTATATAATTTAATTTAAACTTTATTAAATTCTTTTTTAATCACATTCATATTTTTTATTTGTTTTTATACATATAATTTTATAATTATTATGCAGAATTCTTAAAATTGCTTTTTATTTTTTTCCAAGTATTCTTGTTATTGTATGTTTAATGATATGCCAAAGTTGTGGTTTTTCTTATATTAAAATATTTATTTTACATACTTCACATATTTTGGTTTTAGTTTTATCTTTAATTATTTGAATTATTTTGAATTTTCCGCATCAAATAATTTTAAATTTTTGTTTTTTTTTTTTTGCAATTACATATTCAATATTGCTCAAAATTTTATTGTTCTGTTACAGAACTTTCTTAAATATTCTTTTATTAATAACATTTTGCTTTTCTATTTTTTTCTTAAATGCCTCATTTAATAAATATTTTTTTCTAATGCAAACTTTTCGTTTTATTCAATTTTCGTTTCATGATTATTATTTTTTTTTAAGTTTTCGTAACAGTTACAAAAAATTTACTGTTGAAACTTCGTATCGATATTGTTTTACCGTTTAGTTTTCATACACTTTGTTTTGCATGTGTTGTTGTTGCTATTATTTTTCTCATAAATCAAAAAACCAACAAAACAAAAACCGTACCGTTAGACGCGCTTACGTTACGCGACATCGACTAAACTATGTTGTTTATACGACAAACGTTACATGGAGACTAACGTGTCTAGAGTTCTTGTAAATGCTAGCGAGTCTTGTAAAAATCACCAACAACAATATATTTTTCTCATGTTATTGTTGTTATAGTTGTTTTACGAAAAATACAAAAACAAATACTCATTCATAAGCACACAAACTCATACAATGTACTTTTAACACCACCAATATTCATTTTGTACATTGAAAGATTTTTAATACGTTTTTTATGGGGTTGCAAATACAACCGGAGAAATGGAGAGCATGATGATAAGAGAAGCCAAGAGCTAAATTATTACTTACAGTTATTTGTGCTCATCACAACATTTTATATGTAGACAACACACATGTGATAACGCTAAAAAACGTTATAATGTAATACGACTTTTTGCTCGCAAAGAGCAAACACGAGTAACTGTATATAAATAAAGAATATCCTTATTGAGAGTTCTGGTTAGTTTTGCAGGTTCACGTTTGAGTAATTTATAGTAACAATTTGTCGAAATTGTATTTAAAAGTAACGTCAGGTTTTTTTTGAGCGGAATTTTCCGTGTGTCCTCTTGAGCTAAAAGAGCGAGTCTGCAAAGGATATAAAATTAAAGGATTTTGCACCTGTGATAATGAATTTTGTAACTGGATTAATAATTTTAATTAAAGAACATAACTACTAATATAACATAAGTACAAAAACATTTTTAAAAGTAAAGCAAAACAACTTTAACTGTAAAGTACAAAATGTGTACGACGAGTTGGCTTTTCTTTTTTAAAAATTTGTCAAATTGAATAACAACATACACATGAACATTAGGATCAGGGACTCATCAATGAATACCTCAGTTGCATTCCAAACGATACTTATGTATATCAAAATCAGCTCTTAAGGGAGACCATTTAATATTTTCAGGAATAGAGGCTAATACGAATATACATACATACTAATGGCCTTATTTACAAACGATTAATAAAGTTAATGTTTGCATTAAAACCTATTTTCCAATATAAAAATCCAACATTAAACCTAGTGTAACTTTATTGATCGTTTGTGAATAAAGCCATAAATACATAGTTATTTATGTATTAAGGTATAACCAGTGCAGTTGATATTTGGGATTTCTCCTAAAACCGGGGGATTTTAAAATATTTATTGTAATAGAAAAATACAAAGGAAATGTTTTATCTAAATTTATCACATATTTCATGATTTTTTTCTAATATATTCGGGTGAAAACGGCGAAAACTATGCGGCAAGTCTAATATTTACATACACTCTCAAAGTATTACCCTTTAATGTATTCTTATGCAGATAATTATTTATCCTTTATAACTATTTAGCAAATTTATTATTCGAGATAGAATTTTACTTTACATTTAATTTCCTTTTTAACGTTATTACAGTCGCGATAACAACATGTGCTGCACAGTTTTGAAAATATTGATTATTAAGTAATTTGAAGGTAGAATGTATTTGTTTTATATACATTTACTGTTGAATGCCTGCATAAAAAATTAAATATCTCTCTAATTTAGTGAGCAGAAAACTGTTCTCTTAAAATTACTTTTTATTATAAGGTATAAGAGTTTCATTTTTCATTATATTCCCCCTGGCTGTGATTAATATCTTACTCTCTTGCAATGTTGCAGACCAATTAAAATTATTTTTTAACACAAAATGTTAAGTAACAACAGAAACTACACTCCAACGCTTTCTGCAAAGATGCTTAATGTGGCCTTTTCATAATATAGCTGAGGAGCAGCTAGGACAACTTCAAAAGCATTCGGTACACTTTATTTAAAGTTGAATTACGAAAATTTACAAAAAAAATACGGTCGATAATTAACTATTTCATAAATTAAACAATACAAATTTAGTATTTATATTTATAAATTTTAAATTTATACAATAATTTTTTATTAAGAATTAGACTTAGGATGTTTCCGCAAAAGGCGACATAAATAAGATTTTATTATAATTATTTAAAAAATTATTTTTTTATGTCTAAATTTAACATATTAGGATGAGGAATATAAAAAATAAAAATTTTAACTACAAATAAAATACAATTAAAAATATTATTTCAATTATCTGTAGTACAATGAACTTTCTCTAGATGTCACTAATAGAATATCTTTAGATTGATTTTAAAATCGATTTTAACGTGCTTGGGAACACATCTTGAGAACACTTAAGAAAATTTTGTTAATGTCGGACAATTTCTAACGATTTTTTAGAAACTTATACAAACCAGATAAACGAGATTAAAACGCATCCTTGCAGGCATAAAGATACTACACGTTAAAACAAAACATAATCTTAGAAGCAGTTACATACTAATATTTGTTATTTTATATGAATATTTTTAGTTTAAACTGAATTTTTAGTATTAAGGATATGCTGAATGAAGGTGCGAACGTCCTGCCAAACATTTAACGAAAATTAATTAGAATATTGAAGACTATAATTTTAAAAAAGGTCAAGAAGTATTGCTTCAACTTTTTCGTAATTAAAGCCAAAATATTATTTTTCAAATGAGGGACATGTGGGAGGACGTCATGTCCTTGAACTGAGAAGCCTACCGTTCAAAAAAGATATTAATTTTTGTTATATTCTTACAGCATGAAATTGGGTTCTGGTACAGTTTTAGGAAACTAATAATATTCTGGATTTGTGAGATGAGCATTAAAGTGACGTATGTAGTATTTGTTGTTGTTCGGCACTGAACAGTACCGACAGGAATTAACAGTGGTATATGCTAATGTTTATAGCAGGGCCCTCCTTCTTGAGCATTATAGCATATTTGTCGGTGAAGTAATATTTATTAAAACGGATGTGATTAAAAAAAAATAATCTGACATCCTTCATCAGAGGTGTTGAAACACTAAAATTAAAAACTATAAAAAAATTTTTTTTTTTAATTTAATGGGGAGTTAGGAATATCCTTGCACCAAATGCCATAACCTTAATTGCAGGACTGAAGATTAATATTTTCTAAAAACTAAACAAATGTTTTCAATTTCGGTAGTAACTTAAACTAGAATTTAAACTTTTAAATTACGGATATACGGCAGGAGGGCATGTCCTTTATCCGGCTATAGCTAAACTTACCACTAAACGTAAAGAATTTAATTTCAAAATTAATCACTAGTTTTTGTCTGCATTATGATAATACTTTTAGCAACAATTGAATATTTTTAATTAAGGGCACATGGAAAGTGGACAAACATCTAAACTACATATTTGTAATAAATTTAGCATACAAGTTGTACTTACAGCTAAAATTTAAGTTTGAAGATAAGATAAGATAAACTTAAATGGAAGGTGGTCATGTTCTTAAGCCGATCAAAATAAAAGTAATCATTTTCGTTACATTCTGATCGTCCAAAACTTTAACTCTTAAAGTATACAAGAAAGGCGTGTTTCTACAACAATCGCCATTAAGTTAAGTACAAAGCTATAACTTTGAAAATATTTAGCAAATTTTGTTGAATCCTCTTAGTAATTGTATCGAAAACTTTATTTTTCAATTATGGAAAAAATAAAATAAAGGCAAGAAGAAATAACACTGATGTGCAACAAAAAACTCCTTAAAAAAATTATGTCATAAATATGAAGAATTTGATGCTCTGAATCTGTTCCCTATGGCAAATTTTTTCTATTACGTCTAGATTTTTCGATATGATATTTTTTCCAAAATATCATAAATTTAGGTTTTTTTTAATTCGTTTTATGCGTTAACATTATAAACAATGTACATATATACTTAAATACGAAATAGATCGTAAGAGATAAAAAAGAGCCGAAAGTGATATCTGTGGTAGTACCTTTGCGCCTGCGCAAAAGTTATTAAAACAGTTATTTGAAAACTTATCTTTCAATTGTTTACGTTCTATATCAAATACTTTAGTAAGTTTTGCACAAAATTCATATTATACATATATTTAAGTGTTTTTTTTAACAGTGAAATGCAATAACAGATGTTGTTAAGAAAGTTTATCAGTTTTATTTTGTATTCTCTATCGATGAGAGGGATAAAAGTTGGTTCCTAAAAATTTGCTGTAATAGTTGTTGAAAAACGTTGAGAGGTTAGCTTGAAGAAAGTCACAAATCTATGCCGTTTACGATGCCAATGTTAAGGAGTGAACTTCAGAATCATACTGATATTTCTATAACTTGTAACTGTAAAATTAGCATTTTTCGTTGTAGAACTTAGACCGTAGCCTTTTTTCACTTTTTTGTAATAGTTGTTTTTAAAATAATGTCGGTTTTTAATTAGATTGACGTTGTATTTAAAATTTATTTGCTGTATTTAAGTTAAGTTCCGTGTTTAGACCACCAAATATGTTGTAATCATGGATGAAAACAATGAGGAAAAACAATTTTTTTTCTGCAGACGAGTATGATTAGCAATTCTTGTTGGGTTATGATAAGAGTTCTTGCAACAACTAAATTAATAATTACATTTTAGATTAAGGATATATAGCAGCTTGGCATATATTTTAATTCGATCGAAATTAAATATAACAGATAATATTAAGTGTATAGCTTAAGATTTAGGTACGCATTTTCGCTGAATTTCGACCATAACTATGGCTAAAACTTTAAAAAAAAAGGATGTATGAAATTTAGGCCTATCCTTGCATGTATTGAATGAAATTAAACTTACTACAAAGATTTAAAACGTAATTTCGAAAATAACTTTAATATTTACGTGCAATCTGATCATAGTTGTAAGTAAAATTGAATTTCTAAATTTAGGGAGACATTGGAGTTAAGCATGTCCTTGGACGGATCGTAATGATATTTATCACAAAACTCGGAAATGGAAAATATCGGCATTTCAATTTATTTTTAACTATTTTGGCAATTTTATAGCTCAAAAAATTTTAATTAAAAAAATCTATTCTACCATAATTTTGCGCTAAAATGTCGAAAGCACTATACAATCTATGTACTAAGCATTATAGTATACGCTATGGCGAGCCTATCTATGTTATAGCAAAAAGGTTCCTCCAAAATAGTGTAGAAGTTGTACCTATCTCTTACTGAAGCTGCCAAAAACTGTATCAAGTAATTACCATTTTCAAATGAGACTTCACATACATAAATTCATATTATAAATTAAGATAATAAAACATTTTGACTCAAAAAATAAATGAAAAGCAAAATGTAGTATTTTAATCTTTTTCAGTGTGAAAAATTATACTTTAGCAATATTGTATCCCATAAACTGAGTAAAAAAATAATTCGAATAGCAACCGACAATTAAAAATCACTACTAATTCATTAACACACTTTTCTCTTAATGAATTGTAAAAAACTCGTTATATTAACTAAATATACATTAGTTTTTTTCTTTATTTCTATTTAAAGAAATTAATTAATATTTAATTGTATCTTTATAATCTTCAGACAAGAAATAAACGTTCACGCGCTTTAGCGCACAAACAATGAGATAAAACAAAACAATTTGTCTTTGCGATGAGAGTATACAGATACTTTTGTATAGTTCGTAGTATTTTGGTATTAAAACATCGTGTATGTTGTATGTTCAGATTTCAATTTCAATAAGCTCTTTATAATCCCTTTTAAATGTCTTAATACCTTGTTATGACAATCTTAAACATTCTTAAATGACCTGCTTCAAACGATAAACAAGTTGTGGGGTATAGACACACATACATATACAAACACAGACTTTTCGAGAGGAGTCTTGTGCATGAATGCCCCTACGAAATGCAGCAGCATCTGATCTTACAAACTCACACAAGTTCTAATACGTTAAAATATGGGAATGACATTATATGTATGCATGCTCATTAGGGTCGCCCTCTGTTATATGAAATTTTTTTAAAAATTATAGCTGGCACTGCAATATGGCAGGCATTCAAAAAGCAACTAAATAAAAAAAGGCAGATTTAGATCAGGTAGTCGCATCCGAATCGGCATTAAAAATATGAACGGTTTTCTTAAAAAGGGTTGACAAATTTATAAGGAAATTAAAAATGGTTAAGGAAACCTGCACGTAAAAAGTAATTGTGATACGACAGCTCAAACCGCATCTACAAAGGTACAAATAATTCAAAATGTGTTAACAATTAATCATGAAGTTTGCTAAACTCACAGGTGGCAAAAGCAGCAGTTGCAGCTACTACATATTAATCAGGACATTAGTGGCTCTCAAATTTTCGCAGATGGTTTAGTTGTTATTATTAGTATTATGCTAGTTATTACCACTGCCTCAGCTTTATATTGGGCTGGTGTTAATAATCAACAGCAAATAAATAACAAGAGCACAATATAATAAGTTTATTTAAAATAAAAAATCCTTTTATTATTAGTATAGATGAATAACTTTTGCTTTTAACATCGTGTGGTTATGTAATAATAATGTAAACATATTTTGATAAACGAATTCAGGCCTGATCTCTCGAGGCCACCCGTTGTGAATTCTTCTAGATGCACCAAAAACATAATTAAACGATTTGTAAAAGCGACTCATATTTAGAAAAACTGAAGGATCTAATTGCATAAAGAACGTACAGAAACTGACATTAATTGAAAATTCGACTAAAGTACAGAACAGGCCTGAAAATTTCAATTTCGTTTAAAACTTTTTGTTTTGTTTTCATATTTAAGCTTTATGTGCTTGGAAGTCTACATTTGTAATAATTTTGAATAAATTAGCGAATAAAATTTTAAATTGTCAGTAAAAGAGCTTGAGTTTTTTGGAAGCTTCCTAAAATCTTGATTTAAGTAGATTTAAACGTTAAAGATGTTAAAATAGTTATATCCGAGGTGGCGAAGCAATGTTATTTAAAATTACCATCTCTTGGCCGGTAGTCTACATTTGTAGTCACTATTTGTTTTATATCCAAAAAAAAAATTTTTTAGGGGGTTGCCTTTGTGTTTATTTTTTTATTGTTATTTTTGCTCAGAAGCTTAATGATACTACCGAGCAACAATGACAAATTCTCGATTTAAGCAGCAGCTCCACTACTGGAAGATAAAGCAGCACAAATCTCAACCATTTGGAACCAAATGAATCAAAATCTTCATAGATATTAAACGCCATGTGGAGAAATAACAGTGGATGAACAATTATTTGCATATCGTGGATGAATCAAATTTATCATTTGGGTTGCTTGCAATGCAAAGAAAGTAATTTTATCCTCTAAATAGCAAAATTTGCATAAGAAAGATCCTTAATACAAGCCGAAAGTTTTTGCCAGCAATTGAAAAGCGTTCAGAAATTTCAATGGTAATAGGCTACATTCCAAAGTAAAATTTTATAACCATTTTTTTAATGTTTATCGTGATTCAACCGCTCACGTAAGTTTTCGATACCGAGCACATAAAGGTTAAGTTATACAACCTTAACTTTCAAACTACGTGGACGCCACCCTACTGAACGTATTTGTATACGCATTTATAATGTAAATGCTTGTGTATTTGTTATAATAAATGTCTTTTTCTCACCATTTGTGCTAACTGCATTGTATTGTGCTTGTGTATGTGTGCCTGAATCGTTTTGAAAATCTTGATTAATGCCTGTTGTGTTGTATCTGAGATATTTGTAGTGCAGCAATTCGCCCATATAAATTTATAATATGTTATTATTGAAAATTCATAAGCAATAATCTATATTTAAGTATGTAAACCAAATGCAAAATGCGTTTTGCTGAGATTATGTGACCAACCAGCTAAAATTTAATATTATTAAAAATATTGGATGTACTTATAGCTTTATTGCTACTGAGTTGGTCTCATTTAGTATAAATTTATCTAAACATAACACACATTAAGCATACAAACAACACACGCTTGCAATTTTATTAATGCATTTGAATGACCAAAGATATGAGCAATCACTTCAATTGTTAAGCAACATATTATAGGTGCAATTCTCGTTTCCATAAGTTGTTGACAGTTTAAATGAGACAAACAACCGGCAATGTACTTACAAACGTTTATTTGAAATAAAGTACTCGTTTATAAATGAATACAACCATCCACAGAGTCAATAAATATTTAAGTAGTTGTATTGATTTTTCTATTGTTGGTAATAATCAAAAATAAATAAAACATAAACTCTATTTGACACAAATAGATCAAATAGCAGAGATATTTTATTATTTAGTTGGTTGTTTTAAAACAATTAATCAACAACATATTAATGGCTAAAGTACTGAAATAACAAGTTTTTTGATTTCTTTGAAATACAATTTTAACAAATTGTTTGGAGTGGTTGTTTAATTGTGTTTTTTTAATTCATTTCAAATTAATAAAATAATAATATATATTTTTTTTGAGATAGAGCGATAAAATACTGCAACGCAAAGAGGGATAATTAAAAAAGTTTACGTTTTAATTGTTTTTCCTAAAACATGTACTAATAAAATAATTTATGATTATACGATTTTGTATTAATCCGAATTCTCCAGGTTTATAAAATAATCATCTAATTTTTTTCCGCTTTTTTAATACAAACACAAACCGTGAAGCCATTTTGCCTTGTCTGCAGAAACATCCAGGGTCTAGGCTGGAATCGAACCTGCGACCGCCAGACTAATAGTCTAGCACGCTATCACTAGTCTACGGGGACTCCCCAAATCAAATCAAATATTATAAATCACTTCTTGTATAGGATACCTTTATTGTATATTTGAAAAGAGAACTGGCATATCGGGTCCAGTTTTCGGGAAAATAGGTGTCGTCATATAACGACGCTATTAAAATAAACGTACAAGAATTTCCATATGGATTTTAGTTTTAGAACTTTTTTCTTTTTCAAACTTTTATGTTTTCAATAGTTATAATGAAATTTAAATTTATATATATTTATTTTTGGTAATATGGAACGAAGCTGTTATCATATTTTTGGCACTCTGTCCTTACAGTTGACTTGCATTTATCACCAGAACATCGTATCTGTTTATTATTTTTTGTTCTTTGCACAAAGTGCATATATCCATCATATCTGATGGAATCAGCCACACACAGGGATATTCTCCCTTGATCTCTCCGAAAAATTAGTCTGAAAAAAGAACCTCTTTTGCTTGAGTTTAAGATGATGCTGGCTCTCTAATAACCAATCAGTTTGTACTGTACTCCACTTCTTTGCTCGTCCCTAGGGTCCTGCAGTAAAAACTGCGACCCCTCCGCGACCTCTTTCTTTCTTTTTGAAATCATTTACTCATTTACATCCAGCAAACAACAATTGTTACCTCAGCGATTGGAGCCCCTTTTCCTCACCTCTTTGAGTAAAGGAAGTATTGTAATTAAATTATAATTTAATTTTTTTCCTCTAAAATACCTAAAATGACCTCAACGGTAAGAAATTTACTGATAGAAAATCGAAAACAAAAAAATTTTAAATCTGATAGAACTCATTGTATCATATTGTCGTCTTTTGACGACAGCAATATATATTTTCAAAAGAACTATATTTCTTCTACAACTCGAATATAATTTTTTACAACACTCTTTTAAACTAGTATTAATTTTCATTTTATATTATTTTTAGGGCACATTTATATAATTTCTTAAGCTTTCAACACTTACTTACAATAAAAAATTTACCACACACGAAATATTTAAATCACTAAGCAGAACTAAATTTTTTACGAAAAAGAAAAACACAGGACAAATGCTATTATTTGTTTTTTTCTATGCAATAACAACGGTTCACCCGCAAGTTGAAATATGACGACGGTAGGAGAATTCGGGTTTTTTAGGAATAAGTTTTTCAGGGGGTTACACTCTTTTGCGATGCGAAAACAATGCCAGTGTAAAAATATTTTTATTTTGTACTATTTTTTTCTCATCGCAATAGAGAGTAACCCCTCCCCCGATCTTAACGAGAAGAATTCATATGTGATACAAGTTTTAAATCCTACTGCCGGTTCACCGATATCTATAAAATTGTTCTTTCGTATAATTGCATTTAAAACAAAAAGAAATTTTTAAAAGTTGTTTTTGTTTCAAATGTAATAATTCAAAAAAATATTTTCTCGATAACGATGAACAGGCAGTTAATGTTTTTTATTACGAAAGTGCTCTGACGATATGCGAACATTTTAAGGTTCATCAAAGTGACGAATCGTGTACTTACCATCTGCAAAAGAACTCTATTAATATTTTCGAATGTTTCCGTTTAAAAATAATTGTTACCAATTTTAAGAAACTTTCCTGAATTATTTGTATCAGTAAAATTGTACACTTTCAGCTTTTGCTCTATTTTTCTTCAAATAATATTATTTTCTCGCGCTAAAAAGTATAGTAAATATAATCCGAGGCACTAAGATATCTACATACAAAGTCAATGTAGTATTTTTTGCATTAAGTGCGTTCAGACATTTTATGATAACAAGACAGACTTATAACACTCGATTACTTATAACACTATTTGTAAAATTTTTAGCAAATATTTCATGTACAGGTTCGAGCATGTTTTAGTTTGTTAAATATTTTACAGATTACTCATACGTACTGTGTCCTCATGATTTCCTTGAAAAACGTGATCAAAATGTTTGAAAAGTAACTGGTTTCTCCAGTTTGTCAAAAATTAAGTTAAAAAAATCCAAGTATCACTATTTTTTTTTTTTTTTTTTTTTTTTTTTATCTTGGACCAGCGCTCAGGGGATGACCCCTACACATGCAATGCATTGTGCTGGAACTAGTGGAAAGGGATAGTGATAGATATGAAAGGAGGTGAAGCTTCATTCGTTCTTTACAACTCTGCTTTTTTTTTTGCACGTTTATTCGTAGAGCAGTGTTGCAGCGCCTCTGGTGGCGAGGAGGACATTACGAGGTTTGAAGCTGTGTTTAGTTTAGTAGCCACTTCTTTTTATTAATTTTATTTTACTTCGCCGTTGATTGTGCTACTCAGTACCAACGAAGGAGGGCGCTCTGATGTTACATTGGGATTAGTATCAGCTGAAGTTGGTACTGTTCAGTGACCAGTGACCATGCCTTCACCACTGAAATCTTCCGCCAACAACTGACACAAAGGCACACCAATGCACATCAGAGAAATGCGTGGTGTTTTTATTTCATGACTCTGTCTGACACTGGGTTTGAACCCAGGTCTTTCGGTTTGTAGTCAACGTGCTTACTACCTGAGCCAACATATATCGTAGCTAGCGTTGCCAGTTTTACCTTTTCAAATCTAAATTTAAATTGTATCCGTCATTTACCCTCTAAATTTTCATCTTAGGTTTTAGGCCTTTTTCTATAATTTTTTTTTAATATTTTTTAACTTCGAAAATATAAAATTTATTTATTTAGAGAGTACTATTTAGAATAATTTATTATTCATTAGACTAGCAGAAGGGATCAGTACTGATTTTTAGGTTGCTACGTCATCTCATTAGAGTACTTGTTCGATTTTACTACTTTTTACGATGGATACTAAAGATTAGGAATATCAACTATTTAACCGTATTATTTAACGATTTCATCTCCAGCTGAAAATTCATTTTAATATAAATCTAAAGAAATCAACAAATTACGCATAAATATTATTTATATATATATTTTTAAATTACAAATATTTATTTGACCAGTTATTACCCGGTACCCAAAAACGTTAATCGATTTCGTTGAAACATTCTTTTGAAGTTTAAAACAAATTGAACGATTGCTTTCTGAGATATGAGGTAGTAAGTTTACATACTAGTGAGCTGATATATTTAGTGATTTTAGAATAATACAATAAGAATATCAGAAAAATCCCACTTTTTGTATGAGATATTTATTTAAATATTTAATTGGCCATTATGTAATTTACCTTAAACCCACCGTAATGAACCAAAAAGAAGTCCTAGCGAAAATCCCTCCCAACTGCGAAAGAATGGCAAAAAATAAATATCCTTTAAATAGTTTTCTACAAAGACATTAATTTAATTAATTTTTAAATTAATTTTTAACCGGTTTGTTCGTAATCGTGAGGAAGCTACACAAAGGTGTAGTAAAATAATGAAAATAAATGTGGATGTTTTTATAATAAAAGGAATTTCAAGCGCGTTATTTAATTGGAAATTTCTATAAATATAATATCATTATCGCTATCTTAAGTTAAGCAATTATCAGTAAAACTGAAATTCTATTATATAAAAATTTTATCGATTAATGTAAAGTGTATTAACTACCCAGGACTACTAGTCTTGTACTACCCACAATTCTATTGATCCAATTCTTTATTTTTTGTTTGTTTTGGAATTCAATGTCTATCTGCATAACTGGCCGTCTCTCATTTTATTATTAACTGATTGAAAAAATATAATTTTTTTTGTCTGTTGAGCTAGGGTATAGACAAACATTTTATTGGTGCTTATGCCAAGTCATCAATAGACCGTGAACAATGTTTATGGAAAGTGGCAAATCTCCTAGCTTTTTATAATTTTTGCATGTTAATTAATACGAAATCCCATCTCTGATGATTAGTTACTCCATATGTTATTACTTTCTCGCCCATTCTACACCATTGGCACCTGAGATTACATTTTTTAAAATATATTTTTCTTGAGTACATTTTCTTTTTATTTGTCGCCTTATTTTTTTAGACTGGACTTTAAACATAGAACCATAACGATATTTTACAATACCTTTATACCAACGATATGTTAAGTTTACGTATATAAATTTCAATTAATGACAAATCTGCGACAGGATTTCGTTTTACCTATTATTTTAATTCATCTAATTTATTTTTTTAAATTAATTTCTTATAAAAATAATAGTATTTTTCAAATATCTACATATTAATCAGTTGTTTTTGCTCATGCAATTTTAACATATAAGCATAGCAATGCACTTGATGACATAGCTAGAAAGAGTCTATCATTGGTCTCCTTGGAGCATGTGAGATATTCTTATTTGCTGATGATGTTTTCTTATTAGTTAAAGGCTGCCGAAATTCAATGGATAATTTCCAACAAAACGTGAACGATTGTCTGGACTGGGTTCGGCAGTGGACGTTTGAAAACGCACTGAGTATAAATTCTGCTAAAACTAAGGTCCTTTTGTTTGGTCTCACTGAGAACGACTCTCCTTCTCTTAGGTTTTACCTTGTAGGTATTGAGGTCGAATGTGTTAGTAGGCACAAGTGTTTGGGCATCATAGTTGATAATGGCCACTCCTTCGGGAACCACGTTGCCTTTTTCTCGGATAGAATATATTCTTCTAGTATTTATTTGCACTTCTTTATTAGACAGAGATTAGTCCATGCCCTTCTCATGCCGCATGTTTTGTATTGTCATGAGATTATGTCTGTATTTCCCTTCGTTAGGTTGATTATTGATTATATATTATTTTTATTTACTGACTGTCTTGGTATATTGTATACGTTCTGTTTTTATTTTTCTTAATAGATACACCAATTCTTTTGTAATTTTTTCGCTGTTATTGTTATCGTTAAGAAAATTCAATAATATTGAATTTAACGTTTGTTAAGATTTATTTATGTTTATGAATTATATTTAAGAAATCAGGTTTTTATTACTTTGTAATACATATTTATACTACTGAATAAATAAATAAATGAAATACTTCTTTTATATACATTTAAAAAGATGTACGTAAAACTAATTTATGTTATGGTTCTAGGATTAAAATGAAATAATAAAAAAAGTTATTATTACAAAATAGTTTCTTTGCATATGTATCGATTATTTGCTGGTTTTTTAGTGATATTAAATATTTAATATCATAGAATTTTATCCTATTCGTTTCACCGACATGTTAATATGACAACATTTTGGCCATATTTCTAATGAAGGCGAAGTTCGAAGTACAAAAGTTTGAAAGCCGAAATTATTGTACAGCACTGAAAAAAATTTTTTTTGTATATTTTATTTCTTTAAAGGACATTTTAGCTAATTTGTTGTAAAAGGAAACCTTTTATCAGCAAGGCTGACAAATTGTAAAACGAAGAAAAATTTTATAAAAGTACAACATTTTAGTGCAATGTTTTAAATAAAATTTAAAATTTTTAAATAAAATTGTTCAATTTATAAGCTCAGTCGTATGTCTTATCGTTTAAAAAATATGATATTTGTTTATGTGCTTGTGAACAGACAAATTTGTTGTATCGTCATACCGTATTTTAAATGTCAATTCAATGTATTCAATTCATTGTGAGTAAATAATTTATGTCGAACAACAAATTTCTTTTTATCAAATAAAAAAAGAAAATAAAAGGGAAACTGAAAAAAAAATTAATTAATGCCTTGTGCAACCAATATAATTTCAATATGTTAATGATTGATTGATTTATTTAATTTTTTCTGCTATTAGAATCATTTCTTATTAGGCGGGAAAGAAGAAGAAGACCAAATTCAAGAAAACTTTAGAATGAACCTAATTTATCTTCTCTCAAACCACAGAAGTATTAACCTTGGATTACCCAAATCGTCAGTATGGGTCCACAAAATTTTAAAAAACTTCGACAACAACAGATTTAATGAAATGATCCAATTAAGTTCGAATGAATTTGAAGACCTAACAAACGCCATATATGGAAAACCAGATATGGGAATTCTAATATTACGCGAAATAGTTAATAAGTTTTTTGCGATAAAAAATTTTTATTAAAAGTGGTTTGCAAATTAAATTGAAAGATTATATTTTCTGGATTAAATTATCACATATTCAAAAGATTTTTCAAATTAATCTAACAAATAGAATTTTTCCATACCTGATCTGAATACAACCATTTATGAAACATATAAAATTCAAACGTATACTTATAGCACACTTTTGTATGAAAATTGCCAACAACAAGAATACAATTCTGTATAATTAGACGACTACACAACACATGCGACGTTAATGCGAGCTTGTGAATTGAACAAATGATTTTCTTATTTTGAATTATTATTTTGGAAGGTTAAGCTTTTTCTGCCTTTGTTAAAAATACGATGTAGCTTATTTTTTCTCTAACACCTGGCAACATTTATCTTAACCAAGGCAAGTCACTTTACTCATAATAAAAGGATACTTTTGATTTTATTTATTTTAATACACTAATTTTTATAATATTTGCTGCTAAGCTCTCTGCATTTAATTTTTCCCCCACAAAATGATGTGTTTTCATTAGGATTTCTTAAAGTAATTTTGATAATTTCTTAGAAAATCTTTTTATTCATAAATTACATGAGAATCTGTTCGACGTTAAGTTTAATATCAACAAATTTTTTCAAATCTACCTAAAGGCTGTTTTAATATGATCCTTCTTTAGAAAGTATCACTCTTATTAGTTGTATTTTTCAGCTTTATCTTGTTCATGTATTTTTTTATTTAAGCATCAAAAGCGACTTAATAAATTTACAAAATATGAAAGAGTATGTTAATTTTAAATATACAAACATACATGCAAACATATGTATTCATTACTGGTAGATATGAAGACTACTAAGAAAAAATATATGCTTGTGTGTACTTAATGCTGCAAGTGTTTCTCACATCAGCAGCTCATTAGATGTTCGGCGAAAGGCAAAAGAAAAAAGAGATGAAAAAATTTATAAGATACTATTATGGATAACTACTTTTTACCCGCTTACAACAAATGGCAAGTGTGTGGCTGAGTAGTATGCTGTATGGTTAGCGGCTAAATATTGGCATACAACAAGTATCTTTATAAAATATTCACTACACGTTTGCATCATCAATTGTTTTGTTTGTCTAAAGCCTGGGTATTTTTTAGCAGAAGTTGTGTGTATGGCCTGTCTACATATTTTGAAATGTAGTAGTGGTAGACCTGAGTTTTTTTTATACATCTTACTTACAACTTATTCATAAGCAAATTACTCATATGTGTTGGTGTAGTAACAGCTAGTATCTTAATGGTGCATCTGTTTAAAACACTTAACGCACCTACTTTGGAAGTACATGATATTTTTCTTTATAATTTTATTGGTTCTTTTTTCATTCCTTTTCTCTGCACACAAAGATTTAAGACGAATTAAATAGATAAAGCTATTGTGTTAGGGAATTACCAGTTATTTTTTGTTCGTACCAATATGTCGATTATCATCAAGTAGAATTTCTTAGTGATACCTCAACAAATTTTATACGTCTAGTATGCAAATGTTATTTCCTTTGTTAAAAAAAAAAACAATTTCTTAAGAATCACCAAACCTGAAAACTTGTTGTTAAGCATTTTGTTAATATTTGTTGTGAGATTGTAATTTACGCTTGATGTTACTTGTAAGAAAGTTAATTGAGTGCTCATGATTCATTCTGAATTCTACGGAATGAATGGTATTATATGTTAGACATATTAGTTAATACTTTTTTCTAATTAAAATTAAATAACTAAGTATAATTTGGCAAAACGCTACTAAGGAATCTCCGAAATCGCACAATAAGGATTGAAAAATATCGATGTAAGCTTGAAAAATGTAGGAATATTTTTAAATGTATGTGTTTCTGTCGGGGTTTTTCCTAAGCAGAGCAAACTTTGACGTAAAAAAGGACTAAATATGTATACAAATTTTATTTGCATTTGTTTGTAGAAGAGTGTGGTTTGCTTATCATCATATAAGAAAATATGTATTTTAAGTGATAATCGAAAGCTTTTAAGTTAGAAATGGACAAATATTGCGTCAGTTTAACAGAGCTCTAAGAGAATGCGAAACAATTTAAGAATGCGATGCAAAAAAAAATCATTTCTTGATTTGATTAAATTAGAATTTAGCTATCTGTAGGTTCTTCTAATAAGAAGTTTCATTTTGATATGTAAAAAAGAAGTGTTTTTAAGCGAAATCATCAGATCTTTATTTAATTGTAGAAAGGAGGGTATCTAATTCGTAATGAAAGACAATATGAGCCTGTAGCGCCATGTTATTCTCATGAAATTTTCCATCATCAATTTGTCCACGATAACTTCACGAATCCAACTTTGAGGTCTTGAATCGATTTTGGGCCATTGGAATGGACCATTGGAATGGGCCATATTTTTACGTAGACCCGAGTACAAAAAGTTGAATAGTTTAAATCACTAGATATTGATGGACAATTGTTATCGCCTCTTAGAGAACTGAAAAGGTCAGGCAACTTTCCATGTGTTTTTTGTGGAATGCCCAATTCCAAAGATCGATGATAAATGGACAAACCTGGTATTTCCCGACACTATGGGCAATAAGAGCAATATTCTAAGTTGAGCGATGTACACGAGTTTAATTTTGTATTTAGGTATGAAATATAAATATTCTGCTATATTTTTAATCCAATACTGAATTTAATTAAGCGAAAAGAAAATCCTGATATTTGTTTTCTATTTTTTTTACATATTTTAATTTAAAAATATGTGGAATTTTATTCGGTTTTTGTTTTTTATGTACTTGAAGCGCATTTTCTTAAAAATCTTTTATCATGTTTAAGACATTATTTATTATAAATAAAAATTTTCTAACGTTTCCAGAACTTTTTAAAAATCCAATTAAGCCTCATTTTCCTCCAGCACCTGGTAACACTGGATGTAACTACATATTATTTGTACCTCCTTTACTAGAAAAAAATGGAAAGGGGATAAATAGGTGTGCTATTCCGCTTGCTATTTCTAAACTATTCATGTGCGACTCCACAGTGTTGATATTCTTAATTCTTATAAACAAAGAAGTTTAATTAATGATGTTCATCTGTCTGCCCAGGAGCTTACACTCCTTAATGTTGAAACGATCAGTTAAAATTTGTTTCAGGACTAATACTAATAATAACACTATGGAACATTTTTGGGATTATTGTCTGGGGGGTGAGAAATTCCAAGTCAGGGTGATGGTACTAGGTCAGTATAGTAAAACCCTCAAAGGGTTTGGCGTTCGTATGTGTCAGTTTTTTTTATGACCTTTTAAATTTTTTCGTTATCTTGATGTTTTTTCGCTTAGTTGTAACATTTTGGCAAAAACGTAGTTTAACATAACTCGAGAACCACTTGTCCGATTTTGATGAAACAAATTTAGAAAAATTAAGAATTACAATTTCTCTAATCTGTTTCTATACCGTTTTCATATCTGGCTTGCGCAGTTCCATATTCTGTTCAGTTTTGTTCACTTTTAAAAAACTGGAGAAAAAGATAAGGAAAAAATTTAAAAGGTCATAAAAAAAACTGACACATACGAACGCCAAACCCTTTGAGGGTTTTACTATACTGACCTAGTACCATTCCCCTGACTTGGAATTTCTCACCCCCCCAGATTGGCTGTTGTACAGTGTAATCAGCCGTTTCGGTCCATTTGTTTTTAATTTTATTCCAAGTCTGTAGATTAATCAAAACACATTCGTTATGGCAACAACTGATTTAAATACAAAATATGTGTTCGTTGAAAAACACATTACTCTCAGCAAGATCAATTAGAAGATAAAGATTAATAAAATTTAAGAAAATTTGGGATTTCTAAAAAAGCTTAAATAAATCTGTAGTTTCTAAATAAATATTTCGATTATAAAAAAATTCCAAACTGCTTGGTTTTTCAACTTTATATCTTAGCTAAGAAAACCAACCTGTAAAATTTCTTTTTTTCAGAATAAAAAGATCAGCTTGGCACTGGTTTGAATTTTCCTTAAGCTGGAGGTGGCCCAGTTTTAAGTTTTTCTGACTCCGCGCCCTTTAGAGATTTAAATTCCGAGCTTAAAATTTTAGTACAATAGCATATTCCTACTTATTCTGGATTATTTAAGCACAGTAGCTTATGCGCCTTTAGAAACTTCTGATTTATTTATATTTTCAATATAAATACCCCACTGTGCGCTACATATTTTGAACTTAATGGCCGAAAGTAGTGAGATATTCTAGTAGGAAAATAAAGGTTAATTTTGATTAGCTGATAATCCGAATCGGCATCCCCACGTATTAAACCCAATAGAAAGGAGATGCTTCGAGTTTTCAAAGTCGGTAACTGCAAGTCTGCTTTTAGAGTTCAGAGTTCCACCTTAAAAAAATAAAAGGAACTGTTTTGCTTTTTGACGTATCGATGAAAAATAGCGACATATATGTACATATGTTGAGTTTTACCGTACAAAAGACATATAATGCTTTTATTTATGAAGTAAATCGAGTTTTATTATTTAAAACAATAATAAAATAAATGAATGTTAATGAAACACGCGACTGCTGCTGTTCACTTCTTCTTTGCGACAGACTTCTCTTCTTTGTCTGTTCCCACATATATAACTGCCTTGTATTATAGGGGTTAAAAATACTTTTGACCAACGTTTCTTAAATATTAATATGCTATTAACTTTATATACCATTTTATGGTACTACTTATAATCCTGCCTGGCTTGCGGTCGCACATGAGAAATGGTGTATAATTTTCGATAAATCCGAATTATTCAACTTTAACAAAATTTGAATAAGATAATTAATTATTTTTGCTGAAATAATTAAAAAATTGGGACATTTTAAAATCGTTTTCAATGTCACACATAAAACTGAGAAAAAGTTTTCTAATTTTCTTGCAAAATTTATTCGAAAATATTTTGCTTTTAATTTCTGAATATATACGAGCAAGGAAGTTTAAACGGGTCTGATCATTTTAACATTTTGCGAGTACCCTCCTTGCCAAGTATCCGAACCGTTGTTAAGATATTTTTAAGTCAAGTAGTTTTTTTATTAACTTAATCGTATCAATTTTCATAGCACTAAGTTAGCTCCTTTTGTATTCCATACCCCTCATATGTCCAAGAATCACTGTGGATCGGTTCCTTCAGTCCACAGATCGACTTAGTGAAGCTTATTAGTATTATATTTTTTTGTTCAATAAACTAAGTATATCGTCCAATAAGTGTGACAAAAGGAGACCTCATACTGCAACGAGAGGTTGCCGACATTACAATCTCACAATTACTGCTTGTAAAATTTAATCAAGTCTCTGTACCGCCAGATCTGTAGCTCATTCCATATTCGTTGTGACTTTTTAAATAAATTTTCTCGTTAAATAAAAATTACAATGTTGTCTTTTGCTTGTTGTCGATATTTAAATTACAGCCTGAAGGTGCATTTACTTCATGTGCTTCTTGTATTTCTTTAAAAAATAATTATTATATTAATAAAAGAGTATCAGTTATTTTACATGTTCACAGGTTTGTAAACAGTTTTCTTAATGAGATTAAAAAATATAAAATTAAACTGTTTGAAAATGCAAGTAGAGAAGAATGTTTGTTATGGTTAAACTTAAATCAAATTTATTTAAAACACATACATCAGTAATTGAAAATCTCAGAATTTAAAAAAATTTAGCAGTTGTTGACAGTTAAATACCAAAAAAAAATGTTTTGGTACCATCATGTTGAAAAATGGGCCTTTCATAGAAGCAGTCTTTCAAGTAAAAAAAGGAATCTTATATGTAGCATCCTGTTATTGACAGTGAATGCAATAAACGTGTTTAAACAAGTGCAGTGGCAGTGCATTATTTTTTCAATATTAATTCTTCTTTATCTAAACAAAAACAAATATTTCTCAATACTAAATATTAAGTAAAAACAATTGGTAAGTAAATATATAAAAGAACAGTAAATCAACAATTAAAAGCAACAACGAAACCTTACACAATTGAAACTATTTTAAAAATAACCAAATTCTTTATTATTTATAACTAAAAACAAAATATTACAAATAAAAAAGTTAAATAAAAAAAACAATATAAAAGTAAAAACAAATCCTACAGCATGACTGCTGAAAGTGATGATGATGATGCCAGTAGTAGTAAAAAAGATGCTTCTTACAACTGGCAATAAGTACGTCATGAACGTTCTTACAGAGTTGTATTTAAAGGCATTCACCACTGAACGCCTCCAGAAGACATTAAAGACGAGCTTCTAGCTCAAGGTTATGGCGTTAGAAATGTTTGCAACGTTAGAAGTAGAGCTACAAACGAACCTCTTTCAATGTTTTATATTGATCTCAAACCAAGTCCGGACAACAAGGAAATTTATGAAATTCGTCACATTAACATCGCCATAATTACTGTTGAACCTCCCAAAAAAGTAAATGATATTGTCCAATGTCATCGTTGTCGACAATTTGGATATACTCGGGCTTGTTGCAGAAAACCTTTCCGTTGTGTTAAGTGCGCACTAGACCATCCCACAGCAGAATGTACAATGAACAAAACCAATTCTCCGCGTTGTATTCACTGTTTGCAAAACCATACTGCAAACTATAAAGGCTGTCAAGTTTATCAAAAGCAATAGGACAACTGATCAACCCAAAAACTTTTCTTCTCTTTCCCGTCCACAATATTATTCAATTTTATTTGCCAAACTATGTAATTAGATAATAGAATTGCGGTATGGAACGCAAATGGGATATCCAATCATACACAGGAAACTGAAATATTTTTAAATTCTAATTTTATTGATATCCTCTTGATCTCTGAAACTCACTTTACGTCCAGAACATATTTTCATATTAGAGGTTATGACACAATATCGGCATATCACCCGGACAGTAGAGCTGATGGTGGATCTGTAATTTTAATAAAATCAACAAGTAAGTACGCAGTACTTCCTTCAACATGTCACAACTAACTTCAAGCTGCTGAAGTAAAAATATATACAAACTGTGAAGATGTTTCAATATTTGCTATATATTTTGGACCCAGACATTCTAGTTTATGTCAGGAATATGACTTTGACGCTAAGCATCCGTGGTGGGGATCTAGATTGGTAAACCCTAAAGGTCGAGAGCTTTACAAGTGTATTTTGAAAAAACATTATAATGTTCTTTCTACTGGAAGACGAAACTTTTGGCTCTCTGATCCGTCCAAAATTCCAGATTTATTAGCCTTTTTGTTTATTCTGAAATGCCAAGTAACTGCCTGGACATAGTAGACAGTAATGACCTTAGATCTGATGATACTCCTATTATTGCCACTTACAACTCCAACTTTCACACAGTTTTGAAAAAACTGACATTGAGCCGTTTACCTACTGGATAGACAAAAACATAAATTTAAATCTCTTAATAGATAATGATCAAGAATTAGATAAATATATTGAACATTTTACGAAACTTATCCACGAAGCTGCTATTTTATCAACACCAAATATTTGTGAAGGTCAAAATCAAGAGACATGAAGATATATCTGCTAAAATAAGAAATCTTATTCGCAACAAAAGGAGAATCAGAAAAATTTGGCAAACAAAATTTTAACCATTTATGCACGCTACATAAACAGAAGCTGAAAGAGTTTAAAAATGAAAAAACCGGATAATATTTGAAATCTCTGGATGCGAACAAGCATGAAAATTGTCTTTGGAATGCTACGAAATATCTAAAAAGACCTACGAATTGAAATATTTCGATTGGAGACCTAAATGACAGATGGTGCAGATCAAACTAAAGCAAAGCCGAAACATTTTTCCAGCTCTTGGAAAATATTTTTCAACCTCATCCTGGAATCGACTTGTCAATTGATGGCAAAATACATGAATTTCTGGATTTTCCATGCCAAATGTACCGTCCATTAAACATTTTACTCCAACTGAAATAAAAAATTTAATCAAAAAGCTTGGAAACAATAAAACTCCAGAATATGATAAAATTGACGCAAAATTAATCAAATTATTATCTAAAAAAAAGCATTATATTTATAACTTTATTATACAATAGTATATTACGATTACACCGTTTCTCGAATCAGTGGAAATGTGCAGAAATCGTTATGATTCTACAGACCAATAAGTTTGTTAACTACCCTTTCAAAAATATTTGAAAAATTGTTTTTCAATAGACTAAAACCAATTCTAGAACAACAAAAAATATTATTCCCGAATATCAATTTGGTTTTCGCAATAAACACGGTACTCCAGATCAGTACCATCGAATTATTAATGTAGTATATCATGCTTTTGAAAATAAAAAATATTGTTCTGCCGTATTTTTAGATATCCAACATGCTTTTGATAAAGTTTGGCACCCGCGTCTATTGTTCAAGCTAAAATCGTTATCACGAACACCATTTTATCTTGTTCTCAAATCGTATTTAAAAGATAGATTTTTTTATGTTAATAATAGCGAGGAATTTTCGAACATAAAACCAATTAAAGCTCCTCGGGGATATGTCCTATTGACGCTTCAATATTGTTACAAAGAGCATTAAATAAATTACAGCAGTGGTTACAAAAGTGGAAAATTAAAATATACACTTCAAAGTCTTCCCACATAACATTTACCTTTACAAGAGAAAGTCCTCCACCTGTTGCACTTAATGGAATGCAAATACCTATTGCTAATTGTGTTAAATACATGGGGTTATTGTTAGATAGGAGTCTTATTTGGAAAGAACACATCAAAATAAAGCGAAAATATCTTAATAATAAAACGAAAAAGATGTATTAGCATTTAGGTCCGAGATCCGAGTTAAGTTTAAACAATAAGCTACTTTTATACAAAGCAATAGTGAAATACGTGTGGACTTATGGAATACAACTTGAGGAACGGCTAAAAATTCGATTGTTGAAATATTACATCAAAACCAGTCTACAACTCTGCGCCTTGGTTTATAACATATACGGCCATACATAATTATCTTAACATACAGTTAAGGAAACCATAAAAAAAATTCAGCTCCAGATACCTTTCGAGATTGAGCAATCGTACTAACCTATTAGCCATTAGCCTAGTAGACAAAACAGAAGAAGTACGTAGAGTTAAAAGATTACATATTTTGGATTTGCCTTTTTCATAATTTACCATATAATATACTAATATAAACATATAGTGAAAAGATATCATAAATATAAGAAAATGAGTTGAAGAGTTATTGGATTATAGTTCAGTAACAACTATTATTTTTTAAGTACTATAAAATTTACTTATTGTTGCATAAACTGAATGTAAATAAATATATTAAGAAAAAAATAAGTAGCATAAGTTTTTTACTCGTATAATGAACCCACACAACTTTTGTAAAATATATTTTAAGAAGGGTTCGCTTCTTAATTTTTTTGTGACTGGAACATCTTTGAGAACTGGCAACGAATTAACTGCTTAAGTCCATTGCAACATCTAAACGACTTTTGATACCACAAATTTTTGTAATGGTTGTTTGTAATTGAATCTCGAATATATTATAGCTTTTTATAATGAAAAATGTTTCAATGTCTTAAACGACAGTGTAAATTATTTAATGTCAACAATATATTAAAATTAACATTTTGAACTATATTATCCTAAAACAATATTCTCTCTATGAAGGCTGGGTTACTGTTAAAACCACCATTGCAAAGTTTACATAATCAATTAAATTATTAATATATAAAATACTGATTTTAAATATTTTAATTTGTAAACAACTTTGTTTAGTTAACTAAACAAAAAAATTAAAAAAAAATAATTTTTTGGAATAAAATTATCTCCTCATACGTTTTAATGTTCAAAACGCATATGCTTTGTTGCAACATTATGTGGCAGCTTCAGAGTTAACAAAAAATAATTACTCAGAAAAAAAATATTGTTTTTGTTGCCGCTTTTGTTTATTATAAATAATTATCATCACATTTACATAAATTAGCGTAAAAAAGACAAATTTCTAAAATCCTACAACAGCAACAGCAATAACATTTACTTTAATGTTGTTTTAAAACATTTGTTATCTTATTTAGAATGCAAATATTAATAATGATAAAAAATGAATATGAAAACTCTAACACAAATTAGGAATAATAATGTTTATCATAATAAGTCTCCCTGGAGCGGAATATATATGGAAATTTGTTTTGCGATACATAAAACCAACTCAAACAAATGAAAAGTGTGGAGTTTTCGCGTGGATGTGTGTTTTAAATAAAATTTGTATTAATTTTGAATGAAATCTTAATTTGTCACAATTTTAATGACAGTAGAAATATATTCAAATGCAAACGAAATTATATGTTTTTTATTAGTGAAGCTGACTTTTTAGGCATTTACTCAACTGAACTTAATTGTATAAATCGAATCAAGATAGCTCAGGGCTGATAGCTGATAAGCCAGTAATAATTTTATGATTGATAATTTTAAGCTATCGTAAGGCCAAGCTCAAGAGTTAAATAAAAAGTATTAGTAAGCAGAATCTAATACAGTTTTATGGACTCTAAAAAGAAATGTGTTTTATTTAATCGCTATTTGAAAGTGTTGTTCTGTAATTCATAAGTCATCAAATCACATGATTTTAAAAATTTATAACACCTAAGTAAGTGTTTTGTATATCGCACGCGTTATAGCACTCGAAGATCAAATAAAATGTTGTATTTTAAGAGCCAAAAAATACGCAAAAAAAACCGCTAAATGTTACAATTTAATTTTTTAAATCATGTGATTTAATTTCGTGACTTACAGAACAGGCCTGTATGTCAATCATGCCGAAGGCTCTTTCTCTCTTTTTTTCCGAACACTTCCACTTTTTTAATCTGCTATTAGTGTTCAGTATACAAAGCCTTCCATGGATTGATTATTGCATCTAAGCAGATTGTCCATGAGTACTTAGCAATTTTTAAAAACAGGCTTTATTTCGTTATAGCTTATTAAAGGTCTTACAATTGTTTCAATGCAGTCTTCCTGAAAACTTATAAGTAAAAAAGCAAGAGAAAAAAATTTAAACAAATAATTTCCACAGAGAATATCCAAAATACGAAAAATCAAATTTGAAGTCTGGTTAACTACAAAGGGCAACAAATAAGGAAGAACGAGGAACAACATAAAAGTTTTTGCAAACAAGCTTAGATTATATATAAAAGGTGACGGGAAATTAACGTTATGGTTTATTTATGCGCCAGAAAAATCGCAGCGTACTTGTGGAGTGTATCCTAGTGATATGCAGATCCTTCAACTTCTTGGAAATTGTAGTTGGTGATCATATTTACTTAGTCTGGCATTGGATAGGACTTTTAGTATCCTAATACCTGATAGGGTGACATTGGTGTGGGAATTATTGGCCCGGGCTCCAAAGAGGGCTTCCTATGGGCAAACAGCTTACGATTAGGAGGTCAATAGGCTTAAGACTATTGATAATGTCAGATAGCCAGGTCGCTCTTAAGCATTATCTTCTCTAGAGGTGAAATCCAAGTTCCCAATGGACTGCTGAACGCTTTGGGGAAATACAACGTCCTGAATTTGTTTTGGTTACACGTTCATGAGGGCTACATGGGCAACGAAAGGGCTGACTGTTTGGCAAGGGACGCTACCAATAAGGTCCGAACGTGAATAAGACAGTCCAATATATTTGTGACCCTGTCCCGTGGCAAGGCAGGTAGGCTAATTCTACTTGAGAAGGCGAAACTTAACCTACTTGTTGGCCTATTTACTGGGCACTGTAGTTTTAGATACTACCAAGTACCAAGATATGCAGATTCGGCGCGGCTGATGATAAAACGATAATAAAAATTGAATATATCCAAAAATAATTTGTTAAATTAAGAAGATATGGTTAAACTCAGATTTGAACTCAAGCCACAAAAATTTCATTTCAATATATACTTTAAAAACAGTTCAACAATTACGTATTAATATTAATATGTAAAAAATTCAATGTGATTATTATTATTTTTCGAACCGGACTCGTTTAGCAAAAGTTTGACCAAAAACAACAACAACAACAACAAAAATATAAGTAAGAGGGAATATTATTTTTTCGTTCATTAAAAATGGTAAAACCCATAGTAAAGATATCAATATATCACAACTCATCATATCACATCATATGAAATGATATTTTGGTACATCATTGTAGCAAATGTGTTAATTGACCACATTTCGTAGAATTTACAATGCCAATACCATCATCAGCTTCGACATCAGCAGCAGAATCAGAAGCAGGAACAGAAAGAACTCAACGGAATACCAGCCAGCATTTATAACAGCAATACCATCATCATCGTCATAATTGAACTTTTTTTTAATGAAGCTATAGCTGGAGCTGTTGTTGCCATTGTTTCTGTTGCTGCTGTTGTTGTTGATAAATCTTCTGTTTAATATTGCTCTTGCTGATGTTTTTGATAACGATGATGGTGCTTTTTGATGGTGACCAGTACATTTTTTGTTTCATTTAGTTGGATTTTGCCAGAGTTTATTTGAATTACCGGTTCGGAGTGTGTGTATCTGGGTATCTCTGTGTGGGGCTAAAGGGTTCGTAGTATTTAATTTAATATAAATGTAGCACAGTAAAGTAACAGATACAGTTATAGATGGATTGCGATTCGTATATCTAGATATTCGAATCGTGTACACATGATTGAACAATCTCGAATGCTAATATTTCTTCTTGTTGTTTTTGCTTTATGTATTTACTCTCGTTTATCTGCTTGTGTTGTGACCATATACAAGTAGCCATCCAGCCAGCCGTTCTGGATAGACAACATGTTGTTACTTTTTGTTTGTTGTTTTCTTTCCTTTACTGCATCTGTTTGTATGTGTGTGTGTGTATGTGTTTGTGCGGGTGTGTGTGTCACTTTTTATATCTACTTTGTTTGTTTTTTCTGGTGTGAGGGCGTAAATCATTGCAAACTCAATTAGAAATTCTATTTTTGGCTTTTAACATACGTTTTTCAATATCAATTATCGATGCGATTTAATTCTTACATGTTGTGATGTAACTGGACAACAGCATTGGTCCCCAGCTGCTATTGTATACTCAACATACTCTTGTTGCCATTTTTTTAATTTGCACATATGTGTTGTATGTGTTGTGTGATTTTTTAATCCGTCATTGTAGAAAAGATCACAGACAGAAGAGAAGTCATCAGTAGTAACAGGAAGGATTTGGCAAATGTTTGCTTAACAAAAAATAAATTTAAAATACAAATATAACAAGTAAATGAAAAATAACGTTTAAAATTAAATATTGTTTGAATTTCTTTTAAGGTGCAAGTAGAATTTTTAGATTAAACTTAAAAAAATTATTTCTTTTTAAAAAAGTGTAAGTTAAACGTGATTGTTTCTAATTAGAATATTCATTTATAAATAACAAAAACTTTTAAAATACGAATATTTTTTAAAATATTTTTATTTGTATAGAAAACAGATGGTCAATAAAAAATAAAATAAAAAGAATAAAATAAAATAACAAGAAAGCTGGAAGGACCAATAATTGCATAAAGCTGTAGACGGAGTAATACTTGGATTAAAAACTTACTGGATAACCAAAATTGTTTATAATAAATTTATTAATATCAATTTTGGGACCAGTCGTCCTACTGCATCCTTGTACCTTGAATACTGTAGCTATTAATCTTTAATATATGAGACATTTTACTATTATTTTACTACTGTTCTATCTTAGTTTCTCATGTTAGTAACATTATAAGCGTTAGTTAAGTAATATGTGAATATGTAAAGCGGAAACGGATAGAAATGACCCACTGAATGAACTTTTTAAAATTTGCTATTGAACATTTTGGCTACTGGCGAAAAAAAAATAACTTTCTATTCTAGCAAGTACAAAAATTTAAATTAACTTTTTTTTCCTTTTCATAGGAAACCCTTTTAGCATTTGTGCTGACATTATTACGAAATGTAATCACGTTTTAAATCTCCTTCACATTTGAGTGCATTGTTTACATGCGCGTTTGTTGCTCTTTTTCAAATTGAATTGATGCTGTTTGAGTTTTAACGTTTTTTCCCCATTTAAGTAATGCGTGGGCTGACTTTCAGTATTTAATTTCGTTGTTTTTTTTCTCGGCAACTTGCAATTCAAATGAAAAGCATTATTGAAAAAAGACCTATTTTTCGGGCACATACGCTCGTATTCTGTGTGTTTATTGTCCAGTTGTGGTTACGATTTGTGGCAAAAATACACAATTTTATTTAAAACAATAGTCGAACAAAAAAGGGAAATAAAGACAATTATTGTATGGTTTTAATAGCATTGTGAAATTTTATTCATTAAATTTGCCATACAGTGGGCCAAACAAAATATTTAATTTCCATCAATTAATTTTTAGCTAAATTTTATTTGTTTTTAAAGCACAATTTATTGATTGTTCATTTGATAACACAGTTGAATAACTGCAAAGCCCGTCTGTCTTGCAAGCAGAAAAAAACGCGTACTTTGAACACCCTACAATGCAAAAATTTAAAAATAATAAAATTATAACTACGAAAAATCTTCTAATATCTTATTTAAAATCTACAATCTACAATTTTCGTAGCACTACTAAGTATCCTCAAATAATTTATTATTTACCACTGTACCATTGATATATGCACGACCACGTTTCCTCACAAAATTTGTTGAATTGTGCAAAATAAGCCGATTTGTAACATAAATTGCATATCAAAATAAATGAACTTGTTTTGTATAACAAAAAAAAAATTGTTCAAGAGGATAATTAAAATAATGATTGCAAGCTTTGACATTTTACTGCTAAATTTTGAAAAGTTATAGAAAAATTATAAAAAGCTTAAATTATTTAAAAACATACAATAATATTAGTTTTTGTGTAAATGAAACGCATTTGGAGTAAACATAAAATTCTAATTAAAACTATTTAGCCAAACTGAACAACACTGAAATTTTAACTGATATTCGTGGAATTAGCATACAAGACGAAGTCAGTGATTGAGACTTCATAAAAATAAGAAAAAATACATTTTCTTGGGTTCATTGTTTTATTACTTTTCAAAAAGAACTCTCACCTAATATTTGGGCAAAGTAAACTTTCAGAAGGTCCTCCAAATAGATTTACGTTCCAGATATTAATTTATTATTTGGCTGGGGTCTTCTTCGGGCGTAACTTTTCCATATTTTGAAGGTTAGTCTACACAACATGGTGGATTCATAAATAAAGTGGGCACTCCAACGCCCATATTAAGTATGCACTGTTTTTAGCTACTTTCGATTAATTGATTATTAGGACACAAACATTAGCCTAATTCACAATCTGTAGCACAATGGTGTAGCATATTTTTATTCTACACTAACAGAATACGTGGTGTCCGCCGGGAAGGTATGGTACTCTGCTTTGCCGCCATTTTGGTAAACATTAGTCTTGGCAGTCGTGAAGTAGAAACGTGATAAATTTATTATGGAAAAATATTAGATAAACCAACGTCTTTTAATTGTTAAAATATTTTATCAAAATCAATCATCGCTTACTGTGACGCTTAGAAAGTTACGTGAAATTTTTGGGAAAAGCATTGATCCAACAAAGCACACTATTTATCGTGTAGTGAATGATTTCGAAGAGAGAGGGTCTGTAGGTGATAGGCCCAAGCATGGACCACAATGCACTGCAAGATCAGCTGAAAACATTACTGCTGCTCAATTAAGTGTTCAAAACAATCCATCAACCAAAATTCGAAGCCGTGCTCAGGAGCTTGGTCTTCAAAGAACACCTTTGGCCATAATTTCACACAAGGATTTTCATTTGTTTCCATTTAAGATTCAGTTGGCACGAGAGCTTCTTTCACAAGACCATTTACGCCGCCGTATATATGCCAATAGGATGTTACAGGTCGCCCATTAAAACACCGATTTTCATGAAAAAATCATAATGAGAGACGAGGCGCTTTTTCATTTGAATGGATATGTGAATAAACAGAATAATCGGTTCTGGGCAATGGAAACTCCTCAAATTATTCATCAGTCATTATAAGTGACAGTCTGGTGTGCAATTTGGTCAGGAGGAATCATTGGACCTTACTTCTTTGAAAATGAAAAAGGCGTTACGGTAACTGTGAATGGGGAGCGATATTGTGATATGATTGAAAACTTTTTAACGCCACAACTGCATGCTTTGCATGGCTCGATTAACATATGGTATCAACAAGACGATACCACATCGCATACAGCCAGGATTACAATGGAATTACTGCGAGACCTCTTTCCATAACAAGTTATTTCAAGAAATGGTGATGTTGATTGGCCTCTACAGTCACCTGATTTGACTGCTCCGGACTTCTTTTTGTGGGGATATTTGAAAAGCAAGGCTTATGCTAACAAACCCGAAGCGCTTGAGCAACTCAAACAAAATATTCCTGATGAAATTAATGAAATACCGCGTGAAATGCGCGAGAATGTAATAAAAATGTGTTCAAAAGAGCTCGCATTTGTGAGGTCACAGAGGCGGAAATTTATCTGATATTGTATTCCATACATAATATTATACAACCAACCCCTAATAGGCTTTTACACTGAACAATATCTTAGTGAAAAATGAATTTACATTGGCAACATCTTTCATCTTTCACATAATTTTTGTTAAAAATTAAAAATATTAAAAATTAGATTTAGAAAAAGCATTAATCATTGGAGTAGTTGTTGCTTTGCAAGAACACATCCAAACTTTGATGCATCATAATGAAATATTGAAGAACATGCTAGAATAAGATGATGGCGAAAAAAATATTTGATAGACATAGACGCCTCATTAGTTTTTACTTTTCGTTGCCGTTCTGTGCTTGTAAAGAGAGTAGTATATATTTGTACTTTACGTATGGAATACTTGATTGCAAACCAGAATACCGAAATGTTCTCTCGCCGCTCATTCATGCATTGGCATGTGTAAATAAGTGTTGCCACCAACGAAATGTTAAATTACACATGCATCAAGTCAAAATTACACATGAAATTAGGAATTACACATGCTTTATTTGCAAACTAACGTGCTTTGATTTCTTTAGATTAAATATTTGACGTTTTTGTTGTAATTCCAAAGTTTTTTTCTTAAGTGGAATATATTTTCAATATTTGGGCTTTCGAGTTAGTTTAATAAAATAATATTCTTCAAGGAATTTTTTTATTTTTTAGATACATAATTTTCCTTAGACCAGTTCTGAATCCTTCTTCTTAAAAATATCACTGTTTTGCTTTGTGTTAAACGGACAATCACAAACAAAAACTTAATTAATTTAAAGCAAAAAAATGCAAAACAGGTTCATAAATAAATTAAATTATCACAGCCAATCCTTATTTGTCATCACCGCAATAAAAAAAAGTAGTGCTCAAAAACGACAAAATTTTAAAATATTGAAAATTTTTAATCGCACTATTCTCCCAAAATGAATATTTTACATATTTAGTAAAATATTAATAGTTTAATTAAACAAAATTGTAATTGATTATTGAGGGGTATAGCTAGTTCCTATGCGCAATTTCACAGTTGCTGATGTACATCATCAGGGAACTTTACCCAAACATTTCTTAGAACAACTTGAGATATATTAAGCTTTCGTTAAAGCAAATGAAAAGTTTAAACAATATCAAAGTTGTAACAAGAGCTCAATAATCTGTCTATAGTTTTTGTTTTTTTAAGTGGGGTATACACTATCGACCTTACGTAACAGTCAAAAATTCATCAGTTTTAATTGATAGTCTTGACTGTCCCGACTATCGATCATGTTCGACACTCAGTCAGGAAATAAAATGGACACACAAACATGGATGCGCTTTATTGCTAACAAAAATTTTTTATAATGAATTATACATATAAGTTTTTTCTTATTATTATTATCTAACAACTGTTGGTATTATTTTGTCTTTACATCTCACATAAGTTTGCATTTCAATAAAATAAATTACTTTCCGCTTGCAAGTTTTGTAGTTTATCCAACAAAAATATCTCTTGACTAATAATTTTTGGTACAAACTATCAGTCAAAAACAAATATGGCTGACTTTCACTCAACCGCAAATTTTTTTGTGGTTGACTGTTGACTGACGAAATTTGTGTTCATACTGTCGTTCAAGCCAAAATTTGAGCAAAACTGTCACTCATGTTCGATAGTGTGTACCCGACTTTACTTTACCATTACTACCTAGGCTGACTTTTTTTTAACTCTAATTGTAATTGCAAGATGTTTGAAGAAAATGTAAGAACAACGATGGCTATACATATTCTATAGAGTGATCCCAAACAACAGTTTTGTGACTGGGTGCTGGCAATAAGTGGTGCTTTTCATGGGAATCGCTAAAATTTTATTATTTTAAATTTTCAATCGCACTGTTTTCTCACAATTCATATTTTACATATTAGGTAAAATATTAATAGTTTAAATTACACATGCAGCCAATTAAACATAGGCTACACATGAAAATCTAAATTACACATGATATGTGTAATTACACATAAGGTGGCAACACTGGTGCAAATGTAAATAATTAAAAAAAAATGATGAGTGTGAATTTCGTGTTTTGCAAAAAATTATTCCAAAATAAATCAACAAGGTCGTTTACGATTGCTGGAAAATATTTACAATTGCAAAAATATGCAATCTCAAATGCACCAGATTGTGAATAGGGCTATTGAGTTTCCCAGACTATGCAATCTAATGATAAGAAAAGCAGACAGTACAAGTCCCATACAATTGACTTATGAACTTCACTTAAATGCTTTACTGTTTTGTTTGCATTTTTCGGTTCTTTTGTATTTTTATTGGATAAGGAAAGTATTTCAGGCATATATATTTTGATTATTTGCTTAAGCGAAACGGAGTACATATTCCTTTTTTTAATCATGTGTTCTGAAAAAATTTAAAGTCTAATAAAGAGGACAAAAGGTGAGAAAATAAGAAAAGATAGTTTTTGTCTATAGATAATTACCGATTAACATTCGTTTTTTTCATAACTCGTTATCGAAGGACATCGGAAATGTTTAATTTCGAATATAATTTAATTAAAAAAATTTTAAAACATACATATCGTTCATTTAATTCATCAACGCCATAACTCAAAACACGCGATTTTTTAAGTAAGAATGTAGAATTATTCTCTGTATCATTTTTCATCTTGTTAGTATAAAAATTCATACAAATATCTTGTTTACTCAGCTCTTGAGAGGACAATAGTTTTTTACTTTTCCATTGAGTTGTGGGTAAATTAAAAACTTTAAACTTGTTTTCTGAAGAACGAGTGTTTTTGAAATTTGTACAAGACTCTCGTAGTCTTTGTATTGTTGCCCATAAAATGCATACATGTGTTCCATCTAACTCTTGTCTTATTTAGTAAATGAAATCATTCATGAAAAACTTATTAAAGCATTCCCCTAAAAAAAATAACTAAAAATATCAATAATATAAACAAAAATTACCAAAAAGTAAATAAATCTTAATTTAAAAATCAAAATCTTCGATAATGTAAACAAACACCGAAAAGATGTGAGAACAAATTGTGGCACAAATGAAATGTCAATTGATATGAAACAGAAACTAGAAACAAGAAACAATTGCTTTGCACAAACATACATTCACACGCACACACACACACACACATAAATAACAATTCGAATGCAAAGAAAACCCAATGTTTTTTCACACCATATTTCCAGTCATATATCATTGCAATGTGCATATGCTTGAGTGTTTGTGTCAGACTATTTGTAGTTTTAAAAGTAAACATTGCAAGGAATTTTTACCTTCAAGAGTGAAACCCTAACCTAGACATTTATCGATTTACTAGCATAAATTATCTATCAAATACTATTATCACCCACCACTGTCGCCATGACTTGATCAAACACATGCATTTACAACATGCAACAATTTGTTTTGAAAAAAGGAAAAATAAAAATAAAAATATAACAGTCGACGAGTTTCACTAAATATAAACAAATGTACGAGTATATCAATGAAGCATGCACAGCTATGAAGAGTTAAGTTTTAGTTCAGCTTTGTAATATGTATACCCAGAGACGCCAGACATCAGACATTAAATGACAGTGAAATCCTTTAGCTCAGTTTTCTTAAGGCTCATTTGAAAACTTTCTTATACCGCAAACAGAATTTTTGAAGAATGCAACGAATTTAAGGGGCTCTACAGTTGTAAATAATGTATGTCGTTTTCTTTTCTAATAAAAAGTGCAAGATTTTTTCCCCTTTTTGTTCCTTTGTTCCCTTGATTGTTGAAAATTTTCAATATAATGATTTTTTAAATAGTGAGTTGAATATTGATTGAATAGCAATGTTTTTGATAAAAATCAAAAGAAACGTTACATTTTTTTAGAAATGAAAACGGCATTAGTATTACTCTGGGTCAGCTCTACAACTTGTCGTTAGTTAAAGGTAGAATTTTGTCTGCCCGATAATTAGCTTTGCATTATTATAACTTCCATTTTTTATTGATATTATTATTAATAATATTAATATTTAATGGATAAAAAACAATAAAATAAATGAAAGTTTTATAATGCAAAGAGCCATTTATCGGTCCGACAAAATTCTACCTTTAACTAACGACAAGTTGTAATAATGGCCCTAAGTGTAAGTATTATACAAAAAATAATAATGAATACTATTTCTTAAAAACAAAAAATTTATTCTTGGAAATTAAAAAAAAGTATTAATCGTTTTAATGATCATATTGATATAATAAAGCTTTAAGGTTTACAAAAATATTCTTTAAAATGAAGCCTCAAAGTTTCTAAGCTCATAATGAGCATTAGAAACGGATGGACGGTATAAAGCAGACTTAGTTTTTCAGTCCTAAAATCAAGACAAAAAGATCCACTTCAATCTACATAATATTATGGGTTTGTCATACACCAGTATATTTAATGGCCTATATTATCGATTTTCATTTGCACTAACATGTCTTTGCACTCTGAGGAGCCCCTTAGTAGACTAATAATCTAAGGGTCGATTCCTACCTATATCCTGGTATCGCACATTGTATTTAGCTTAAAACTAAACACCCGTTTTTTTAATTACCATCGTAAAGTTTTTTTATTCATCAAAAACTGAACTTGCATGATTTTTACTGGACATTTTGTTTACGCTTGTAGAACTTTTACTATGCCATTTTCAAAACTCAATGCATTAATGATATTTTAAGACCAGTTGTAGGGCATTTGCATAAAACTTACAAACTATTAATAAAAAATTTGTCGTAAATTTCATTATCAATAAATACATCAATTTTTCTTCATTTTATTTCATAAATTGATGAACTCACATTGACGTTTGTTGATACCCAGCAATTGTATTGACTCTTATAATGTTTGTTGTGTTCAAAGAATTAATATGTAATGGCAAACAAATATATGGTTGCACCGGCCAAAGGTGTTTATTAATAAAATTTATCATTTTATCATTAAACTAACAAGAGTATTGATATTTGTTCATGTTGAAAATATTGTTTAAACAATTGTAGGAGCAGCAAAACTACATTTCTAGTCAGACATTCTATTACTGTTTAATTTCTATAGTATGTAATTTTGTATCTTGTTTTTTAATAAATTGTTTATATAAAAAAACAATATTTACGATATGGTTTTTATCTCCAGTATATATTTCTTCACTTTAATTTTGTGTGCTCAAGACATTTTTAAGATTAACAAAATGCCAACAGTAACAGCTGAATTGAGGTGCTAACGGAAGTGCTATTGTGCTGCAATAAAATTGTGTAAGAAATTGATTTTTAATCCCTTAATTGTAATTGATGAGTGGTTTTTAACTTCTCGTGATGGAAAAACTACGACTTGATAGGGAAAAAATACTTTTAAAACAATATGACTTTTCTAGTCCTCTACAAAACAACACATCTATGGCTAAAAGGGTGGACGCTTGTCGTATACTGCAAAATAGGCTTACTTAAGACGAAACTTTGATTTAAACATTTAAAAGAGTGTAGAGAACATAATAAGGCAAATTTTAGTATCTTTCAAATGCCTAAAGTGTTGTGTGAGTTCACACAATGTAAAACCAACATTTCGTTAATGATTTTTCTTCATAGTCATTTCGCTGTAAATCAACATGACTTTACGATAACTTGCACACAATCACACAACAGCAGCACATGCCAATATAACATGAGAGTTTTATTGAATAAAAATATGCCTACATGTGTCGCAAAGAGTCCCTTTTTCCCCTACATGAAACAAATAAAAAATTTAATTGTATTCACACGTATGTACATATATAGTGCAGATAAAAACTTAAGTACTTTACTTACTCCTTAAATCAATTACTTGTACACATTTTTTTATGCATTAGATTCAATTTATATTTGGTGCTGCACGATTTTATTATGCAAATTGCACTTAAAATTATATGTCTCTGTTTGTTTCTCTTTTTAGTTCGAACACCAGTGATTATATAAGAAATTAGTTCAGTACTTGCGTTCGCGTGAGGCAGCGACATTAAAATGGTTACCAATTTTGAAAAATTTGGCGATATCATTTCATTATCTAAATTTGTTATTTTAATTATTTTGAACCAAAAGAGAGTGAGAAAGAGAGTCTTTAACACAAAAACTGGAAACATAAAATGGTCGCAATTAAAAGTACTTACATGTTAATAAAAACACTAAATCTACCACTATTACCCTGCATTAACACATTTCCATGAAAAAAACGTATTTGTAGGGATTAGGGATTTTCCCCTACTATTGGCAGCGCTGTATGTGAGTAATTATAATCTTGAGTTAATACGATTCAATGATTGATCTAATACGAAGTTATTTTAAAATTAAACCGATACTTAATTAAAATACGTCAAAAAGGGACCTATTTTCCTGGACCCAAGTGTGCAACCTAAAACCAACCTATATAAAAATAATACTAAATATTTGTTGGTTCATTAATTAATTAAACAATTAAATAACCCATAAAAAATTTAATAAAAACGCTTTCTATTATGAACTTACTTTTTTCATATTTATTTTATTTACATACATTTGGTGCTAAAGCCAAATCATCAGAAGACCTTAAACTATATTTTTGAAATGTTTCAAACTTATTATCTTACAAGAAAATTAAAAAAAACAATGATAATTTCTTATAGTTTTGTAATTTTTGCAATACTCAATGTTGATTTTTTTCAAATCCAAAGTTAATTTAACATAATAATTTTTTTATTTTACTACGAAGCTGAGTTGTGTAAGTTCAACATTAAATACGAAAAATGTTCAATCTACTGCTTGTTAGTTCAAATTAAAATTTTTAAACATTGCAAAAAATTATATGACATGAAATCAACATCGTTTAAATTTGGTGTTATATTGACGTTCTTTTCTGTATGTTAGCTCTAGTTAAAAATATATTATTTGATACGAGGATTGAATGCAATGAGGATGGCTCAAAGCACTAGGAAACGAAACGAAAGAAACCCCGATGTAACGTTCAAAGGAATTTTGAGAGGAACTAAAGACACTTGCGAACCGATGGGAGAGGTCATGAATCCATATTTGAAGAGAGGTCATGAATCCATATTTGAAAAGAATCTACAAATATCTTCCAGAATGATTTACAACGACCCCAAGGAAAAGGAAAAGGACACTGTCACAAAATTAGTCACATGACTGTTTCCCTGGTGAAAGTTAGCGATTCTAACCATCATATGAAAGTATAACGTTACTAAAGCGAAAAGAGATAAAATAATACCAATTAAAATTAATATAAAATTAAAATATAGTTACGGGTCTGGGTCCTGGAAGATAAATGCTGCTTCTAGTTTAAGCCAGAATACATATTTTAAAGTGGTTTGATATTGAAATGATACTATTTAGACACGATATAATTTAGCCCAATCAAACTTGTTTAGTAACGCTTATCAGTTACCAAACAAATTCCTAGTTAAATTAACTGTAGAATGGGAGGATACTGTTGCAATGCATTTTCTACCAAAGTTTAAAACTATTTGAATTGATTCATCATGTTGAAAGGGAGAAAAAAAATTAGTTTAGGAAAAGTTAAATACGAGTATGTTTGCATATGTGATAAAATCCAATGCTTTTGGCTTTTCTTTTGTGTTTTAGCCTCAGAATTTACGTTTTAGCTTTGTGCGCTTTTTTACGAATTTTTTTATTTTAAATTTAGCATCAAAAAGGCTAAATTTTAATTTTCTACTGAACCCATACAAACAGATTGAAGCATTAAAAATTAAGCAAATATACAAACATAATTACGCTGAAGACAAAATCCCATGGCGAAAGCTTTTAAGTTATAAATGGACGAATCAATCTTTGAGGTTTTTAATCGATTGTGGGTCATAGACATACACCATATCTTTTACGTAGCCACAAATAAAAAAAGTCTAATCACAAGATTTTGGCGGACATTTGTGAATGCCTGGAAACTTTCCACGTGTCATTTGTGAAATGCCCAATTCCAAAGACCGACAATAAATGGACAAACCCGGTATTTTCCGAACGCTATGGGCTACAAAAGCAATATTCTCAGTTGATCGACGTACACAAGTTTATTTTTTCATACCTAAACACAAATATTCTGTCAAATTTTTAATCCAATACTGAATTGAGGTCTAAAGAAGTGCCTGATATATTTTATGTATTTATTGATTTCTGTATATGAAACTGAAAACTTTTATTCTTTGTTTTTTGTTTATATACTTGAAGTGCACTTTTTATAACTTTAAACATGTTTTATGCATTGAACATTAATTGTTAATACAATTTTTTTGGATTTTTTTTCGCTTTTATATTTTGGGTGATTTCAGGACTTTTTAAAAAGCCGATTTACCTTTTTTCCCCATTTGTTTCACCTGCTGACAACATTGCTGATATGGACAACGGAAAGCAAAAGGGACTTTGAAAAATTTCCTTCCATTTAGTCCATTTATATCCCAAGGATTTCGTCCCCCTTAAAGTAGAATGTTTATAACTCCAGGACTATTGCGGAATATATTTTGAGTATAGCATTCTATAAAAACCGGCTTGCGTTTTGTTTACAATAAAGCAGTAACTATCTAAAAGTGTCGCGGATTTGGCTATTTCAAGCAACTAATTTTTGAGTCATTTAAAAGTTAATTTAAGAGCGATATGAAATGCTTGAAAAAAATATTGACTTTAGAAAATATGATATTGCAAGAATTTTAGATTTCCAAAATTATATTTATGTTTTCAATTATGCATCAACTTTTGCAGATGCCAAGAATGCACTTTATGCCCCAAAACTTGTGGTTTTTACTTTCACACATTAATTTTTTTTTGTTATAGATTCAAAATATTTTATTTTATATTCAGCATTCAGAATTCCTAAAAATCTTTTTGTATGACATATTCAAATAGTCTAGCTATTTTAGACATTTTAGAATCTTGGCATAAAAATTTTAACATTTTATTACAAATAGTGTTATTGTATAAAATAAAACCTGCATTTCTCTTTTATTTTAGTGGCGACAGAAGACCTGCATACTTTAATGTCTTTATAAAACCTTATTATCTAGTTACTCTTACTCTCTAAATTCTTGACATTTTGTTTATTGTTCTAGACATTTGTCATCCTGGAGTGCTTCACCAATATAAATTTATACACTAACCAACTTATTCACCAGGGTTCGATATCCAGTAATATTAAACCGACATCTAGCAAATATTTGTGCATAAGAGCTAGTACTATGAGCCTGCCGTTCAATTCTCCTGCTTACCCCAAACAATTTGTATGCATTTTTCTTTAATTTTCTTAATATTTTTCTCAAGAATTACCATGTCATATTAATAATTTAGCAATGTTTATTCAGAATGACGTTGTGTTTTTATATTTTCATTTTATTTCTTTCTTTTTTCCCCGATTTTTCTTATTTCATTTGCTTTTTATTTCTTCATATGAAGGCTTGACAACTTGTAACTTTATATGACATTTGCCGCAACAGATAGAATATTTAACGAAACCACACGAAAAAAAGAGAATAAAGAAATATAAACTTGTACACAGCAAAGGAATCACACACTCTTGTGCTCTAACAGTTACAAGGATCAATTGAAAAGAGCAGAGATGTTAATGTTTGTTTGGGTATAAGGAAAATTAGCATTTTAAGTAAATTTTTGCCTCGTATAAAGTTTAAGTACCATCTTTCTGCATTGAGAAATTATAAAATATTAAGGATTTTTTGGGGTCTAATCTAAATTCTGAAACAAATGTTTTCCAGCTCTGCTGGACAACAGGAACAAAAAGAGATTAAATGTGCTAGAAAAAAATGTGAATAAAATAACACACATTGTAGAAGCAAAATTGTTCTACCCAAAACTTGAAAAGGCAATTGAAAGAATTTAAGCTGTAAATGGAATTTTTTTATTTATAAATTTTTTCACTGTTGTTTCACTTTCTCGGTTGCAACAAATAGTGACAACTTCGACTACAACAAAAACAACAACAACCACAAGAATAACAAAATAATACAAAAACTGTCAGTTTAGACAGTTACCACTCGACATCTATTTCATTTTATACCAAATTTTTTTGTTTTACAATTTTTTTTTCAAACTGCACTTATTTCAGCAGAAGCAACTACCAACCATTCAACCAACAAACCGACCAAATTAAAAACATCATTTGACAACTACACTTCAAAAGAGTGGACAAAAAAAATCATGACAAACGGCCAAATATAGAGGATTCGAAGTAGTAGTTTTCCTTATCCTGATATTCAGGACGACTCTGAAAGTCAAAAGCGCTTCTAGCAAATATTATTCTTAACTCACACACACATACATATGTGTCCTTTTTATTTTTTATAACTAAACCTATTATTTTGGAGTGCCACTTTTATTACTACGTCAACAGCATTATCCACCAAATATTTTTATCTTGCAACCAGAAGTAGCAACTGTAAATGAAATTTCATATGTAGCAGTTTAGAATATATAGCCCAGTCTAGGTTAAGTAATGGGTGTCCCAAAACACATCTGTAAAATTGACTCCTCACTATTGCTGGCACGGCATATATACTCACTTTTTTACCAAAATACTATTTGCTTATTACAATAAGTATGTACATATATAAAATACCGTAAAACAAGATTTAAATTTATTAATGATTAAAAAATATGTCCTTTTCCTGTATGTCCTTTTCTGTATCACTTGTATTTTTAAAAGTTTCATAACTTGGTAACTACACCTGGCGACTTTATGTCCTTTTATGCATCCCTTGTATGCGAAATTTGATAATGATCGGGTAAGTAGCTAGGGCGTAAAAGCGTTGCAAACAAACAAAATCACTGACGCAACAACTGTAATTCATGACTTACTGTTGAAAATATCTTCTATTCTTCCTTAACTTATTACTTATTAATTTAATTTGAAACTCCTGTTGATAATTGTTTCTTGATATTTAAGTTAGGTTGGCGTGCTCTCCCATTAAAATTTAGAATAAATTTTTTACTGCATGTTTTTATAAAATGAAAATAATATTGTTAGTGAGAATTTATATTGAAAACCAAAAAAGAAATAAATTCGTACTTTATTGCTGTTTTCAATATTAATTCTCACTCACAATTTTGTTTTCATTTTATAAAGCAGGCAGTTGTTGTTTTTTTCAAAAAACCAAACAACCCTTACTATTAATTTTATTTATATCCACGAAAAAGCTTTCTATGGAGAAAGCAAGTATTAGAAAAAAAATTTATATTATATTTATTACTGTTCACTTTAAGCTTCGAGAGGCTTTTTAATAAAATATTGATAGAGACTTTTAAAGATGAAAGAGCCGAGTGATTGTTATTTCGAAAAACCACTAAATAAACAAATCACGCAAACTATAACTAAACTAATTACGATGTACTTAAACTTGTAGGCCCAGAAAATTAAACAAACCTAATAATAATTGTTTGGGAGATCATATTCTTCGCAAAATATGAGAAGCAAATTCTTTCTGTGTAATCAGAATGAAAAACCTTATCGGAATTCTGTAATTTTTTGTTTTTATTTTGACACTCTTTTTGGAGAATATCACGAACGTTTACAAAACCCTTTAAAAAGATCGGTTCTATCCCTTAGGAATTAGCCCATGTCATTTTCGGACCCCTAAACTACCACTACCAATGCAAAAATCATGTCGATCCTCTATGAAAAATTAAAACAAATCTATCCCACAGATAGATAAGAAGTAGCCTATATCTACCTCCGCTCAGCCGATATGGATCCATCCATATATCCATCCTCTCACATTTATAATACTCGTATTTGCTAAAGTTAGATTTAAGTGAACAATTTAAGTTACACAAGAATAAACAAAGAATTTTCAATAACGGGCCACCAAATATTAGTATCTTTTTAAAAGTTATGAAAATTAAATTAAATTCTTATTTCTTTTGATATATCTCAGCTTTATTAGAAACCCTTTTATTTCAATTACTTATGAAACATGATTTAATTTTTATAGCTGCCATGGCTGGTCTCGCAGTAGTTTGTCATGTCAGTCCAGTTTCCAAACAATTTGTTGCTGGTTTCTGTTTATATTTCAGGAATGTCTTTGATGATCTTAGCCTTAAGGATGTGCATGGTTTCCGGATTATTCGCATAGCATCCGTCTTTAGCGGGATCCCACAAGAAAAGCCCAAGGCAGTAAGATCGGAGTTCTAAAGGAAGAAGCACATGCAATCCAGCGTACGTTATACGTTGCTTATTTTAACTGACAACTAAGTTTAAACACAGGAGGCAAATTACGGCATTCGTAATTACGCATTCGCAAAGTGAGTAAAGTTCCCTGATGATCTGCATTAGCAACAGTAAAGTGCGCATAGGATCAAGCTATACCCCTCAATAATCAATTTCAATTTGTTTTAACAAAATTATAAATGTTTTACTAAATATATAAAATATTAATTTTGGGAAAAAGTGCGCATAAAAATTTTAAATAGTAAAATTTTAGCAATTCCCGTAAAAAAGAACGCAAAGTACTAAAGTTGTTCAACTTTTAACCTACGTTGAGAGCTTTGCCAACTATAAATTTTTATGATTCGTTTTTATTTCGCTTATGTGTTGTGTGGTGACACCACTAAATTAAATAGAATTAAATAAAATTACAATTAAAAGAAACTCCAGAATATCTTTGAATTCCATGGAAAATGTGTACTTTAATCAAATCAAGCTGATTCAATGACCGTCAGCGAAGTGTGTCAACCTCCTCCGCCAATAATTTAATGTCAGTTAAGAAAAGAATCGTACAACGACGGATTCTATGTATGTGCCTTGGCTTTAATTGGCATTGTCAAGGAGGCTGATATTACGATTTTTCGATGAATTTTCTGACAAAAATAATGTTCGATATAAAGTTTGCAATATTTCCCAACGTTCTTTAAGCGTTGGTATGATACTGACTGATACTATATATTTTGGACGCGAAAAATGCGATATTATTTCAACTGAGCACAATAGATTTAAAATAAGATAAAATGCAAATTTAAGCCAAATTTATACAAAGGCATAATGACAAATAGGGTACAAAGTATAAACGATGAAATGATTGTCAGTGATATAATTTTTCGTGGCACCAACACAATGGATTTGTCAACTCCTTTTCTGATTCAGTTAACAATCTGATTCCATAATAACCCTTATAATTTTTAATGATACAATTTAACATATTTCAAATATCTTACGATTGATCTGCCGTCTAATATATATAAAAATATTTTAATTCTACTATTGTTATTATTAATGAAAATTATAAAACTTTTATAAATCTTTGTTTGTTTTACTTTTTTGCACGAAAATACAAAATACCGAGTTCATTTGAAAAATACTCCACTAATTCGAATATCAGTGAATAGTAAAAATTACGCAAGTAACTGGAACGAAAAAACCCCTTGTGTCGATTTTTCTAGTTCTTTAAAACCCAAAATTTCGATTAAATGATTAATGTAGCAATTGAATAGTCGATTAAAACGAATACCCTCATGCACACAGCTGTACATACGTATGTACACATGTATAATGGTATACATACATATATAACTAATCGAACTAGCACAGAAAAACCTAAAGTATTTGTTGCGAACACACTAACTATTTTTACTTACTGTTACTGCACAGCGGCAACACATTTTTTTCGCGCACTTAGTTGCATTAAGTTTTTGGGACTTCAATTTTTTAATAATATTTTTAAATTTAGTATGTGTATTCAGCCAGTCATTTAACTTAAGTGTCATTCAACGGAGTTCATTAACTAGATTAAATATATATATAAAAACAACGTAAAAATCGCAACTTTACTTAAGCTTTAGGAAAAATTATCATGAATCAATTATTTTTTGGTCTATTGGGTATTAAAACAAAAATAAGAAAAGGTTCTGATGATGAAGTTTAAAAAATTGGAGGAAAATGTATTTTAATTTACATATTATATTAATTGAGGAGTGGCATTGGAAAGGGGGAAAATTGTAAAAAAAAAATTTAAAAAATTTCATGGACAGAGTTAAAGTAATTAAAAAGAGAATTACGAAGCTTTAATCTAATTTTCAAACAAAAGCATTTAACTTGGTTGCGAATACAGTAATCCACCGATTTACAAATATGTTCCGTTCTGTGAAAGTAGACGTATATCGAATATTCATTTAGCGGGCCCAATAAAAGTATGCCCTGTTATGAAACTGGCCTTGGATTATGTGGTAGATGAGATGGAGTAAAGTGACCGTACGTGAAGAAAAAAAGTACACACTAGAACGAAGACTCGATAAAATACCGTAGTCATATGTTAAGATGGACGCAATTCTGGTGAAATCGTTAGGCAGCAGTAAAAATTTTGGTCTGCTCTGTATCCTACCCTAACCTTGTCTTCAAGCTGTTACAGAAGACCCCACATAAACCAAAGCCAGTTTCATAACAGAATGGCTCCCAACGTTTCTTAGTACTTCTAGCATGTGAAAACACTTGGATAAGTTTAGAAAGAACTCTACTTGCCAAAATTTTAGAGATACACGCCGGAAACGACTTAAGAACTGTTAATCATTTTTGGATGGAATTAAAAGTGGCGTTTTTACATGGTATACCATGTGTGGGAAATATAACTTTCAAAATCGCACGTTTAATTTTCACCCTTATTCCAGTTGGCGACATCGACATCACGTTATCAGAATATCAAAAAATTGGAGCTTGTCTACTCGCTCTCGAAAACAATTTTGTGCTACTGACAGTCTATTCCTGTTCTCTAAAGTCCACAAAATAACATGAGCCTGTCAATAGCAGTCAGTTGTTTTCGACAACGCGTAGACAAGCCCCAATTTTTTGGTATTGCGTTGACGTGACGTCGATGTCGCCAACTGGATTAAGGGTGATTATTACGATTCTGTTATTATTGCTTAGCGCTTAGAGAAAAATATCCTTTTATTCTATACAAATATTTTTAGGGAAATACAAGAAATGTATAAAGATTGAAGTTTAATAAAAAAAAAATGGCTATAATATTGGAAAAGTTAAAGAACTCAACACAGCACAGCCATTCTACTTAAAATAAATAGATACGTTCCAGAGATAGAATATATTCGAAAAGCGAGATCCATATTAGTATAAGTTTGTATTGAAAATACATAGATGTGTACCCATAATGTTCATTATGCGAAACCCTTTTTCTGAAATCATTTATAACAACGTGGTATGAAAAGAAATTTATTCGTTTTAAAAATAAAATACATAAGACATTCAATAAAAAAAGCTAATTTTACATTAAAAAAAGAAAATTGATATATAAAATTAAAATAACCTAATATTACATATTAAAAAATTATTAATTATGAATGTTGTATCTATTGTGGTGTATTGTATGAGCCCTCGCCTAAGCTATCAGATGATCCTTCATCTAAACTGGCATTGGTAACAGATTCTACAGCTTCTTGAATATTAAGAGTTGCAACATTTTTTTTGAGAAAAATAAGAAACTAATGAAGTTTGCTTCGCACATTTATTTTTATCTTTGCATAATTGTCTATAGCAAAAATTAAGTTTTTGTTTCTATGGAATCCTTAAGACTTCTTTTTGCAGAAGGATCATTTTCCGAAAATATATCGTTAGCTTCCTGGATAAGACAAAACGCTTTTAACCGTAGTTTCTGTTCGTTCACCAGGCATTTTTATAGTAAAATATATTTCCACTTAAAGCAAAATAGACAATAATAGACTTTACTAATATACCTCCAACTAAAAATTTTTGACTTCACTTAAACAATACAAAATCAAACTGAAATTGTACAATACACAACATGCACTTGGCGTTGTTGTACAACAATATACCAAAAACAGGTAAATTTCCGACCAGCTGACACTTTGTGGTAATTTCACCACGACTCGTAATAGCAAATTTTTCATTCGTATTACGAATTTAATAATAATAAAGTTCATAACTTCGAAATTTCGTAGACGTGTAAAGAATTTTATAATTTATTAATAATGTTCGTAACTTCGAAATTCTGTAAAACGAGCCTTCGTAAAATGAGGGAATACTGTAAGTAATTGATTAAAAAAATCTAACATATAAGTTTTGTCAAAATAATTTCACAAAAGATTTATTTATATTTTCTTCTTGTATTTTTTATACAGCTTGTTGAAGCTGAGTCAATGATGATGATATGTGTTAATTAAAATTGGAACAATAACACTCAATGTTATTTGGTTTTTGAACTATTTTTATACGTATCGCTATGCATTGAAGACACACACAGACATAAACACATATGCTCTTTAAGTATACAAAAATTCTAAACAATTGTTAGATTTAGTTTAATTTTTTTCTCTATGATTCGTTTTTCTTAATTTAGAAAACAAACTGAATTAAAAGAAAATGCAACAAAAGTATGTTTATAAAAATGTTGCTAAAACACTTTCTAGTTAAATTTTCATCTCGAAATTGCAAAGCAAAAGTTTGCAAAGAATTTGAGAAGAAAAACAGACAAAGATAAAAACTAATTGAGTCAGGAAAACATGAATGACAAAGTTACTTAAGCAAAGAAAAAGGTTTATCTTTGTGAATGCAGGCAGACATAGTTTGAAACAGATTCAAAGGGACTAAAAGACAATATTCAAATGTGAAACAAACGTTGCTAATTAAAAGTACAATATGCACTTATATTTATCCATTTTTTTCATTCATGCTTTATAAAAATAAATGAAAATATATTAATTTAGGTTACTGCTTAGTTATTTTGGTATTAAAATAATTTACTTTAATGATATAAAATGAAAAAGAATTAAAAAGAACGATTTACTGAAACATGCAAAAGAAATTAAAACTATGCTTTAAATTTTGAGACTTGAAGCTTCAAATATGTCTATTAGGATCACAAATTACAAATTAAAAAATTTTGCTTATTTTTTCCGGTAAACTTTTTTGAAAATACTTGACTTCTTTTGTTGCAGGAGCACTAATTTACGTTTTTTTTAAAGCGCAGAGAAGAATAATAAATTTTGAGTTAATCTACTTTCACACTTGTGCAATAAGTCGAGCCAATACTTTCCAAGGTCTGAACAGAGCTTGTGGCAATTATCACAAGAAAATATTATTATCTAGGCGAACGGTAGTGATCCACGGTAGTGAAACACTAAAATTTGAAATCACATTCAACCGAGCCACCTAAACTGTGGCGGATACATGGAAACACACTTGAACACTGATGATGGGAGTGTAGCGGCTCTCGAAAAGCAACGTTGTTTCTGTTCTGCCGAGAAAGTTGAAATTAATTTATGTTTTCATTTGTTCCTTTGGAATATTATCTCATGTCCAATTCTTTCTGACTAAAAACGTTACGAACATTAGCCAAAAAATAATAATCACTTTGGATTAAAAACTAGTAAAAGATTTTAGTTTAGTTGAGTTTGCGTGACGAAATGTTTTCAAAAGCTATTTTATGGGCTGAACAAACCAAAGCGACAGATAAGGATATTTTATTTTTAAAAGAATTTAAAAATAGAGCTGACAATTTACATAATAATATGTGTATTCAAAGAAAAAGAAATTCTTATTTTTCAAAATGAATAGTTTTGTGTCACTTTTATTATGGTTCTTTATGTTTTTTTTTGTAAATTAATTAACTTTCAGGCCCACTATATCGATGGAATGCTTTCTGTCGTACAATTACATTTAAAACAAGAACGAATACGTCTGTCGTAGTGGGCCTGGCAGTAAATACAAGTGAATTCTTATGTAATAAAAATAAATTATATATCGTCGGTCACAAGTTGACAACTCTTAACATGATTTTTTGTACTTTTCAGGAGACAAAAAAAAACCATGATGAAACGTACTAACATGCAGAAGGACAAACACAGTCTTTTGGCATCAAAAATCCGTTTCAATTTTTTGGCGAGTTAACAGTTGTCAACCTGTGACCGACGATATATGGTATATGTATTGCGTTTAAAATTTCATTTTAACTGTAGTCCGGACGATCTACTATTCCGGACATGGATTCTGCAGGCTGCATTAATAATTTAATTTACATTTCAAAATAAGAACAACATTGAATATTTCAATATGGAAAATAACAAGTATACGCACGGGGACTTAAAACGCATAATGAAAGACTTTTCATATTGAGAGAAACCTAGGAAAAGGACTGATTCCATTATATAATTTGCTTTTGATTTTTTCAACATCTTCAACAAGTAAAAGGGTGTTTGCTAGTCAAGCTTCTTGAAAATTAGGAAAAATTTCGTTTATAAACTAAACATTTGTACCAAATTATTTTTCTAAAGTATTGTTTCAGGAAATATCTTTAAACTTTGAAACAAACATTTAACAGGATCTCAACTACTTGATTTTTATTTATAAAATAATATATAATTTATGTATTTTTGTTTATTTATTATTATATTTAGTAAATTTATTATTCAAGATATTTCTTCAACTTTATATCAAAAAGTTTTGATTTGTTGTGGTTGAGCAATGCGAAGGGGTCTTAGTTTTTACAAAAAATGCGAGAGCAAAATATTTAATATCGCTTCTTTCTGAAATATTTTTATATCTGCTCTAATCGTTATAGTTTTCATGTGTAATTGGCAAAAAAACTAAAACATTGTAACTCCATGATCATCCCGATCAGCAAGAGTTTAATTTCAGATTACGGGGGCATTTGTCAAGCAGAAAACGGGGGTATTTTTTCAACGAGCGAAAACAGTATCGCGTATTTATAAAAGTCCATTAAATTATAACAGGTAAGAAGATCTCTTCCAGCTAGCAACGTACATAAAAATTTGTTATAAGAAGATGTTTCATTAATAGGAAAAAATTAAGATGAAGAAAACGATGACATCGGCATCGAATTTGGTGCTTTAAAAAACGGTGGGTTAGAAAATAATGCAGGTAATATCTTCTGCCATAAATTAAAAAAAAAATCAACTACCAGATATTGTTGTGGATCCTTGCAATGAAAAAAGCTTTAAGTATGTGAACCATTCAAGTGAGGGAGGTTTAGTGTAGCCTGCCGAAGAACTTGTCTGTCTAATAAAAAGTCGGGAGGCTGTATTCAAAGCTTTGAAGGGGGAAAATCGAATGCTATGCAGGGATTATTTAAAGAAGCATATAGATGAGTCAAGTACCATTAATGTGAAGACACTTTCAACCAATTAACAGTGGATGTGGCAAAAAAATTCAAACGTAAAATAAATTACTACAACCGAATTATTTGTGTTTGTAAATTGTTTTTTTTATGTACAAATAAATAATCAATAATAAATAAACAATAATAAAAAAACAAACAAAATTACAAATAAATGCATTTTTATTTAATATTTTTAAGAAATGTTCCTTTTTATGTGTATTTTTCAAGGAAAATGTAACTTATGAGGTCATGCATAGAGAGATCAAATTTTTGCGTATTCTTGTTTATTTGATTCATAGATTAAGCTAGTATATATATCTAGAAGCATTTCATTGTTGCTTTTGTGAAATCATATGTAAAACTTAAAGCATATTCTTGAAAAGTTTAAAAACTCTTTCCTTAAATAATAACTCTCAAAAATCAAACGAAAATTTAAAACATTTCAAACATATAAGCATAGAAGGCTCTGAAACTTATTCAAGGTAAGAGGTTTGAAACTTTTCAAGAATGTAGTTTAAAGACTACCGATAATAAGTACTAACAAAATGCATGCATATAAACAGCATCAACCCTCAACATACAAAATGTGTTTAAGTTAATTAATTTGTAGAAATTTTTATTAAATGTTTAACTGATTGATCGAAAAATTAACCGGTTAATTCAAAACCCTACTCAGTGTACTAAACTTTTCATATTACCATCGTCGCCAACGTACATTGTTTGACGGTAAAAAATACTTTACATTTTACAAAATTATTTTAACTCAATTCTATAAATTATATGCACCGTTTTAATGGTTGACAAATTCCATAATGGAATTTTATAAAATGTCTTAACCCTACGAATTGTAATATTAAGTTTTCAACTTAAAACGACTATAATTCATACTGGGTGGTTGCATATTTAATGAAAAATAAATAATAATTATTAAAATCATTTCGTTTTTGTTTTTTTTAAACTTTTTTGTCGTAGTGGTCGTAGTTAAGTTGTTGAAAAGTTGAACAAAAGGTGTACTTTTAATTAAAATAAAAAAATAATAATTGTTAATAAATTATGAAATAGTAATGGAAAAATAAAAAAATTCATAATATTTTAATATTTGATATTGTTTGTACATGAATATTAAACAGTTTTTGGAATTATTTAAACATGAATATTGTTGTTTTTGTTGTGCTGCAGTTGGTTCCCTAGAAACCATTCAAACGTACAATTGCACATGAAATGTTCGTACATCAATCTTGTAGGCTGTAATAGAAAAAAATAGTATTAAACATTTGTGAAGTAGTTTATGTTTATGTTGGCTAATTTCTGATAATATATATTTTTGGGATGAATTAATTTTGTAAAAGGTGTCCTAAAATTAATGTAATTTGTATTTATCGCCATTTGTGCAGTAAAGTGCTGGTACCACTAAAAAACTATGCGCCAGCTGGCAGTTTAGGGTTAGTAAAAATGAAATGTTGCAGGATAGAACAAATTGTCTCTTTTATTGAACAATATTTCAAAAAGAATGAAAGCTTGAAGGCCGCAGTTAAAAAATTTCATAAAAAATATTTCCGAGATAGTGTTTTATAATCCGATAACACACTTCTTTCTACTAAAATTGGATGATAATGTTGTGCCTAAAATGTGATTTCAACAAGACGGTGCCACATGCTATACAGCTCGTGAAAAAATCAATTACTGCACGAGGTATTTCCAGGTCGTGTACTCTTACGTTTTAGTAATCCGAATTGGCTCTTTAGATCCACTAGATTTCGTTTTATTTGGTTATTTGAAATCGCAGGTCTATAACAACAAGCCCACAGTCAACACTGCATTAAAGAAGGAGATTAAATGATGCATCAAAGAAATTCAGTCTCATTTATGCAACATATTAATCAAAATACTAAAAACTGCGTTTTCTCTTTAATTAAAATGTTGCGCTAATTTTAGGACACCCTTTACATATATGTTAATACATATCGCTCACATGGTCACATTTCAAAAAAATTCGTTTGTCAGAAAACGAGTTTAAAGTTTTTAATTTACTCACACATCACACATCACAGAGGCGAGTGAAAAAGATATTTCCATAAATTTTTTACCCAAAATGAAAGCTATACGACTAATATTTCTGCATTCTTAACTCAAAAATATATAAATCTTCTCATGACCAGGGCAAGTTTAAGTATGCACAAAAATTATTAAAATATGCACAAAAATATGCACCCGAAAAAACACTGACTAATCATTTCTAAGCAGTTTTATTTAAACAAATGTTTATTACAAAATTGTCGATTGTCGCGAAAACGGTCAAATATATTGAAAATATACGTTGTTTAATTTTTCAATAAACATTTTATTCTTAACATTAAAAAGTTTTTCTTTTACGTCTTCTATGACAGATAAAATTTCATGTAGTGAAAGTCCTTTGGTTTTTAATTTTATTTAACTGTGGAAAGTACATTCAAAATTATATTTAATGTATACTAAATCTGTTTTAACCGATTATTTTTTAAATTGAGCATTTGCATTACTTGTCGATTTTGCCTTATCATCACAATGCTCATTGAGAATGCTGCTTATTTCTATAAAGTTGTTAACCAAGATCACAATCTAGAATGTGGTACAAGAATTTTTGGGGGATTGATCATAGTTGGTTGCATACGAGAGGGCGCCTGGAAATCAATTAAGCCAATAAGGTTATTTGGAAAAATAATACATGTTATACATGTATGTAGTACTACCATAAGAAAAACGGTTTTGCAATTTGCAACAAGTGAGTTAACATTACAAAATGTAAGCGAACAAAATCTGCAATTCTATGCAACCCATGAGCCAGACATATAAAATGTAACATATTCAGCGTAAATAATTTTTAATGATCACATTGCGGATACGATATATGGAGCTGCGACTGTTATTGCAAGCAATTTTTGTTAAAAAGAGTTGCTAATTTGCGTAATATGCAAATTTATACAACTTTTATAAAAAAAGATTTTCTTGGGAAAATTTAAAAAAAATATGCAAATGTATATCTTGCAAGCAAAAAGCATAAAAAACTTGCCCTGCTCATGACTATTGTGTTGGCCCCAGCGAAGTCCAAATGGAAAATAGACCTCAAAGGCTGATACTGCGTGAGGCCACAAAGAAAATAACTATTACACTACGTAATTAACGACATAAACTCTGAAATAATATGTTTCCTTAAAATAAGGTTTGTGAGAGGACAAAGCCATGTCAAGACCTACAAAACTGCTCAAAAATTTAATTATTTTTATAAAGAAAAGCCCAATTTGGTGGCAGTACAGTTAAAATAAAAATTTTCTGTTACTGATTTGAAATTCCTTGCAAGACTTTGTTCTTTCTGTAAGCGAAAGTTAAAAGGTGACAAAGCAAGATATGGCTTTCAAAAGGCCCTACGTTCGTTATCTGTTTTCAACATTATTTTTAAAGGAATTCTGTTTTCGTACTACCAAATAATATAAATAAGATCAATTTCTAGTTGCCCATTTTTTAATAATTCAGATTAGAAATTCCAAGTATCCTTTCGGGAGGTCATATTTTGATCTATAAGTTTTGTATTACGCAAAACTTTTATTTAACATTTATTTCATTGAACTCTGTATGTATGTATTTTTCTTATTCCCTCAAAGTGTTAAGGCAATTAGTAAAAGCATGTCTTAATGCATTAAATATTCAAAATAAAGTTGACACTAAATTGGAATATTAATAAACTTCTAGGTAACATTAGATAAAACATTGGAACCACATCAATGCTCGCTATAAACATAATAATGATGATGAATGAGCATACATTCATGTACATGTACTTTTTAATCATTATCAGCTGTATCATCATTATTAGGATCGTCAACAACTATTGCAACAGCACAGTAGTTCTAGGTGTTGATTGGTATTATTTTTGTGTGATGTTTCTAGATTGTTTTCATTGTTGCTGCTTTTGTTGTTTCTAGTTACCAACAACAGCCAATGGTGGTGTCATGCATGTACCATAAAATGTGCTGCATATGAATGAAATTATTTATTTGTTTTGTTTATTTTATAAATTCAATTGTTATTTTAGTTTTATGCATAAATTCACATTGCCACCGCTTTTAGCATGTGCACGTCTGTCCGCCTGTGTCTACTTGACTAAAAGTGTGTCTTACTCGTACCTGTGAGTTTGTGTCTTTTGTTGCAAGAGTTGTTGTCTTGTTGATGTTGTTTTTGTTACTGTTGTTTCAATATCATTGGTCTGTGTTGTATCCTTTTCTCTTCCTCTACTAGTTTTTTATGCAATTTCCCTTTTATATTTCATTTAGAGGCCTTCAACTTAAGACGTTTTTAATATTTGTAAGACAACGTTAAGCAGACGTCACAGAAGTCATCAATGATTAAGACTACTGTCAATGGGTCTCAGTTTTTTGTTATTTTAGTTGCCTTTTCTATTTCTATTGTGGTTTATGGCATCGTAAATGTGTCAAAAATTATAATCAACAAATATATTTAGTGAAAGAATATGAAAAGTGTTTGGATAAGACAGTGGGATATAAAGTAGAAAATCAGACGAATTCTTTTATTTCAAACTGTCTAAACAGATAAGTAAATGATTTTGTTAATATAATAAATTGAAGGATTCAATTACAAAACAAGTTTAATATTTAATTTGATGTTAATATAAAAACGCACTTTATATTTGGTAATAAGAAAGTTTTGCTACTGGAAATTCTTGGTCTACTATTCTGGAGGAGTGTAATATAAGCCCATAACTCGAAGTTTTGCCTGATTCCATCAGAACACAAAACACGAAAATAACAAAACGAAGAGAGACACAGAGAGAGAGATAAAGTGATACATAAATTTATGCTCCTAAGCTTTCCATGCTCCACTGTTTATTTATATCGAATATTTATCTTTAATATTGATTAAACCGTCAATAGTTTCTTTTCTGCCAATTATATTCATAATGAAATTTTATATAAATATTTAATGCTATATTTTTGAATTAAGATTTTTGTCCATACAATAAATTTAAAATAATATTAAAATATTCATAAATTATAAAACTTAATGATCTTCTCTTTGACTTGCTTATTTTGTCACAGGCTTGTCTCTCTGTCCATACATAATTCATAATTCTTGGTTATTGTTTATTATTATACTGATTATTTTTCTTTAGAAAATCACTGATTTCAAGTTATTCTTTTTTCGATTTGTATTTTTTTCTTTAATAATTTTTTTATGGCTTGATTTTATAATCACACGTCATATTGACGCTTCGTGCCATTTTTATAATTTCATTCATAAAAAAGTGATTTTTTCTCAACGTAAAATTTTTAGTTTGAATTTTTTAAAGTGGTTTTAATTTTGTCACCATTTTTTATAACTGCTGTGTTAAATTTATTTTTTGCCTTTACGTTAAAAGTCTGTAAAATACTCATTAATTTCTGTAAATTTTATTATAATTTTTTTATGGGTCTATTGATTTATATTTGGTAGCCGATACTGAATGCAAAATCGTGTTTTAGTAAAACATATTTTGTGAATATATATTTTTTGTTAACAGTTTTATTACAATTTCATGACAACATAAAACTACTGTATTTGTTTTAGTTTTAGCCGATTGGAAATAAAAATAATATGAGGAAAGTTGTACACGAAACCGTATTAAGTAAAGAACGACTAAAAAAGCAGCTAATTGCGGAAGTGTTAATTCAAAATTTTACGACACAAAAGCAGACATTTTTGATTTAATGGGTTTTTTAAATTTATTTCTTTTTGTTACAGAATATAAAACAATTTTTTTACGCCTCTTTCAATTGAAAATTATGCTTTTCAATATTGGTGGAAGAGATTTTACAATATGTCCAAGTACAGGAATTAGTACATTTCTTTCAGCTTCAACATGACAATTTGAATTTGTATGAATTATGTCCGTTTTCATTTTATTTTAGAAAATTTAATAAGACTTTTAGGATTTAAGATAAGATCTACTTTGAGGTAAATAAACAAATGTATATTCCTAACAATAAATCGACTCTTGCAAAGTATGTCTGGATCTGAAGTAAGTCCTGAAGACTTTCAAATACTCTCTAATCCTCCAAAATTAATAAGTTCTGCCTTAGCTCCAGTTTTTTAGCTTCCTACACTAGTAGCCGAACGAATATTTTTTTTTTTGAGAAGTTTTTGCAAATTTTCGTAAGATCTTCATAATATTTGTCTTGACACTACTTTCTTTATCTTTATACCAACTATGCCGAGTTTTTGCAATCACCCACTTGTTTTTACAGCTGAGTAATTTTATATACAAACATTTTTTGCCAGTTTAGTTTAGGCGCAAACAAGACTTTTATCAATAATAGAAAAATAACTCTATTGTGAATATTATAGACAGTAAGTTGCAAACATAATCTATAGACTTGCATATGCAACGATCAGGGATGCCAAACAGGACTGGGTTTCTTAAATCATGGGATTCAAGATTTTTCTTATCTAAATATGGGGATGTTGGGATTCGGAATTCAGAACGATATTTTCAAACCAAAAGATACGTGCAGACAGCTGGATAGAAGAACATCGAATTCAAAATAATGCACATTTTTTGACCAATCTAAGAGTATCTATGTTTATCGTTTCAAATGAAAAAAAAAAAAATATTTTCCAACCAGTTTATAAAAAGAACAGAGAGGTGGGCATATTCCAAATCGGCTTACATCTGGATAACTTCTTATAATTGAGAACTTCCTACAATTTTTGAAATCAATAGAAATCAGTTCAAGTTAAAGTATGGAGCTTAGAGCACCTCAAAATTATAAACAAAATGAAACTTAACAGAACTTTAATGCAGTGTTCGAAAAAAAGAAACTATAATGTACACAACGTTTATATTCCGTACTGTTTGTCATATGTAAAGAACACAAAAACACATTCACTAAAATAGAAGCAAAACTTTTTGTTTCTATTTGAATATTTATGAACATGTACACAAACACATTCAAAAAGCACTGAACAAAGTTCACAAACACTACTTCTTAGTGTTTGTGTACAAAATATGCTAAGATGATCGGTACGAAATGAGAAATGGTGTTTTAGTGAACTTAATTGCGTAAACTAAAAATTGTTTAGTGTACGCGAGAGTTTGTGAACTTTGATCAACACGGTGTGCTAGTGTTTGCGCTCGTTTGTTTAATGACGTTGTGTACGTAAGTGCATAATTACTTAAATGAAAGTTAAAAGTAGTCGATCAGTGAAGTACACAATGGTTTGTACACAATTTTTTTCGAACACTGTTTTCCTCTATTTATTAAAATTGTACAAACGAAAACAAAAAAACTTACGGTGGTAAAAACTTATCTTCAGAAAACTATCACATTAAGTTTTGTTTTTATGAAAGTAATTGTACCACAAATAAGAGGATTTTGCTTAATAAACATATTTTAATGGTGTTTTTCAAAGACATCTCACGATTTTCGGGATTGGAATCCCTAATAATTGCATATTGATAAAGCGGAAAGCTTTTCAACAATCACACGTATTTAGTAGAGCAAGAGCTAGACTTCCAGTAAAAACTAAAATTCTATTTTATTTGCACAACATTATTAAGATTTATACCAACGCCGCTGCAAACTGCTTATCAAAATAGACAACTACTTCCATCAACACCAGCAATATCCGTTCACAAAAATCTCATTATCATTATGCAATTGCCCACTCCAATCACGTATGAATAAAAATTTGCTTAAAAATGTATTAAAGAAGTAAAATTTATTTCAATATCATTAACTTTTATACGCTTTGCTCAACGTTAAGTAACAGACATAGATACAAGACAGTAAATGGCAAAAATAAAAACTAAAAAAAATCTTAATGAAAAAATGAGAAATACACAACGAAAACATGAGTTCCAGCATGTACAATACAACAATGACTACTACAAAAATACACAATAATGACAGACTGACTGTCAGTCATACACAAGTAGAGGGACTGGCTGAGTTTATAACTTTTGTAAAAATAAAAAATAAATACTTAAAAACCCAAGCTACTGACTATTACACCTGCTTCAGTCATAAAATTTGTTTTTATTTCATCTGTGAAATTTTGTTTTGTTTTTTTTTTCTTTCTCTCCATTATAGTGAACTTTGACTGCATGTATTTTGTATTTTTACGACTATAGTGGAAAATTATACTTCAGCATTATTTGTGCTCCATTTGTATATGAAATACTGCCACTAAACTACACAACTGCTACAGGAGCTACTAACAGCTACGGCACAAACATGTACAGCAACGGCAGCAACTACCTGCCAAATACAAATACAGACATTTTCGTATAAATATTTAATTTGAATGCGTTTTCATTTCATATTCAATATGGTTGGATTGTAGTGTATACCTGGGCCAGCGTTTGTGCCTTCATTTACTCACACTTAAGTCATAAATTTCTTTGTATTCCTTTAATTTTTTTTGCCCGTTTTTTAAAAAGAGATTTCTAAAGAAAAAAGAAAAGAAATTTAGCATTTATGTAGTTTACACTTTAATATGATTGTTGTGTTGTTTCTATCGAAGCCCTTCAAAAATACAATATGTTTAAACTTTGACACTGGACCATAAGAGGAGATACCATACCGACTTCATTGCGGACATGTAGCGATAACGAAAGGCTTCACATGTTTTCATTCAATCAGATCAAAAAAAATAATGGTGTGAGCTTTAATGATTTATATGTATATATTTTTGGTACATAGTGTATTAAAATTTAAAAGTAAATCGAATGTTAGTTTATTTATTTATTTATAACGAATTTACGGAAGTTTCTTAAGAATGTTGTTCATTGTATACACAGGAAAATTGGAAGTGAATTTTACATTGTTAACAAAATTTCAATATTTATACTTATTTTATTATTGTTTTATATCGTAATTCATTTTACATACACAAATTTCTTTATTTTCAACTATAATTTCTTATTTCACTTCCATTTGATCGTACATCTATGTAACAATACAGCGTTTACTTCGTATGAATATTTTATGACACAATACATGGCAGCATGTAGCAAGTTCTATGGTATGAAGTTTTCTTTTGGGAATTTACTTGCCCACCACATACTAACATATGTATGTATATAAATACACTTACAATTGATATTAATAGTAGAAGTATGTTTGTTTCGTCATAAAACATGTACAGTTGTATTTTACTATGACGAACTAATATTTATAGCAAAAAGTTTTTGAGGAGCCCAAACTTTCTTTGTGTTCTAGTCATAATTTTATCTGTCTGCTACGTGGTGTATTCTATAATACAACACAGTGTTATCTCAAGAAACCAAAATTATGAAGCTACTGAAGCGTTTTTTAATATCGCAATTATCTGTAAAGAAAAAAATTAAATTATATCTTGATCTAAACCAAAGTTCTACCTGGTAATCAGCTATATAGCTATATATGCTATATATATGTATATATATATACATATATATATATATAGGTATAGATGTATACTAGAGTATACATCTATTTGACTTTTGGTTTTGTACGATTAAGGAATTAATTAGGATTAAATTAATCGCAAATTAATCATGCAGACGTTTAAGATTTGGCTTTAAATGTGCCTATAAGTAATTGTAGTATTTTTTTTGTTTTTTTACTATATGTATATGTATTTTGTTTATAAAACACGCATGTTTTAAACTTTTTAAAAATATTATTTAAAAACTGGATCTTTTAGTGTGAAAATAATTTATTACCATAATCTTTTTAACGAAAATAAAATTTTTTAAATAAACTTTGATGTATTATTTATTTACATCACACGAATATGAATCTGATATATTTTTGTTAGTCCACGTTTATATGAACGTGATTTTTTAAATCGCATCACTGTGAACGTAGGATTTAGAAAGCCGACTGAAAAATTCTCGAAGAAGAGTTAAATGAATCAAAATGCAGTCATAAATAACAATAAAAAGACTCCTAAATAGACGAATAAATTACTCACAAAAGACTCGTAAGCGATTATAAATATGATCAGAAAACGTTTCAAGAAAGACTTCAAATACTACTAGAAAAGGGCCGACTCTAGACTAGTATTGAAATATACTTATAAATGGCTAATCAAGAAGAGTCACGGGTAGTTACGTTTTTCTCCCGACAAAAGTATCTTTTATGCTCAGATTCCGACTTTTAAATCACGCAGTAGAGTTAAAAAAGACTCGAATTTGATTAAAAATTCAAAAAATGCTGGCTAGGATTACATAAATAAATAAACCAATAAAACAAAAAGTTTAGTCTATAAAATAATAATTCATTTGTACTGCGTATAAAGTTGTAAAACTTTTAGAAAATATTAGTATATCAAAAAGTATGTTCAATAAAAAATTGTATTGTTTACTAGACATGAATCAAGTCTTTTGAAATAGTATTTAAAAAATAGTATTCAGACAAGCTATTTGCTTCCTAAACAGTTTCTTTTTGTTTTATTGTAGTAAACCTTGTCGTTGAAAACACCATTCCACTTAAAGAAGTAGATGTTGGTGATAGCGATAGGATTGCAATAAAGAGATTTTCTAGTTTGTGCTAGTTTTTTTTTAAATTTGTAATACTTTGTATATTTTTGTCAACCGATCATGCAATTGGATTGTAAACTCTCGAGCGATATTTTAAAAAGTTATCATTGTAAGATAAAGACTAAGTATACTAAGCATTTTAATTCGCCTCTCGTTTATTCTGGTCTATTGAAAAGGATTTATTCGCCTTTTAGAAATTGTTGAATAATAACTCTATTATTTCATCCATCTCAATTAATGTTGCGGAATCTTTACAGAGCTCTTTAATGGCCACGTAATTTTTCTCGATTAATTGACATCAATTGTTCGAGTTATTCGTTAATCGAAATTAACTATTATCAATATTCGATGGAAAAATTTCACTAGATTAATTGAATAAATATTAATCGAGTGGATGCTCTAGCTAATACTTTGAAACCTTAGTTGAGTTCTTCCAAATTTTAATTTTTATCTATCACCGCAAAGTACAAACATGGTTAAGGGAACTATAATCTAAGAGCAAAAGAGTAATATGATTGCATTCTATGATTGTAGTTAAATCATATGCTTTAAAAAAGCTATTCAAAGTATTATATTGTGTTCTAGTTTAATAATCGTATAAAGTTACTTAGCTTTTGTGTTGTTTTAATTTACCACATCATAAAATATAAATATGATATTTTTATTTGCGAAGAAATGTTATTAATAACATTAATTAGGGAGGTAAATATTTAAAATATCCTCAAGTAGTCGAAATGCAGGAACCTGCTTTAAGCAAATACTTATTATTGTGCAACTTTTATGGAATTTGTTTTAAATTTCCTTAATAAGTGTTCTAGATGCACTTAATATGCACTAACTTGCCCAAATATTACTTAAAAGTACATTTAAATTCATTATGGAGGGTTTATTATTATTTTTGTTATTTATTTGAATACGAACAGAGAGTTTTTCAACAAAAAGTAACAGTTTATTTATCGGATATGCTTTTCAGATGTTTTATTGTTTAAATGATCAAGTGGCATGACTTCTTAAGAGTATTTTATCTGTTCCAGTGACAAACTAAAATAGTTTCAGATTTTGTGTTTTCTTAAAAAAATATATAAAATTTAATTACAACTATAGCGTTATGGATGCGTTCGTTTGTACTCATTTTTTTGCCTACTGGAGTATTAATATACAATATCGAAAGGTTAACTTGTATATTTGAACTCACAGAACATGCTGTTAATAATTTAAAACTGCATAGCAAAAATAATAATAACCATTTATTTTATTCAAAGAATCAATTGTTGAATTCTCATAATGTTTTTGTTGTTTGAATTTATACATTTTCCTCATTTTAGATTATTAAAAGTTCGTCTATAAGTAAAACGAGGAGTAATAATTTTGAAATTTTGTGCAAGGGATCTTAAGGAAATTAACTAAACAGATTAATAGTTGCCTATAAAGTTTATCTTTAAAAGTCATCTAATTGTATTTCTGTTTCAATGAAATATAAAATAAATGATACCAACCAAAGGTTGACTTTGTGAAATACAAGAAGTCTGTTAAATAGGGCAAACTGAATAGGGCAAACTAGAGGAAAAGTAAAAAAAAACAGTAGAATTCATACTAACCGACTTTTTAATATTATAAAAATTAATATGATGAAGAAAATGAAAACATTAACTGCCCATTTTTATTAAATGAATTTTGTTTTGAATTTATTAATCGAGATTGCCACTTCATAAATTCAAAAAATACTTGATTAAAATTTTATTTTCCGGTTTGCCTTATAAATACTTTCTTTGTCACACAAAGGGCGTGTAATTGTATAAAGGTTGTAAGGAAAATAAAATTGATTCATATCGAACATAATTTGTTTGATGATATTTTTGAATAAGTTTCAGAGCCTACTACGCTTATTTATACTTTTGTAATTTTTAAAAAAATTCTCATTGGTTTTTTAAAAGTTTTTGTACAAGATGAGAGGCTTGAAACTTTTCAAAATATGGTTTAAGGTCTACTGATGATTTGGCATTAGCACCAATGACATGCATGTATATGGACTAGCTAAAAAACCCCTCAACAAACAAAAGTTTTTTTTGATAATTTATGAAAAAAATTTGCTAGTGAGAATTGATATCGAAAACAGCAATAAAATACGAAAATTTGTTTTTGTTTTCAATATAAATTCTCACTCACAATTTTGTTTTTAATTTATAAAAACGGGCTTTAATATTATTTTATTATTCCGATTCAGAAAGAAGAGATATATATTTTTCGAGAAAATATTTATGAAATCACTCACTGAAAAGGATGAAAGCCTGATTCAGAATAAAATATTTTTAACAAAATCGTACGAAAAGTTTTAGTTTGGGACTAAACGTACTGCTTCAGATCGAACCCGAACTTTGGCATATTTTTCAAAAAGAGCCCTAACAACGAATTTGAAGCCGTTTTTTATATATTTGAAATAATTTGAAATTTTGTGATTTTTTTTTTTTCATTTAATAAAATTAAATATAATATTTATAGAAACATTTTATATTAACTTTTTGTCCTATAATATTTTACATAATATTAATTTTTGAATTCCCTTGAAGATACACGAATACTTATAACAAATTTATCCCAACACCGATCCGGAACGTTCGGTAGAACTGTAAAAAATATTATTGTTTAATGGTCTCAATTGAAAATTCAAAAAGGAATTGTCTGTCAGTGCTTGTGATCCGGGGGGATAAAAAACTTTCAATACACATTTATTCTCTTCATAGTTTTGATAATTAAAATGCTTCTTCATATCTCTCCATGCAATACTTATTTTGCATGTAATTTTTTATACAAGCAAAACCTGCACAATCTTATTAGTATGCAATTTCAAAAGGCAACAGTTATCCAAACATTTTTAAAAATTTCTGTTGGATATCTTTGCAATCATGCCTTCTATCGCACACAATTCATTCACCAGACCGTGAACACTGTTGCATTGATAAACGTCACTAACGTCTTAGAAGTTTATGCCAAGACAGCTGGCACATACTTTCAAACAAATCAAGGAAAAAAAACATTGCAAAAATTTGCATCTAATTAGTATTATTTCCAATTGGGTCAACTGCTAATTTGCTGTTTTTGCTTATTTGATTCATTTGATCAACATTTAATGAAATTTATCTACATCTTTTGAATACGTTTTCTCTTAATTAATCACTAGTTTGAAGACATCCGCAGTTTAGAATGGAGTAGAAAAATATGTTCAGCTGTCAACTAATTTCATCTTAAAAATTGTGCCTACATATGTACGCACATACCCAACAGTCTGGTGTGTAATAATCACATTTCGTTTGTGGACTCCTTAACGTTTTCTTTGATTTTTAACACGCTTACGCTTTGCTAACCATATAATTAACGCAAACACTAAACACAGTTGCCGTAATAACACGGCTCACAAAGCCACAAACACTTGCAGGCTGTTATGCTCAGATACAAATGTTTGAATTTTGTCTTTCAAGTTAAAATATATTGATGGAGTATGAGCTAGCATTTGTATGTGGCATTTTCTTAAGACTCAAACTTATGCCGGTTTTTCAATCCTTACCATTGCTGTTGTTTGTGTTCTACTCTTGTGTTAAACATGCTTCATTGAGTTTTGTTGTTAATGAATTTCACGGTATAAAATACATACAAATTGTATGCATTTCCTTTTGTACTAAACATTTACATGTGTTACTCTTTTGATAAGACCACGCTAAAATTAACGACAACTAGAACAACATATGCAACGTCAAACATGATGTCAGAGACATTAAAAGTCTTATTTGGTATTAAACATTCCACTAATTACACACTCATAACAATAATTTAATGCGAACTTATGTGATTATCTTATTCCTTTTCCATAAAGCGAAAGAAAAACAAAAAAGTAAAACAAATTAGAGCAGAGCACTGTAGTTAAGAGATAAGAAAAACAGAGCAAAGGAAAGTCTCTTTCAATATAACGTGCTTGCAAATTTACAGGAACAAAAAAAAAACAGCTGTTATTTCTTACAAATATTTATCCGATTTCGTACAATACAGTCATTTCTTAAAAACTCAAAAATGTGTAAGCTAGTAAATCAAAATTTTTCCTTTCGCCGCAGTCACATCAATTTATTTTTCAATTCCCATTCACTGCTTTGCATAATTCACAAAATTTTAAAGCTGTGACGTAGCCTGCACGGCAACTTAAAGCAATTTTTTTAGCGAGATGCCATCAATTTAAAATTTGGATAAAAAACTGCAATCAGCTGTTTTCCTGACTGCAATTTGAAACGCACTATGGAATGAAAATTTTTAAGCAAATCCTCGCCAAAAAGTCTGGATGTATTGTTAAAAAAGCAAGAGAGAATTTAAAAGTTAAAAGAAGATTTGGTCTTGTGACTACCAAGTTAATACCTCCTTGATATGTAAAAAATCCAGAATTATATCACAATATAAAACGATATATAAAAATGCTAATATTTTCAAAACTCTATTCGCATTTTTCTAAGTGTAATTTTTTAGATATGACTACGTTGTAAAAGAGGTGGAATATGTGTATGTCAGTTTAGCTAAAAAACGTGGTCGTAAATATTCTTTTAACCACTAAGGCCCAAATTTAAAACATTTAGTTAACTAATGATAGACGTTTAACAAATGACATTTAGATTAAAAGTTGCTAGATAAACCACTGTCATTAGTTAACTAAAGACTGAGAATATAGGCGTAAGAACGTCTACAGATGGTCATTAGAAAAAATAAGTACACTTTACGTTATTAAATCTTTTAGAGTTGACATGAATAGAAAATTCTCATAATAAAGGTACCACATGAAATGTGATGAATAAAATAGTTTGGCGGAAGGAATCATTTTAGTCAGAACTTTTATGCAAAGTGGCAAAATTAAATTTTGGTGAAAATTAAAATTAGAAAAATAATACGTTTTAGCGATTGAATTGAATACGTTTTTTTTTGGTAAGCATTTGAGCTTGCATAATATGTAGCTATAAAGGTAAATCAAGCAACAGTTTTGTTTCAATGGAGATTTTTGTGAACAGAGTCTGTAGACGGTCTTAGTGACTTAGTCGAACAAAATTTGTTGTAACTTTTTTTACCGGAATAAAATATTACTCCCTGTCTTTTGGAGCAGTAACTAAGGAATTTCGCTCGAGAATTGCAAAAGAGCTCTGAGCTTCCATCTGAAAACGTTTGGTTGGGCGTCCGTCATTTGCTCAACAACCAACCGGTAGCTCTCTTGTTGGGAAAAAAGCTATTCATGCTGTGCTTAGTATTAGAGTCCACAATGGTGCTCAAAAAAAGAAATTGGAAACTGTTTAGAAAACCCGATACACACATTTTGTCCTAAATGCAACGTCAAAGTTTTTCAAATATTGAAAACTGTTTTAAAGAATACCATTTAGATGCATGGTTTGAGTATGTAATTTATTTTTGTAACAAGAATAGAAAATAACATATGTTCTTCCAATTAAGCATAATATTTTATGTATTTCTGAATAAAATAATCCCCTAAACCACTAAGACTGTCCACAGGTGGTTTTTGTCGAAGAGCTTTTCAGGAGATTTTTTAGCAATTAGAGCTAAAAATTTATAATTTTCTGCAGAAAAATATATTAGAGCAAAAATTATTGACGCAGTTCAATTCGTATTTCAGCTTCAAGCATTTAAGGGACATACCAAATTTACACACGTCTACTAAAAGGTTAATTGAGATAAACACATGATCTACAATTCGTATGAAATTACTTACTGAATCCAATTTTTTTTTCTTTACCAATTTCCTTGAGTGTATGTATATCAAAATTATGAGACTTTAATTTTCTGACTTGGTCTACAGCGTTTTCTTACTTTTTTTTCGGTGAGAAAAAATGTTTCTTTTCCGTCGTCATCATCATCATTCTTGTGGTCGTGCCTCATTGATTTTATACCCTGTTGTTGAGGAAGTCTCTTTGTTGTTGACGACATATCGGCGACATTGTTGGCTGCCAGCGCTATATGTCACAGATATTATTGGAGTTCTTGAGAATAATGATAATAATGATGATTACACGTTTCTTTAAATGTTTAATTTTGGATTGTTCTTTCAGTTCTATGTAGAATGTAATGCTTCGCATGTTTTCAATGATTTTATGCATGTAAACGCGTGTAATTTGTCATAAGTAGTTGATTAACATAAGTTAGATAAAAAGTCTCTGATTTTCTAAACAATGAAAAGGTTGTCTTCAGATGGTTGATAGTTTTAAAGTTTTATTTTAGTTTTTCTTTTCGCAAATATGTATAATTTTATGTTAAAAATGCTTCATTAACCATATTAAAAGTTTTGGTGGCATTTAGTCATGATACAATTAATTAATGTTGCCTAAAAGGTATGATGAAGATTTTATTTAGAGTTTTCAAATAAATACTACGAATTTCATTTGCTCATAAGAACTGTGCGTAAAGTTAGCAGACATATTTCTCTTTGACAACACTGAATTCAACGCGAAAGTAAGCTTTTTATTTACTGCTGGGATATTAAAACAATGTGTGAAGATTTTTTCTTTAAACTGAAGCTTAAATTATTGTACAGACATTTTAAAATTATTTTTATTTATTAATATTTATACGTGATTGTTGAACTGTAAGATTTATATTGAAATGAAAATTTTTGGTTAAGTTCAAATCTGAGTTTACCCATTTCTTCTTTAAGAAATTATATTTGGATAAATTCATTATTTTTATTAAGAGAGTACTATTTTATTTGAAACAATTTATTCGTCAGACTAGCAGAACAGAACTTTTGACGGTGGATACTAGTAACTAGGAATATCAACTATTTAACCGTATTATTTACCGAATTAGAATACGAAAAGTGCAACTTATTCATTTCTTTCAAGTTAAATCAATTTCGTTTAGTACGAAATTCCATCTCTGATTTATAATTATTCCAAATATTTCATACTCTCTTGCTTTTTCCAAAGCCATTGGCTTTGAGATCAAGCAGTTTTCCATTTCTGTTTCCTTTATTTTTGTCTTGTACTTGACTTTCTTAGTATTCAACCAACTGTGACAATGTAAATATGATGGTTTTTTGACGGGTGCCTTCGTTTTTAATAATTAATATTTATTCATCAGACAATTTATTCATCTGCTAGTCTGATGAATAAATTGTTTGAAATAAAATAGTACTCTCTTAATAAAAATAATGAATTTATCCAAATATAATTTCTTAAATTAAGAAGAAATGGGTAAACTCAGATTTGAACTTAAGCCAAAAATTTTCATTTCATTATTTTTATTTTTGTTCTGTGTAATCATTTTTAATTCTTTCACGCATTGTATTTTAACAAAATTAATAATTTTATGTGAATGCTGACGAATTTTCTACATCACTTCTACATGGTTATTATTTTCGTGATGAAATGTAGAAGCATTTTCAAAACTGAAATTTAGGCAGCCTTTAGTTTCAGGGTTCAGAAAAGAAAATTAATTTGGAATTTTTCTTAGCTTCAATTAGTTAGATTTTCTTTTTCTTTTCACACTCAGATAAATCTTGTATCAAAAGCAAATGGAATTTGTATGATTGCTCGCTTTAATTGTCTTAAGAGTCAAACTAATTATGTCCCAATTAAAATTGCCTGCTTCTCTTGTTTTCTATTCAGCATAAATTTTTCTTTAACTTTTGCAACTGGTGGTATCGAATAATTAAAATCTTATAATTAAAAACGAAAACTAGGCGCCACTGAGTAATTATATTGCCACGAAATAATTTATTGCGGTTTTCGTGTTGTACTGAAAAACAGCAGGCCCCTGTCAAAAATATGATTTGGATGTTTCTTAAGCCGATGTGCAAACAATATTCACGACAAAGATAAATACAGAATGAAAAAAGTTTAAGCACAAAATATGCAAATTAAGAGAATATGCAATTTTAAAAAAATTATATTCAGATGTTATAATTTATAGCTTAGGTACGATAAGTAAAATGAAGAATAATATTACATTATTCTTCTAAAACCTTATTGGATTTTCTACAGAAACACCCAGGGTTTGAAAAACAAAGTTCTTATTGAAACCGCCTTTAGAAAGGAGGCGGCACTGAAAAACTTATTATACGGCATTTTATTTGTTAAGTCTGAATTACGAGTATGTTAACTTGTTCAATAAAGTGAGAGGAATATAATACTATCATAGTGATTTATTAACTTTCAATTAAGGTCAAATGTGGATTTTATCAACAACAAGAATGATCCCTACATATCTAAAAGAAGCGATATAAGTTACAACGTCTTCTGTATGTATTTTGGAACTATTACGATAGTCAACTAATAGGCGAATTTCCTGCTAATAATATCACATTAGAGGAAGAATTTTCGCCAAAATTCAACTGATTTAAAAATATTTCCTGAATAGTAAAGACCACTAAGTGATTTAAAATATCGCAAATGTATTAAAATATTTGCTTCAGTTATATCTTAAAAGAGGAGTGAACTTTAAACAGTTACGTTCTGATATAACTTGATAAAATCTTTGCTAAGCTAAGCGCATACATTATTTTTAATTTCGATGGAATAAACCATTGAGTTATGAACATTTTGCACGCAATAAATGAAAATTTATTGTACAACAACAATTGAAAACAGTGGGCAAAAATAAGGAAACTATGTATCATGTAGTATCATTGAAGAGTTAACATATTTATGCAACTTTTTTTATTTCTATGACTCACTGTACGACAACTGCAGGAAAAAATTCAATTCAATTAGCGAAAATGTTGGCTACATGAACGAAAACAAAAATAAAAATACAAATGGGACAAAACTTAAAAAATTGCACTAAATAATCAACAGCAACACGCGGACGAAAACACCAAAATCTGAGGAAAAATATATAAACCACAAAAACAACAACAACTATAACAACAACAAAAAAGATCAACAATGAAATTATGGCAACAAGTTTGAAAACAACACACTTCTGTTGTGCATCTTCCAACAGTCGACACTTGAGGGGGTTTTTTTTTGTTAAGGGCCCCCCAAAATAAGACGTTTTGGAAAAAAAGAATTAACACAAAATGTAAATCAAAAATTACAACACGATCAGAAATAAAACGAAGCTCGTATTGTAAAAAGTATGAGATCAAGATGAACGCCCTGCTGCTGATGATGATGACGACAAGATATTTTTGCATTAAAATTTTTTGTCTGCTTTTCAAAAAAAAAAAAAATATTTAAAGCGCCAGAAAAAAATAAAATGTTCCAAACAATCAAGAGCATGTTATTTAGCACTTCACTCAAATATTTGCTAAATGAAACAATAAAGAAATATAAAATTAAGCACATAAATAGGAGAATACAAAGAAATTAAGAACAATAATTATGCCCAAAGTGTTAATGGAAGAAGTGGAGATTATGAAAATTGTCTGCAATGATTTTCCATTCAAACTGTTATTCTTATTTTAAATGGGTAGGAGGACTTTAATAATGACTGCATTTTAAGTTTAAGAAAGAAGCCAATTGCCCTGTTCGACTAGAGAGCTCAAATTCCCGTTGAAGTCATCAAAACTTCTCTAACGAACTCTGGAATTCGTAAACAGCAAGCTCGACCATCTTCGGCTCAAAATTTAAAAAATTTTTAAGCCTCAGTTACCTCGTGCTTAAAATTTCCTTAAGATTTGTTTAAATGCAGAAAGCGGATATTTTAGTTTCCAGACTGTTTGTTGTTCCACTTTGTTTTAGTCTTAATTAGAAGGAAATTCAATAAAAAAAAATATTTACAAGCTTACAATAATTTATGTAAATTATGAAGAAATTAAAATTTTAATTTAGACATTTTTATTCAATTATTTTAAAAAAATCAAGAAATTATTCATTAAATTAAACAATTTGTGTGATGCATGCATTAAGCGGCCGACAAAGAACCAGATTAAGAAAAACCTGCTGACAAGATAAGTATATCACTAACTTGAGAAAACAAAAGATTTTAATAAGTTGTAAAATAAGCTTTCTATTTAAAATGAAACCAATATAAAAGGCTTGTTAACTTTACTACCAAATACTTACACATTATTTTCTTAGCTAAATACCTAATAAAATAATGCACAGTGGGGCCGATTGCTTAAATAACTGCTATAAATATATAGCTTCTAGGCTATCTAGTTGATTTGCCTAAAATTTGTGAACCAAAAGTGATAAAACGGAGCAGCAGAATTTGCAAATGTAAAATTTTTTGCATGTAATTATAAAAAAACGGGGTTGTAAATTTGGCCCGATGTAGTGGCGCCTGCTCTTGACCGACAAATTTTTTCATATTTTATTTCAAAAGCCCAACTACTTGGCTCTGGATATCATAAGTAACAAATACATCTATTCACTCATTTCTTAGTTGTATATTTATTTTCGCTTGTTTCTCAAACTTCCCTACTGTTCAGTGTGTCTTTATCTTATCCACTAGTTTGACATTTTAATTGTTATTTATGAGTATATAAATATACTTACATTTAAATTACCATTGCTGTTGCTATCACTATATTGTTAATAAAAAAGAAACAGCAGCATCTTCATTATGCACGATTAAATATTGACAATTTATGCAAATGGAAAACACAGATAGCAGCATCACAACTTTGTAGCTAAACTGAAGTCAACAGATTTTATCTGCTTAAAAAAATCATTATCATTATATTGTTTTGTTGATTTTTACCGCATACTTTTCTCACATCTCCATATGTTTTCTTAACAAGTTATGATATTTTATACGGCTTTTAAATATCTTAAAGAAGATTAAAATTCTTAATAGTGTCGGCATCACTGTCTAACTGTCAAGAGTTTTTAAAAAATACCAATCTGTTGATTTTACCAACGAATCCTATCAGGTGTAGGTGTCATATATTAAGTGTTTGAATAAGAAATATTTGCATGTTTCAAGTAAAATGCAAATCATTTGAAAATATTGTTATTTTGAAGCAGATGCTTGAGTTTCTTTGACTTGTTAAATGTTGATGAATGGCAGGTGTAATTATTTCAAAAGAATTTCTGGAGAAATTAAACAAATATTCTTAATAAAATTGTACTTAAAATCAGTCAGAAATGTAGAATCAGAATATTTGTTGAGACTTATTAAAGGCAGCTTTTGATACGATTCGTTTATTCAAAGATCAGGCATGAGTTCAGAGTGGTACACTGCTGTCACAGAGGAATGATCGTGGCATGGGGCGCATATGAGAGAAGGGATTTTTTTTTTAATTTAAGTTTATTTAATTATTGATTTTCGGTATGTATGTATGTGTACAGTTGACTCTCGATAATTTGAAAATCAAGGGAGCTGCTAAAATAACTAATGACACTTTCTTTTCTAGACAAATGTGCAACACTTTTTGCTCTCTTTATTAAAAATTTGCAATATAATATTTTTTTAAATAGTGAATTTATTAGAAATTATTGTATTGTCACTTACAAGGTAAAATTTTTGACTTAACAATACTTTGAATTGGAATTTTCTTATAAGAATTAGAAGAAATGTTAGATTTTATTTAGAAAATAAAACGGCATAAGAGGCAGCTGAGATTGACTAACTTTTGATTTAAATTTAAAACAAAGCCATGTTATATTTAAATTTAATCCCATCTATGGCTGCGGATTAATGCAAACGCTGAAAGTGATATGTTTTCTATTTTTTTTTTTGTAACATGAACAAGTTTGCATTGAAAAATTCAAAATAAAGGATTTATTGTAAGCCCAGCTTAGAATGTGGGCCAGCACATGGATCATCTTACAATCTCAAATTACAGAAGGCCTAAATTACATTAGATTTTCTCAATTTGTATAGAAGCTTGAAAGGAATCTTCTAATTATCTAGGAATAAAAATTAACGACTGTAATATTATCGAGAGCAGATACTTGTCTGTGTAGAGCAAAAACTGTTCATTTTTTTCAATGTTCTTGATTTTTTTTCCAATGAATTGAATATTCCTACACTTCTCCGCCATGCATTTAACATCAACATCATTATGAATCATTTTATTGTATGGTTTTAAAATTCTTTTTATTTAGTTTCTCTTAAATTTAATTTCAAAACTTTGCACGCAATGCATAAATAACATTTTTAAAATGAACGAAACGGGCAATGAGTTTAATTTGAAATATCCTTTTGTTAAACAGACAAAACATACCAAAACATATAACGATTATATGTAGTCTTATGTGTCTTTTTCTTTTTAAATTCACTTCTAAATTCCGTCAAATTTGAAGCAAAAAAATAAGCTCCAAGAAAAGAAGCAACAATGCCCACTAAAGAAATTTTGAAAATCGTTGAAAACAAAAGCGATCAAAACAATAAACTTATTTTTAAATTGTTTCATACAAAATTTATTGAAAAAGGCAATGAGTACTATAAAAAAGAAGTCACGAATTTGAAGAATTTGTATGTAAATAAGTGGCATAGCGTTATATTAAATTTGGTGAAAGGAAAATGCTATCAAACCATCAGGTGGTCTGTAAGAAATTAACGAAAACTTTTAAAATATTATTTTATAGAAAGATTAACTGCAGTATAAAAAAAATATGTTATTAAATTCAAATTTAATTTTATCAAATATTTTTTTTACGGCAGTAAGTTTTTAATCACTTGGAAGGGATTTTACATTGGTCACGTTCATAAGACTGTTTTGCAACCGTTGAGTATTTGTCTTACAGCCTTAGCTAAATCAGAGCGTTGAGCGTCGCGTTAGCAACGTATTTGCAGTACATTCAGCGTAAATTTTTTTCTTAGAATATATATAGCAAATACTCGAAACTGATGTATAAATTAATTTTATTTTTTTAACAAAATTTAAACAATAAATAACAGTAATTTTTGTATTTTTATTTATTGAATTTAATTAACTTATATTAAATTTTTTTAATGAGTTAAACGACTAAGCCAAAAGTACTCGATTATTAACTCATTAATTAATTGGTCGATTAACCTATTAAACACAAACCCGATTAACTGAGTCCTCTAAAGTTCAAGCGTTATAAAATTGCATTGCAAATGCAATAAAGGGAAATTAGGAAAATATTCAAGATGCCCACGAATAAGTTGAATATAAATTGTGAATTGAAATACGGAGTTCAGCGAATTGGATGAAATTAAAAATAATAATCAGGCATGTTCTGCAAATCAAAAAAGCAAATGATTTCAAAATTTAATTGTGACTTATTGAAGATTTCTTGTATTTTAATTAATTCTTATTTAATAATAACCACGTAAGTTCTGTAAATCAGAAAATTTATAATATTTCAAAAATTAAATTGTGATTTATTGATGATTTCTTGCGTATTTTTTTAATTTTACAGTACAACATCTTTTTCGATCCTCAAATCTTTTAGTTCATGCCACCTATAAACCATTAACTTGGTTGTTTATTATTTAAGGAAATTATATGACTTAAATTTTTGTGAATTACAGAACAGGCCCAAATGTCTTAATAAAACCGGAACCAGAAACAGCCTATCAATCGAAATTTTTTTTAAATTTATACAACTTTTTTATTTTTTTTTTAAAGAATATGAGACTAGATATATAATTTTATAAAAAACTAAATATGTTTCGATGATCATTAATTCACAGATTATTACCAAATTCTGCGCTACCTGAGACCTATATCTTACAAGAAATTAACAATTTTTAATTATTGATATCATTTCTTTAGTGTTAATGAAGATGACCACATCGAAAGCCTTATTTCTATACATTGAATTAATTTCAATTTTATTTAAAAAAATATGTGTTTACTATTTTGGAAACATTGATATTAGCTTTGAAATATCTGAATAGAAAAAACTTAATGTGCGTCACGTACGGTTCACGACTTTTGATATAAAACGACGAAATTTTTTGGCTGCAAATAAGTTATTTTAGAATTCGTTTATATTCATCTTTCTAGAACTAGATTTTGTATGCTTCACTAAGCAAGATTTGCTAAAAATTACGAAAACACTCTTCAACTTTAAAAGTTACTTTCGTTTTTTCTAGCGTGCATTACACAATTTTGTGATCAATTATTTCGATACAAACACCTCCTAAAAATTGTTTTTAAGCCATTGTAAGGTACACTTATATCCCACTAAACACCGTGCATAAGTTGAAGGTAACTCTTTTGAAAGACCCAAAAATGTGTATATATTAAGGTGAAAACGCATACGAATGTAGAGTTCGTCGCGCAGGATTTGCCCATATTGAAACTTTTTCACCTTCTCATAAGTCCATTCATATTTTCCCTATTAAAATCTGCAGATGTCGAGTGCGTCTTTCAAATTTTTTTTTACTATTTTATGAGATAAAAGAAACTCATTTCTCTATGGAAAAATAAAAATACATGATTGTACTATGCAATCAATATGTATTAAATATTTATTTTTTATATTTATATAATTTTCTAATTAATTAACGAGTTTGAGGTCACTTTTGTATAAAAAACATCATAATTTATTATCGATATTTTGTTACTCCTTTGTGTAACCTCCCCAGGAAGAAAAACATTTAACAATTAAAATAAACAGTTAATTAACAAATAGTATGAATCAGTGATATTAGCAAAAATTTAATAAAATCCCTACATGTCTCAAAATAATTCCACTTTTTTCCTACACGCAAAAAAAGTCTTAAAATTCATTGATTTTAAGAAAAAAGGGTATTTCATTTAGGGTTTTGAAATTTTGTATATTTATATCGTCAGACAAAAAATTAATTAAAAATAAAAAAACTACATTTGTAATGTTTACAACCTCCAATATCTGCCTTTGTGCCTCCAATATCCTCAAGGAACTGTACTATTTACATTTCTTAAAAAAAATTAATTTTTGAGGAAAGTCTTTGGATTAGATTAGAGCTGTTGCGCCACTTTTCTTATAATTCTTTTCATTCATTGCTAATATAGATTTCTTAAATTTTTTAAATAAAGATGTGGATATCTTAGAAGGTAATCAAAATCTTAATTCTGAATTCTTAATAAAATGTTATCCAAGTTAAAAAATGTGACCCGGAATGGAAAGAATTAAAGTATTTTTTTTATAAGAGCCCATTTGAGTTTTTAAAGAAGCTTAATATATGTGTATTTTAAAAAAAATTTAATTTCTATATCAGACCAAAAAAAAATTAAAAAATTTTCAAATTTGTTTTTATTTTTCATACAAATTTTATTCCCAAGAAAAACGAACATTTCTTTGCCTTTCGTTGTCTCCATGTATTATTTATCAAAAGATTTTTTCTGTATATATGAAATACCTCGCGTAATACTGTAACACAATTTTAAATTTAGATTTGTATATGTATCGTCACTTTTGTGGGGTGTTTAAACCGCAATATAAAATGAGAAATCTGTCCTTTTTTCCTTTCACCTGAAATTTTCCAATTAATTCCAAACAAAAAGGAAAAATTTCTTTACTCTTGGCATCACTGGTATAAATAATCTCATTTTCCATTTATTTGTATTGAAATTGATTGTAAATCGAACAAAATTTTTAAATATTTAAATATGAGAAGATGATCTAATTCTGAAAATATGAAATCATTAATATTGTATTATTTTATTTTATTCTATATTTACTCTTTTAGCCTTGTATATTAAATGCCTTCAATTCTGTGCTACGCTATCAGTATCAGCTCTAAAATTAATTCGTAAAACTGATGTTACACCAATTATCTGTAACATCTCTAACGATATTTACACTTATTTTCTGAGTTCAAAATGGAGCATTATCAAAGTCGGGATAGTGATTTCAATTACGGCAATGTAATGATAATGCTGTTTTTGTCGAGTTTCTGCATTTTATACTTTTTTATGCAATTTTTACTCCTTCCTTATGCTCTTTTGCATGCTTATTAAAACAAAATTCGAGCCACTTTATAATTGCGCTGATTATAAGACTCAAAGTCGAGCAGACCTGCCGTTTAGTAAAATTTAAAAATTCCAATATACTACAAAATTACTTTGTATATGTTTCGTGTGTTGTAGCCACAATCTTATTATGATCGAAAACATATCCAATCAAGTGAAATGGTATATAATTAATGGAATTTATGGCTGATTCGGCCGCCTCTGAGAAACATAACTACTTAAGAAATAGGAAGCAGATCATCAGTGTGTTATTTCATGTAATAACTGCTTCATGTTCTAAATTGAAAACACTATCCTTCTAGTACAAGTCCATGACACTCTTAATGAAATCAAAGAAAAGCTCATAATTCTCCAAATTTAAACGATTTCAAACAAAACAGTTCCAAAAATTTTTGTTTAAAGATTTTAACTACTTCATAATAAAATAAATAAAGAATTAAATTTTTTTTACTTATACTTTTATTTATAAAGAATATATATATTTTTTAATCATTCTTTTGTCTGTCCAGGCAATTTTGTAAGAGCAAAAAATTGTCTGTTTGATGTGTCTGCTTCTACTTAAAGATGGATGCACTGTAACTCATCATAATTTTTTGTTGGCATCTTTTTTTAATTTTCAGAAGACAATAAATGGTTTGCCAGTTGCAATACAAAGTTTCTTATGTTATGTTTTTTTTTGTGTTGCAAGTTCGAATGCTGTCTCGTTGCACTTGGCACTTATCCTGCTGGCTTAATGTCTGTTTAGTTTAAAATGTTCCAGTATGTCTGTTTTATCTGTAACGTTGGTCTGCCTTACTTTCAGTTTGTCCGTCTGCCAGTCTGTCTTTATACATCAGTTGGTTGCCCTGATGATTGTAAATAAACATTCGCACGATTCTTTATAAATTGTTTTATATTTTCGTATGAAAAAAAAAATTTTAAATGCTGGTATGTTTAAATAGCACACACTCATACCCTTAAGCTCATATATAAAATCAAAATCAATTTTATAGCAATTTTTTACAAACGCTTTACCCTTTTTTAAGACATTTTCATCTCCGTCAAGAAAAACAATATTCCATTTTTAATCAGTCAAAGCAGATTTTGGTAGATGATGATCTTGTTGTGTCATGCCGTAGAGCTTTAATGCATTTAAGTGGTAGATTTTTTTTTTGCTGTTTAATGGCCTCAAAACTATTTTTGTGTTGTGCAAAAGGGCTTTCATCGTCTGCAGATAACAAGAGGCATTTAAATTGTTTTAGAATCATTTAAAAACATAAATAACTTTTTTTTACTTTTCTTTTATATAATTGGTAAAATATGTGCGCATGCTCTTTTAATTGTAGGATTATTATAAAGAGTTTGATTTACTTTGCAGTGCCAAGTTGCAATCGATATTTGTAGTCCTAAATAAAACCAATATCATACACTTCAACTTGATGATATACGAGTACAAAATAAGCCAGGATTTCATGGTTTGGATTTAAATAAATTATTAATTACGACAGATTAAGAACTTTTATTCCAAAATACAAAATAAAACAAAAAAATTAGATAAAGATGATTCAACTTTTTATTGAATTACGAAGAGAAAAGTTCGGTAATTATGAATAAAAAATCATGTTCTGGCAAATGTTCACCACGACCACGCTTACAGATTTCGACTCTTTCATCAAAGTTTTTTTTAATCACTTTTTGGCAAAACGGAGGCTGTATTTCTTTAATAACGTCAAGGATTTTGAGTTTTAAGGCTGCAATCAATTCGATTGGCCCCGTATAGACTCTGTCACATAGCCCCACAAAAAATACTCCAGTGTTGTTAAATCGCATGATCTGGCTGGCCACTTAACAGCTGATTTTTGTGAACATGTGGCACCGTCCTGTTGAAACCACATGTCAGTGATAGCCACGTCATCAAATATTGATCAAAATTGAGTGGTTAACATCTCGCGATAGCGTGATCCATTGATCGTTACTACATTTCCAACCTCATCTTCGAAAAAGGCCCATTCACGCCTCCAGACCACATAGCGCACCATACAGCGACACGTTGGGCATACAGAGGCTTATTAATAATCGCTCTAGGATTTTGAGAAGCCCAAATGCAGAAATTTAGTTGTTGACTTAACCTGACAAACGAAAATGGGTTTCATCTAAAAAAATTATTTTTTCAGAAAAACCAGCGGGCTGTTCCTAAATGAATTGAGCGAATCCACGGCGATGTGAATCATCGGTCGGCACCAGTTAAACCTTGGAAGGCTTCAAAGCTAAATCCTTACACAAAATTCGCCATGTGATAATTTTGGGTAAGCCCAATTGTTGAGAACGTCGAGGAATTGACAAATTTGGATGTTCTTCAATACTGTGGCTCACAGCTGCGATGTTTTTACTTGAACAATCCTGTCGAAGACACGTTGGTGTTGGCACATTTTGTATCGAGCCTGCCGAGTCAAATTTAACGACCAAATTCTTAATAGAGGTCTCAGAAGGACGATTATGTTGTCCGAAAATATCACGAATTTTACGAAATGTAACTTTAACAGAAATTTTTAAATTCCCAGTTATGTCAGTTGTGCCTGTAAGCGTACGATATGTCCAAGCTATTTTTATAAGTAATAATTTATTGAATATAACCATTTTCATTATTGCCTTTTAAGTCCTAAATCTTTGCAAAATTGTTATCTTAACTTAACACAAATCGTTCATAAATTATTACTCTTAAACGTTTGATAGTCATTCATAAGTTAAGTTGCTTGCGCTCTACACGTTTATATGTTGTTGTCTTTATAGTGTTTTTTCATATATTTATTGTAAAATTTGTTATCATGTTTAATAAATATTTAATATATTTATTTTTTCTACTTTTATGGAACAAAACTTCAACAATTATTTGTTTATTGTGGCGTTGTTATTGGAACAAACAAAGAATTTTGCATGGAGTATATGAAAACGTGTGTGAATATATGCGAGGGAAGGATTAAAAATTAGTGAAGAGATTATGACAAATTATATTCCAACAATGTGAACTGCGTACCACTACATATCCATCTTATCTTGTTCATATTTAAGAAATGTTTGTTTTCTACCACAAATGCTTTTTAGAGACGGGAGATTTACTGCTTGGAGAATAAATTAAAATTCAATAGCAGTTTGAGACAGAAATTTTGCACGAGAAAACTAAAAAGATAATCAGGACACAAGCAGTCTGCTTGGGTATTCTCCCCAAAATAAAATATAATAAAATAGATCAAAAAAAGTTTTCGCACTGCCTTCGCATTTTGTATAATCACATACTCTTCGGATTGACTTTACATGTTTAATAATTATCTCTTGTGCAGTGGTTCTGCAACTGATTGTGCTTTCATTTATTTATTTTTCTTTCTTATTCTTCTTTGTTTCTTATTGAGTGGCTGCCCAGCCCAGCCCAGTTCAAATTCAACGCCACATTAACCATCGCATACTATACAATTCAATGCCTTTATCCCAATGACCTTATATTTGTTTAACAAATAAATTGAGTACAACCGCAAACTAAAGTACAAGACAAGACAAGATATAAAAATAGTTTTCGTATGGCTGAATGGTTATTGAATAGTTAATTGGTAATATATGGTTGAAAGCTACAGATTCTCGTAACAGAGTTGACTATATGATGAACAGTGGAGACCATGGAATTAAAGTAATAAATAAAAGATGTAAAAAAGGAAATTAAAAGAAAATCATAAATAATACAAATAATAAAGATTAACGTGTAGTTGAGAGTTTAAGCTATTGGAAAATATATCTAAAGCTAATTATATAATTTAAAACAATTCTATATAAAAATTATGAATTTTTCAATTAAAACTTTGTTAAGTTTTTGTGTCCATAAGGTCTAATTAAATAAAAATATATATATGTGTAAATACCCTGTTGGAAAATGTGTAGCTGACTACAAAAATAGCCATCTTTAAGTTAAATTTTGTGGACTAATGTTAAGGTATCTAGTAAGCAATTCAAGATATGTTTGTTATGTTTCTTGAATAAATTTCAATTTATTTTTTTTAATTCTCATTTGTTTTTTAAAAGTTTTTGTATAAGAAATGAGGTTTAAAAGTTTTCAAGAATATGGTTTAAGATCTACTGATGATTTGTTAAAAGACCCTCAACAAACAAAAGATTTTTATATTTTTGGATAGGAACTTGGCCTTATTTTCACATTTATGTTTTTGTGCGGATCTCATTTCTTTTTTCTAAGTTATTTTTGTATAAATATATATATATTTGTATTCATATGCAATTTTTTAATGTAAAGTCTTATTTTTTTGTTCTTCCTTGTTTGTTTATTTATTTACTTATAACTTTGGACAACCTTAAACTATAATAAACTTTAGTTACAATAATAGTTCTATCTACATATATACAAAGTCCCAGAAATTAGCTCTAGAGTATATACGAAAATCAATGTATCTATTTTGTAATGAAAATTTTATAAAAACATTACTGATAGGTATGCGAAGGATAAAAACTTAAGTCTAAATGTAAAAAGAAAAAGGAGTTTTATAATTTCTTATTCATTTGACCAGCAAAATTTGGCTTTTGTACTTTGCAAAATACGAAGCTCCATATTAGCTATACTTTTGTCGTATCGACTATTATTATTTGGTAAATTGCAATTAACTGCTTTGATATTCGCACGTATAAAGTTGTGATAAAATACTGGAGTGCCATTCAGATCTTGAGATATATTTAACTTGTCTAAGTATAAGAAGGCCTCAGGGGGGCCAAAGCCTTGCTGTAAGGCAATATATATATAATTATCGTTTGTATAATATGGTGCCATTATTAAATTGTTTTCAATGCATGATATGCATCTCAGAATATTGTTCCTAATTAGATTGATGATAAATTTATCAATTCTAATAATGTTTGCTGTCTTAAACAATTTTTTATTTGAAACGTATTTCACATAATTACTTTTTAGTTTTCTAGCTATACTGGAAGTGCCCCATATAAAAGGCGGTCACCCTAGTCTCTCCCGGGCGAAAAGTCTTCCTATTTAGATTGATCTGGTTAATTTCTCGCTAATACCTACCTGCATACCAAGTTTCAGCTCTGTAGCTATACCGGAAGTGGCTCATATAAAAAGCGAGCACCCTAGTCCCTCTCAGGTGAAAAATCCCCCTTTTCAGATTTTTCTGGAATATAAACTAAAATATGCACTTTTTACACCTTAATATCTCGGGAAGCTTTCACGGTAGAACTTTAAAATATCACCCATGAGGTAACCTCTGTAAATTGACCTTATGTTTTAAGTTTCATTATTTTTCATTTAAAGTGGAGCAAAGTTATGAGGGGGGTAAAAACAACTCGAATGGTTTCGTGTAATAATACACACTGTGTGGCCGGAACTTGTCCTGGCGGGCGTACTACCGTGCGCCTAGATATTGTTGCGTGAGATAAGGATTTAATTAACACTGGAGATAAAACGTAATTTTTCACACTCTTTAGCCCAAAAAATATTTTGTTCTATAATTTTTAATGGCAAAATAAGAGGTAATCTGTAAAGATTCATATTTAATACTTTATTAATATAGTCTAGGTGAAGTCTTAAGGTAGATACGTATAGAAATTCTAGGTTTGTTTCCATATACAAAATGTAATTTGGTGTAGCGGTTGGTAGATACAAAATTTTTTTAATAAAAAATCTAAATAGTTTTTCAACCTCATCATATTTCACATATCCCCACACTTGCGCTGCATATAACCTAATCGATCTGGATGCTGCTTGAAATATTTTAAGCTTATTATTCTGTGAAATTTGCGGATTGTTTATGTATTTCGACCAAGTAGAGTTTATCGCCAGTTTTGAGGCTGCTAATTTATTGCTCAAGTGTTTTCTAAAGGAGAGATTATATGTAATGTCAACACCAAGATATTTATAGCTGTTTACAATCTCAATATTATCGCCACCATAAACCCAGTTTAAATATGAAGAAATTCTAGTACCGGAACGAAATACCACTCATTTAGATTTATCTAGATTAGCTTTCAAGGACCACGTTGAACAGTAATTGTATAAACAATCAATCATTTTTTGCAATTCTGTTGGAGTATCTGATAAAATAACAAGGTCGTCGGCGTAGAGCAGTATTTTAACATTAACGTCCGCAACATTTACACCCCCAGGTAACTCATCTGCTAAATCATTAACATATAATGAGAATAATAGAGGGCTTAATATACAACCCTGCTTTACACCTATTTCAACTGCAAATGGATCAGAATAAGAGTTTCCGTCCCAAATACAACTTTCCGTATTTTCATACAAGTGCTGTAAAATTCTTATTATTTTCAACGACATACCAAGGCATGAGAGCTTGTAAAATAAACTATTACGTGGAATCGTATCAAATGCGCACGAAAAATCAACAAAGAAAGCATATGTGTTATTATTGTTAGCTTTGTTTAAATACACAATATTAACGAGGTTAAAGATATTGTCAACGGTTGAATAATTCATTCTAAATCCGGCTTGAAATTCATTCAGAATCAAGTTACGATCTATCCATTCCGTTAGACGAGTCAGTATAATGGTATTAAATATTTTGCATGAGGTATTAATCAGCGATAACCCACGATAGTTTGACGGGAGATTGGGATCACCTTTTTGAAAAGGGGTATCAGCATAGATTTTTGGAAGCTGGATGGGATTTGTTCATGTAGGAATATTTTGTTAAAGACAGATAACATTTCATTAATGAAAGAATTAGGCGCATTTTTATAAAATTCATAACAGATACCATCTTGACCAGGAGATTTATTATCTTTAAGAGCTTTTAAAACGGAAAAAAGTTCACACATTACCATGGGAGAGTCTAGGATCGGATCAATAAAATATGGCATAGACCAGCTGATAGTCTGGGAATCAACATCTGCCTGCAGTAACGAACTAAAGTGAAAACGAAAATCATCGGAATTTAGTGAACCTTTTACAGAATATGAACGCGATTTCATAGAGTTGGATAGCTTCCTCCAATCACTGCTACATTTCACCTTGTTTAATTGGTCAATATTTTTATTATACAAATCTATTTTCTTTTTATTACATATCTTAAGATAGCAAGCTCTCGATGCAAAATATCGAGATTTGTTTACCGTATTGTGCTTTTTCCTATAACGCCTAAGCATCTTTTGCATAAGTTTTCTAGCACGAGCATATTTCCAATCAAACCATTTCTGCTTGGGTTTAAAAAATGTTTGTTTGCCTTAGTTACATTAGCTAACTTTATTTTGTTACATAGATGTACAACCAATTCATCAACCGTCTCATTAGAATGAAGATCAACATTGCTAGCAAGTAATGAAAAAGGTTATCTTTGTATTTATCAGAAAATTTACTGTTCCAACGCAGCCTTTGAATTGTATTATTTTCATTAGTATTAACAACACGGCACGATGATTTAATTTTTAAGCATAGTGGCATGTGGTCAGAGAACGGCTTGGATGCGATAAAGAAATCATCAACATATTGTAGAAAGTTAAGTGAACAAATACAATAATCAATAACAGAACTACCCATAACCCCGCAAAAGCTGTATTCCCCTATCGTTACCAGTTCTACCATTAAGTACAATCCCACGGACATTTTCAATAAGATTCATTAATTTTTTTCCTTGTGCATTAAGTTCTTTGTCTCTTGAAGATCTAGATTTATTAATATGTGGTAAATCTTTTAAGAAGTTACCATCTAAAAGTTGTTCATTTGCAATTCTCGCATTTAGATAACCAACAATACAGAAATTTGAAGGATCAAGTTCCTGTACGAATTCTTCAAATTTTTTGAATTCACTATTGAATTTAGTGCAGTTTAAATAACTTGGGATAAAATAGAACACCTTACCTTCAAATTTTGCGCTTAATACCGTATTATTGGAGATGTTTCAAAATTTAAAAGCATAAGTATTTTTAAGATTTTTTTTGAAACCATATAAACAACCACCACTAGCACGACCAGCTCTATGCGTTTTCGTAGCTGCAATCCAATGTATACAATAATTATTAAAATATGACGAAAACAAGTGCTGTCTATCCGCTGTGACATGGGTTTCAAAAAGAAAAAATACATCAAAATTATTGATAAATGTAATAAATTTACTAAATTTTAATGATTTTTCAAGGTTTGCTACATTATATGAAACTAAATGGCATAAATAAAATAGCTATTGGGAATTTGAAATATCTACATTTTTAACATTACAATCTACTGTATTCATCCTATCATTAATGCAAACGTCAATAACGAAATTACATTCTGAAAAAAGATTTTTTAAGTATTCAGCACCATCAACAGAATCAGCACAAACTTTGCCACTGGACCACGTATATTTGTTGTTATTAATAAATATACAAAACTCACCAAGCCTGACTTTCACAGATTCATTAGCTTTTAAAATATTTTTGCTTAATTGTCTCCGGTTATATCGCACATTTTGTTCCTCTTCAGTGTAATCTTTTTGAATCTTGACCTTTTAATAAACCCTTAGCAGCAACGACGTTGTAAGCCTGCGAACTCGATCCTAAGCAGAACAAAAACGATTTTCCAGAAGAAATCATGCGGGTTGACACCACATCAGCGTTGACTTTTAAAACATCACTGCATAGTTTTGTAAATTTTTGTTGAGTTGACTTTAATTGGAGGCATTTTGATGGTACGATGAACTTTACTATTGTATGCTTTTAATAGATCTTTGTAGATATCCAAACAGTTATACGAACCATTAAAACTATATTCTTTCCACATCATCCCTTTTTAATGTTTTATTAAATCGTTCTACTATTGATGCTTTCATTGTGCTATACGTTGAATAGTGATTAATGTTGTGCTTATCCATCAATTTCGCAAAGTTTTTATTAAAAAATTCTTTACCATCTGTTTGTAGGTTTTTTGGTACTCGTCCCAGTTGAAAAATATCTACCATTGCTTGAGTTGTTTCAAGTGCAGTTTTTGTTTTCAACGGTACTGCCCATGCATATTTTGAGAATGTATCAATTATGGTTAACAAAAATTCTATATTTTTTATTGTCTATAGAGTAATTTCCCATTTCAACTAAATCAGCTTGCCAGAGATCATCTATTCCTTTCATCACAACTCTACGACGTGCAAAAGATTTTCGAGCTTGTTTATTGAGTTCGTTAACTAGATTTCTTTTTGAAGGCATGTTTATATTTTTAAGAATTGTTTTGGATACGTTGTAATCTGATTGATGAACTTTTACTTATTGATGCGAACATGTAATTTTCCAGTCTATAAATCTTTTTCATTTAACTTTTCTTTTGTAGGCTCTCAACAAATCTTTGTAGATAACCATCTTCCAAAAATGTATTGATTTTTGAAATGTTTACTTCAATTTTCTTATTCTTTTCCAACTGTAATGTTGTTGCATGTTGTAGCATTTCGAGTTGAATTCTAAAAGTATCATACATTTTGTTGTTATCTTCCTTAAAGTATTTTAATAGTTTGTATTTTATTTCTTCGATTTGATTTTGCAGAAACAATTTACTGATAACATCGTTTTCCTCCACAGCCTTTGCCACATTTTTGATTCCTTTGTTTTGGACATCGATGTTGTTGTTCGTATCCATAAAGAACCCCAATAGTCTAGGGGCATTTTTCAGTGAAATTATGAAATTATATCGCTTGTACCGTTTAGATAGTGTCCAAACTTATCAACAGACATACTTTATATAGATTATTGTATTATATTAGCTTCGCGTAGTTCTTCAATAATTGATACAAACTCGTTATTATGATTAGTATGACCAGCAGCTTGTGATGCTATCAGTAGACGAAGTCGATCTACCAACTCATTTGGATCGTCCCAGTATATATAGTTTGGTTTATGGGGGTTAAATTGCATCAATCCAACACCTTTATAATTAGATGATGTCTTATTTGCTATTGCTTTTGAAACATACTGTTGTTTTTTCTCTTTAAACATCTTTTTAATAATATGTTTATATTTATATGCTTTCGTTCCCTTGATTTGACCATCAGGTTTATATTCTCTTCTGTAAGCATTTGTACTAATTAAGATTTTTTTGTAGACAAAAATCATTTATTTTACAGACCGGTTGATCTGGTGAGGTTTCCGCCTAGCTCAGTTATTTTTTCTTTATGCTCAGGAGGTCCCAGCTCTTTCCGCCAGCCCACATCTCAACACAAAAAAAACTTCAATCAAAACAAAAAAAACTTTAACCTCGATAACACTTACAATTTTACCGATAAAAATAACTAAATAATTCAATAACTCAAAAATCACTCTGAGCACAAAAAAAATATATACGATTTTTTAATTTACTTACAGATCAGATGTACATATAATATATCAACGTTGTTTCTGCTCTGCCGGGTAAGTTAAAATTAATTGATGTTAACTTTTCCCTAGTTCTTCTGGAATATTATCTTATATCTAATTCTTTCTGACTACAAAAAATATAAAACGTTTTGAAATTTAGCCATATAATGAACACTTTGGGTCACATTAAATAAACATAAATAAAATTTAATTAATATTTTGTGCAAAAAAACTAATTTATGTTCAATTATATGCCACAGTTGCGAACTGTATTTTTCTCTTCTCTGCGTATAGTAGGTCCACATATGACTCACAATATTTTTGACATTTGTAGAATTTTTAATGAATAGATACAATAATATCATTTAATCTTAAGTTATTATTATCGGGCGAAAGATCGTTTCATAAAAGTCATAACGTTTTTAGTCTGTATAAATAAATATAAATAAATATAAATTGGTATAAATAAGATTAAACGTCCTATTTAATCGAGTAACCTAAATAGTGGCGAATACACACGAAGCGTGATGATGGGGTGCAGCGGTTCCTTAACCCTTTAGAAACTTAGACCGTCTACAGATGGTCATAATTAAAAAAAAGTAAAAAAAAATCTATAGAATATACGTTTTTACGTTCGTAGGTAACTCTTTCTAACTTTTGGATTAATAAACAATTTAGTCAAATTCCAATAAAGTAATATTTTTCATTAACAGGCTGATCTGGACTGCCACAAAAATTAATATTAGATTTGTCAGGAATGAATGTTGGATTTCAAATGCGTCACTCTTGACTCACAATAATTTTGGCATTTGCCGAAATTTATGTCTTTTATTTTTATCAACCATTTTATATTCACAACCACTTTGTTGTATCAGAAATTAAAGTTTTAATTTTCGTAAGTTAAATTATTAAAAGGCGGAAGTTTCGAGATTATAGCATCCATCGACTTCACAATATTCAGTTTTCAAAAAAATATAATAACTATAAATGCACGAAAGTACTTGGGAAAGTCCGCTTACCAATAGACTTATATTTATTGATGAAAGAAAAGAGCAGCTGAAACATCAATACGTATGCAGATCATCAATCGTAAAGGGAGTTCGATTGGCCATGTTCACAGTCGGAACAACGACAACGTAGGCAAGATGGCAATTGAATGGAACCTGCAAGGCAGGAAAAGAACGAGCAGATCCGCATACGCCTAAAAGAGACCTATCGAAAGTGAAAAAAAACTCAATTAAGGTCCCGGGCCGAAGTGAAGCAGATAGCGCAAGATAGATCACAATAGAAAAACTTGGCTGTGGCCATTTCTTCCACTTTGGAACTATAGAAATCAATATATAATAATATTATGATTCATACGATAATAGTGATTTGAAAGTAACATACTTTGACTTCAATCATATAAATCAATCACATTATGACTCAATAATAACGCAAACGGAATATAGATATTTGTTATTAAAAAGCAAATTGTTGCCAGGTTTTGCCGTTTTTCTTGATTATATACGGGTTGATGTTTAACTCAATTTCGACACTACGAATTGTAACGAAAAAAAAAATAAATATATTTTATAATATTTTTATGCCAACTCTTGAGAACAACTTAAGCAAATTTCACTTTTTTAAATAAGCAATTAAACTTACGTCCACTTAAATTTACTCAGCTTAAAACTTTTAAAAGTTCTTAAAAAACGCTGTAACAAAGAAGGTTTTGGAAAAAATGGGATGATGTTGAACCTTAAACAAAAAAAATTACATCTTCACTAACAACAAAAACCTTCAAAAACAGAGTAAATTTGAAGCAGCAACATCAAATTTAATTGCTGTTGTTAGTTTTCAACCATGAACTTATAAATTTCTTTTTTTTCTGCTTTAAAATTAATAATGTAAGAGATACATTTTTAAGCAGGCAAAAATTAATCATAATTGCGCTTTTTCCTTCAACAAGCGAAAATAAATCTGCTTCTTATATCGAAAATATCTAAATTAAAACTTTCTCTATTGCTGCGTTAACAAAACAATGAAGAAAATAATGCTGCGTCTAGTTGATGATGAGACCTATGTATGAGCTGGAAAGTTTGAGTCAATGATCAATTTGGCAATTCTAAAAACAAAAAACATAAAATATTAATAAATAAAAGCGAAAACCACCAGTGGTCTCTGCACGTGTATTAGAGAACCTATACTAGAACTAGGAAATTCAGAGTGTACTCAATTAATAAAAACTACCGTATTCCGAAATATCAAAGCAAGGATTTGCATAACTCGCATATCTCCTAAAATTAAAAAAGAAATATTTTCTACAAATTTTGTACCAAAACACTAAAACTTTGTCTTAGTCTTTAGTGAGATAGTGTGGATTCATTTTTTAATATTCTTCACTTCTTGCCATTAAAAATAAGAAGTTATTTCAACCGAATTTTCGAACATCAAATTTGCATCACATATCGACAATTTGAGTTCTTAAATATCTATTCTGACTATTTTTACGATAATGCCCGTTTGGATGCACTTACGTATGTGAGAGAGCGTGTACATATGTGTGTATATATGTGAACCCATCATAAGTTTAGATTTGTTTACCAGATCGCAGCCAAGTTTGCGGCATTCTAAAGACTATGTGAGACAATTATAGATTTTTAACAGAAAAGTTTTTGCAACAAAACATTTTTTAAATAAAATTCATAATGCACAACTGATCGAATCTTAAATTTTATTAGCTTTTAAACTCAATAAACAATGTTCACTGTAACAACTTTCGCCAAAATCAATTGAACGATTTAAGAAATATCGTCGACTACAAAAGTCCTTGTCAACTAGTTTTTTGTAGATAGATATTCACTTAAGCAAGCTAACCGACAAGTTGCAGGTTTGTCTTCCAATTTCTTTTTATCTGAACAAGGACTTTTGATGTTTTCGTTGAATTATCTAAGACATTAGTTTTGATTTACTTGGCCTTTCATTAAGAGCACTTTTGACTTAACTGCATAAAATTAATAATTCCCGTCGCTATTCTCTAAAATGCCGCACAAATTCCTTTTTTAAGTGCCCTTTTTGTATCTGCATATTTAAGATATGTGGCCAAAATTTTTGGCGTTTTAAAATTATTTTCATACAAAAAATTATCGTCGGCTGGGTTTTGATTTAACTGCCCGGAAATAGATATTTTGTGTAATTATTCTTCCTAAGCCTTGTTTAAGTACATTTTATATACCTGCATATTTAGAATATTTTTTTGCAGTTTTAAAATATTTTCATATAAAAAATTAAAGTTACCTGCACAAATTAAAAAAAATATGGTAGCCACCTTTTCACATAAACATCTAACTTAAGTTTTTCGTAATTTCGAAAAATCGCTAGTGCTCACACAAATAGATAGTTGTCATCATTAAATTTCAAAAAATCGTGCAAAGTTGATTGTTCAGTTGAGTAAAAATTAGTGTAGTGGTAAATTTATTAAATTTTAAAATGGTTTCAGCCATAATAAGATCCTTTACATACAAACCAAATTCTGTTAAAATAAAAAATAAAACAAATTTAAAGGTAATAAGTAAAAAATAAAATGAAAAAACGATGGGTAAATATATCACAATATCACTCATACGTACAGTGCACACATGCTTTTCTTCAAAGGATTATTTTGAGTGTTAACCCACATGAAAATCACTTTTGACTTATTCGCCAACTGTGAATGGAATCTGTAGACCCTTTTTATTTAAACATTATATGCAAGAGAAAATCCCGTTGTCCACAAGCCAGGACTTGGTGCAGGTATCGCATGAAATTATTTAAAATCAGTTTGATTTTTCAACTTAGATAAAGTTTCTGGATATATAAAATGTCCATGAGTGCTTGTTTCAAATGAAATTCGAACTATAAAGAATATTTTAGAATATTAGAATACACACTGGAAATGTTTATTTATATATATACATATGTAGCAGTAATTTAATGCAATTTTTGAGCTCACGCTAAGGAATCAACAAATTGGAAGACGAACAGTTCTAGCTGTAGTGTTAAATATTTCACAGAGACTACATCAGACTTAAAGAACTTACTAAAGTTTTAATAAGTTTTTAAATTCGAGGATATATAACAAATAAGTGTATCCTTATTAGTCTGCATGTCAAACTTATATGGAAATGATAAATCTCATTTATGTAGCAAAACTTCTTCTATTTTGGACCGGATGTCACAATAGATGCACGATTAAATGATATGGATTGGCCACCAAAAAACACTAAAATAAAAGATCTAACAACATTCTTGAATAGCTTTCCGAAGTCAATGTTCTATCCCAATAAAACAAAATCGAAAATAGGACGTCTACGAATCATACCAACATATAAATGTAAGCATTGGTGCTTTAAATAAAAAAATCACTACTACCTCACAGACGACTTGCAAACTTTCCTTGCAAACTTTACAGTTATGTCAAATCTAGCATTTGTGATATATTCAACAAGACCACAATAACAAAATACATGAACCTGAGATTTGCATCACTTGAACAAATACGCATAACCAAAAACCATTGCAGATTGGTAATTTCAAATGTTAGCAATGCTATATAACATGCTGTTTTTACAATCAAAAGAAGTAGACTACTACGCCTATAAAATTTTAAGGCGACGGAACCTTTATAAAAATGCCTGTGCTGGAATTAAATTGACGTTAAATGATGAAACGAACTGGGGCTGACGTTTGTTTTCCATACAATTTGACATAAAATTTTGCCAGAGAATGTTGTCGTGAAATAGGATCTATTTTATTTTTACAGCGTTTTTTCTTATACTCTCAATTTTAGACACTAATTCTCTCAACAATGTTACCATGTTTTCATGAAATCACATACATTTTTCATACGAAAAATGCAAACAAAAGAAAATCAAACAATAATAAGAGAGCATTTGAAGTTACGATTTTGTTATGGGCCACCAAGCTTGAAGTTGCAGACTTGCTCTGTTTCATCATTAAGACTGCTGAAAGAAATTTTGCTGAAATAATAAAAATTCAATGTCAAACAAAACTTTTATAATGAATGAAATTAGCAACAACATTCAAATTATTAAGTTTTTCTGTTGGGTTTGACATTGAATTTAATTTGTCAAAACTTTAAAAAAAAATTCTTAATAATAACATTTTAAAAATTTTTCTGCCTAAAATTTCATCTCAATGTGCAAACAAAAATATTTCTTTCTTCCTTAACTCTAAAACCAGGTGTTACAATTAACTTGCTGAAATCTTGAAAAATACACTCACGCTTTGTAGAAGAAAGTCATTCCATTCCATTTCAAATGTGCAACGAAGGGTGATTTATACTTTTAATTCGGCATCAGCAGTCATTATTGCCATCCTTTTACATTACCAATGATAATCTGAAGGACTTTTTTTTTGCATTTAATAAATATTTTCTCTGTCACACTTTGAAAGACAAAAAATAGTTTTTTTTTAAATTTGTAATAGGAATTTTTAATATTTTACAGATTCAGTAAAATATTAACACCCGTATTTATAATGAAAAGTTATACACCGTCTATTTTTTTCATTAAATTTTATTTACAATCTATAAAATAAAGACAATAAGTAAATTTTATGAACTATATAATAATAGCATTCATTGCTGAACTCCTTTGAGAACAGCGATATATTTACATAAATTAAATATAGAAAACTGTATACGAGGGCGGACTCATATTGATGCTACCTAGCGCTAGATGGCAGCACAAACGCATTTTTATGAAATTGCGATCTGTCAAACGACAGCTGTTAAAATTTCGCCCAAATTCATTGATCAGTTTATTTGTTGTAGTCGTTTGAAGTAAGCAACTTTTTTGTTACTTGAAAAATGAAGAAAAGTGAATTTCGTTCAGTGATTAAACACTATTATTTGAAAGGGAAAACGGCGAAAGAGACCAAAGAAAAGCTCGATAAACATAACGGTGAGTCTGCTCCGTCAGATTACATGGTAAAATATTGGATTGCTAAACTTAAACGCGGCCGAACAAGCACTGCAACAATACCAACATCAGGAAGACCAAAAGAGGAGGTTACTGAAAAAAATATCAAGAAAATCTTAGATATCGTTATGAATGATCGCCGAGTCAAGTTACGTGAGATTGTTGAAATGGTAAACATATCATATGAACGTGTGGTCAACATTTTGCATGAACATTTGCATATGAAAAAGTTATCGGCAAGATGTTTGCCGCGTTTGCTTTCAATTTACCATAAACGTAAACGTATGACGTGCAGACTCAATGGAAAAGCTCTATGAATTGGGCTACGAATTGGTACCTCATCTGCCATGTTCTTCGGATTAAGCCCCTAGTGACTGCTTTCTATTTCCAAACCTAAAGAAATGGCTCAGTGGAAAGAGATTTAGCTCCAACGATGAAATTATTGACCAAACAAATGCCTATTTTAAGGAACTCGAAAAATCCTATTTTTTGGAAGGGATACAAAAACTAGAGAAAACTTGGACTAAGTGTATTGAGCTAAAAGGGTAGACTATGTTGAGAAATAAATGGTTTTTGAAAAAAAAAATTTGTTCCTACTTAGGTAGCTTCAATATCAATCGGCCCACGTATATGTATGCTATGATATACACGTTGCTAGGGTAGTTTTAATTAAAAATTTGATTTTTAAAACAAACATAGTAACAAAAATTTTAATTTTTAAACATATACCTACATATATAAAAATCCTTTCAAATATATAATTAATTTCGAAATCGTAAGTCCAGTACATGGTTTCTCTTGAGTCTACGAACTTCATTGGTATCATTTAGCAAAGTTATTGCCAATACGTTACTGTGATTACTTAACCTCTCCAAGTAATTTTTGCTAAATTTCCTAATTTTGTCCTTGACCATTGGAATTGATAAGTCATCATGAATAGCTCTGTTTGATATAAAACATGGGTCATTAACAAAGCACCTCAATGTTTTAGATTGTAACCTTTGAAGTATTTCAATATTACAATTTCTGTTGGCTGTTCCCCAAAGTTGTATACCATAAGTCCAAACAGAGTTTAAAATTGTTTTATATATAATTATTTTACTTTCAAGACTAAGTTTCGATCTTGCACCTAGCAACCAAAAAAAGTTTAGTTTTTAAATTTAAGTGTTGTCGTTTAGCTTTTATGTGATTTTTCCATGTAAGTCTATGAGCAATATGTAGTCCCAAATATTTGAACGAATTATTATGTGGAATTTGGCTATTATTAAGGGACACATTTGTACAATTTCTACAACGTACCGTCTATTTGGTATTAAACTTTTCCAGTGCATAACTTAAACACTTAATAGGCTTGCCTACTCGTTATGTTGGAGATAATTCATTATACTTTTATATCTACTGTCTAAGAAATGTGTATAATTTTTTTAATGAATTTTTATGGTGCTTTCACATAAATAGATTATTTTTAAATTAATATAAATTGAAAGTACGCAGGCAAATATATAACAAAACTTGAGTCTCATCCTAATCCCCTTGCACGTAACATCTTGAACTTTACTTTACTTACTGAAACTATCTTTGTGATTATTACCACATTTTTGTATCATTAATTACTATCACAAATTTTATGTCCAACACTGGTTGGGCCTAATTATTATGTCTAGACTTAAGATTTGAATACTTATTATTAGTTGTATTTTGAAGATACAATAAATAATTATTAGTGTTAAAAAACAAAAAATAGGACACAGGAATGTTTCTACAAAGAAAACTTAGCCATGCCATCAAGCAGAGAGGACACATTTTGTTGCGGGTTATAGTTTTATCTTGCACTTTTTATAATCAATAACATTCTTTTACTTTTAATAATTCCCCCCAAAAAAAAACACTAAATAATCGTCGCTTTCCTTTTTCTTTCCCTCTTCCGCAGGCGCAGGGGCAATATTTTGATTAATATTGCTTTTTTCTACGCAATTTAAATAAATTAAAGTACAAATAAGAAAGTACAAATAAGCTGTTCAACAGTAGCTGTGGCAGCAGCAATAATATTAGTAGTTGCAATAACATCAATTTCATCTTCCCACAAAAACAACATTAAATACTTTTCTTTTTAATTTTAAATAATTTCAATGCAGTTTAAGTTGAACTCCGTTGTCTTTTTTTAATTAAATTAGGTCACTGCATTTTTTGCCGCATTCATTCATTTAGTCCATCATTCAAATATATACTTGATTGTTTGTTTGTTTGGTTCGTTTATTCATTCAGTCATTCATTGATTCATTATTTCATTCATCCAGTCGTTCGTTCGTTCCTTGAGCCAGTCATTCGTTATACAAATATAAAAGTGAAATTATTGTGATTTTTTGTTTATGCTGTTGATGCCGTTGCCACCACTGCTGTTGCAAACAGTGTTTCATTTTTTTCGTTTTTGTTAACGTTGCTGATTTGTACTGTTATGTGCTTATCATTGCGATTTTGAGGTTATGGTTTAAAAGCCATACTTTATTTTAGATGCTGCTCTAGGTAGAGTACTAAGTGTAATTGGTTTTGAAGCAGCAGCAACTTGTTGGCTGCACTCTAGGGAAGTTTGATTATATAGAGGGTGTCTAAAAACTTAGCTCTGATTTAAATTAAATAGAAAACACAGTTTTTAGTATTTGCACTATTTTTGAGATCTTGTTCAGTAATAGAAACACATTGATCAATGGTATCCATTCTTACCAATCCCAACTGTCAACTGTTAAATAATTTTTTTTATTGCGAACACTTCACTGCACAAATGTAGGCGAATTCCAATTTTGAGTTATTTTGGGCACACCATTTTTTAAGAACGGGTATTATTTCGTTGTAAGCTAATTTTTTAAATATATCCTAGGTAGTTCAATGGTTTTTTGAAGCTTTGTGGTACTGCTAGGTGGGCGTAGACCTACAGGAAAATTTTATGGGAATACATATGAGGATGTTCTAAAAGTATCTGCAAAAATTTTAATATTAAGAAAAATGCAATGTAGAAAATAAAAACACATTTTTTGTATTCAATAAAGAAACGTACTCATTTTTATTTAACAGTAGCCACACCCTGTGTGCTTCGCTACACTCATACACATATGTATAAGTAACATCTGTCCATATGCGAAACATGGGTATTCTAAATTTAAGCCACATAACTGAAGAGATTGTCCTTGAGATTTATTTTCCACATATGGGATAACTTTTTATGGAAGTAGCCGTTCTCCCCCCACTATACCCCCAATATTTCGTTGGAAATCGCACGTTATACTAAAAGTAGCCCTCCTAATTTAGAGAGTCTCACTTTAAAAGCTTTGCAAATATAGAATACTAACAATTATGTGCTGTCTATAGAACCCTAGCAATCAAATTGAGTCAACATTTTTTATGAAAGCAGCCAGTTTTTCGAGTGGTTTATATACATATTTTCTACTCAAGTTGATTGCTTTGGCGCTAGAAATAACACATTACCTTTTATGGGGTCGGGTACTCCCTCATCTGATACCACAAAGGTTTTGCGAGAAGTCGCAATTTGTTCTAAGAGTAATCCACGTAAAATTTTGAGAGCCTAACCATTGTAGTTGTTTGGAGTATTACTAATTACTTTGCATTGTGGGTGCTCGTTTCCCTATTTATATAGCGCCAAGATTTTGCTGAAAATCTCACGTTAATGTAAGAGTAACACACATCAAATTTAGACAGCATCACTATTATATTTGTATAGATATATGAAAATTAATAATTACCTTATATAGAGGGAATGCGTGTCCGCCCACTAATACCCACAATATTTTGCTACATGTTGCAATTTGTTCTAAGAGTAACCCACACAAAGTTTTGCTTGACGAGTGTATTCGTGCTAATTCCATCTTATACCGCCCCATTACCCATCCTATACCGCCAGTAATTTTCTGGAAATCTTACGTTATTCTAAGAATGAATCTCATCGAATTTAGAAAGTCTTATAGTTGTATAGATATGAGAATATTAATAGTTATCTCCTATGGGGGGTACCTGTTTCCACCCCTCGATACTGGTCGTACCAACTCATAAACCTTCGCTGGCTCATGCACAATAACTTTCCTAAAGATCATCACATGATCAAATGCATAGTTTACGATTTTATAAAGGACAAACATACATACATACAAACATTAATTTGTATATATTAGATATATTAGTTAATAAAAATTAGACAGGAAATTCAACGGAAGCGTACTTAAGGTACGGTCACATTTGACAAACATTTGCCGAAAAAAAGTAAACAACAGACAAGCTAAATTTGCATTTTCTTTTATTCCAATATTATTTGAATATGGGTTCGCATTTATTTTAAATAATATAAAAATAGCAAATTGCGGCATAATTGACTTCATTTTGTGATACAAAAACCAAGTTAAATCACACTAACCCTAAGAAAAAGAAGTGGTTTCGTTTTTTTGGGCAAATGTTAGCTTTTTTGCAATACATACAACGAATTTGGATTTTTTTGTTCGATTTGTAGCATAGTGAGCACGATGGTCGAGTTGAAGAAGACACGGCGTGGATTGGATGATTGCCTATTGGAGAACCTTGAGCCACTTGTAAAAAAAATTTGAATTAATAATTGTAAAATTTGAATGTAATGAATGAATGTGTATGTGAAATGCTTACCAGTACACCGAATAATACCATTGATTGTTGAACATATATAAAACCTCGAACATGGAACTCGTCGCTCGTTGATTCATGTGAGGGACCGCCATCTGTTCTGCTAATTCCATAAGAAAGACTAGTCTTCGTTCCTTTCTCTTTACATGCCCCAATTTGTCATGAATGATAAATGAAGTCTAGAATTTGAAATGAGTCGATAGCGATTTTTGTGTTTAGTCGAGCAAGTATAAGCATAGGCAGGGCCATCTTTGGGTATACCGGGGCCCCCCGGCACTCTTGCACTAGGGGCCCCTCTGAAAATAAAGAAACTAATGAAAAGAATTAATTTTTTATTATCTAAAGGTGTATAAATGAACGTTCTCCACTTCAATTGGTAATCTTTAAGCAACTTTAACATTTCGAAAAGTTTCCTTTAGTTTATGGGACTTTATTAGTTTATGTAAGGATTAGATTCTTAAATCTGCTGATTTTTTTGGTATGGTATTTAAGTACTGAAACAAATTGAAAACATTTTGATTTAAAATCATAAGCATTAATGTCTACGGGATTCAAATCTGCAAACTCGTCGCTCTTTTTTTTTGTCAACTGGTCGGAATTAATTGTTGTTAACTGAAAAAGAAAACTAACATTTTTATCAATTTCCTGGTATGCATCTGCACGGTTTTTTAAATGAGCATATATTGTATCGATTTCTTTGCCAATCAACTGTACCTTTTCTGATGATCCTTCACAAAAGGTGATGCATGTGCTGTGAAATCTTGTTGTTTCAGACTTAATCTTTATATTCAGGGTTTGGATTTTTTTCTTTAGCAGCCGTTACATACTGATCGAAATTATTATGCGTGTTCGTTCAGAGAGGCGTAAAGTTTTGTTGCAACGTCCACCGTAATAGTATTATTCAGTAAACTTATGCTTGTTTTATTCATACTACCCAAAAGAGCATTCCATATCTCTGTTAGAAGAATGTTCTCTAATTTGTTAATTTTTTTGGATAGACGTTGAGCCTCATTTCTTGGTTTTCCTAGTCGATTGATGTCACATGCAATTGATGTCAAACATTCACAAATATGCAAGTTTTCAGAATATTAATAGCATTAACACATGCAGACCATTAAGTATCCGCGAAAGATTTTAAAACTTTATTTGCGCCCAAATGCGCTGTCATAATTTTCTATCTTTTGGTCGAACCCGAGATTTTATTTGCTGAATTTGATTTGTTAAATTCTGAATTTGTTTTTTAAAAGCTCGAATTAAATTTGAAAAAGGCCGAATACGATGGTAAAAATCTTCTAATCTTTTTCAGAAATTAAAGAAATATATTATAAAAAATTGCCGGAAATAGTCAGGAATAATGATAACGCCGGGGGTCCTGGACACAGGCCCCGTGTGCTCAACAAACATATTTTAAATAAATATTAGTCATACACTTTTTCAGTCGCCTACCACAAAGTTCATAATTGTGCACAGACCTGCTTGATTCATGCGAACCAAATAATTTGTGATCTTTAATAAAATCGAACAAAACCACGTAAGCGGTATGATTTTATATTCATAGTGATCGCCTTAATCTATTTGAGGAAGTTAGGAACGGGTGTGCCTAAATTACACAAAACAAAAAAAGATTTATGCACATTTATATGCAAAATGTCTTCACAGACCTGGTTTGAACCTCCTAGGGTTGAATATTATACAATAGCAAGAAAGTTTATTCGGGTGTCCCCAGCCATATAATTTTTAAGGCTAAAGAAAGAAATTTCAATAAAACAAGTTTAATATATAATTTTTAATTCAATGTTATTGTGTAGTTTTTTTTCAAGAATATGTAAATCTTCATTTAGTGTTTTTTTAACTGAAAATAACTTCCACAACTACATATATTAGTTGATGTGACTGATGCAAGCTAATCCTAGTGATATAAATGGTTCAAAACATGATCCTGTAGTTCCCCATTATTATAGCAGGAAAAAGGATTCTAGTATTGCTAGGATTGCTGTCTAAGCAGGTAGTGGCTGATAGAAGAGCATTATTTAACAAATTTCTTTAGCTTTGGTTATTAAGGTTTTAATAAAACCCAAGACACCTGAATGCTCACGCAGTGTGTTCCTCACATAGTATATAATACCGCGGGTGTGTAGTCCACAAACTCAGATTCGATACTGCAAAACAGAGACAGCAATTGTAAATACCGAGTACAGCTTTTTCAATGGTGAGACATACACCATATATCTTATGTACAAAAGAGTGGTTTCTCGCTAATATGTGCGATCAGGAAACATACCGAACTAAGTTTTAAATAAATACTTATTTGCTCATGCGTACATCTCAGAAGCTAAATATTAATTTTTCTAAAGGTACTGCAGTGAAAAAAAATCAAAGAGCATCATTACAATAATAGAAGAAGCTGTAAACTTCAGCATGAGCCTCTTATACTCTCCTACTAACTGATGGTGTAGGGCACGATAAACTAATTGTTTTGTTTTGTTTTGTTTTGTTTTGTTTTCTACGGCCATTGATTTATTGATTTTGATTAGTAAACAATATTTCTGCCACACAAATTCTCTTTGCATTATATTTTGATTAGAACTCTCGTAAATTACATTTGGTTTTTGGACAACTTACAAAATAATTTCACATTAAAATTTATACTGAACAAGTTTACTGACAAAATGTAAAATTGTTAGTAAAATTGAATTAATTGAAAGTAAAAATTGATTTATATACGTTTTATCATTAACATTTTTTTCTTGCTTTTCATTTTGTAATTATTATTTAAAAATTTAGTTTTGATCTAATTTTTTTTTAACTCAAATGAAAAAATGCAAAGATCTATCATCAAAGCATTTACTTTTAACTAATGTCACACTAAGCATAGATCCTTAACAAAAAAAATAAATAAATTACAAGTCTGTACACTGCCAGCTCTTTCAAGTTGCTGCACTTCATTCGTTTTTGAAATCAAATTGCATTTCTTTATCTTCAATCATTTATTTCTTTTTCAAGTTAATTCCGCTTCACAGTATCTGTTGTGCGCTGTAGCAACATCATTTGAAAAAGGCCACAAAATGAAGCATGTTAAGAGAGGTGGTAGATAGATAAAGTTGGTCTATGTAATTATCTGTGGCACGATCTGAAAAACGTAATTTTTAATAAAACTAGGATGTTTGTTTTTTTTGCGGAAAAAAATAAAACAGGGACTCTTAAACATTTTCTTGTACTATTATACAATTATTAGATTTAATTTGAATAAATTAATTTTGATAAAATGATGTCCATTTGGCATCAAAAAATATGTTTTCAATTCTGTTAGTTTCATTTGGTCCACAAACTCTGCTTTGGCATTTGGAAAAAACAGCACTCTGTAAACAATTTGTGAAAATCTTCTACCAACGATGTTAACACAAATCAGCACAATTTTTGGTGTTTTCTTTTAGTAAAACCTGCCTGCAACATATTTAATATTTTATAGAAATAGTTACAGAAACCATTAAATATTTATAATTACAGCAAATGCTAAATGGCCACTAAATCAGCCACTTTAGTTCCCTGGCAAACTACAGAATCAAGCAGTAGGCGTTTACCAGACCAAAATTGATTTTGACTGAAATGCAGTATTTCTTCTCTCCTTTGCCTATAAATAAATGGCAAGAGCGCGTGAGAAATCATTTTGTGTTTATGCAACAATGAATCGAATAGTTATTTCCTGTTTGCATGAATGAAGGCTCCATTCCTGCCAGTTGTTCTGAAATCGTTTAATATTTTCCCCCTTTTTTTCTCTTTTAAACTCATCACGCACGCGTTTTATAAATAATTTATTAAAGGAAAAAAAAAACGCTTTCAAAAGATTGTAATCAAGAAAAACAATCATAATTTTTATTAAAGTTAAACTCTTGCAGTGCTTTATTGCTGTTTAAGAAAACTTTTAGCCTTTAAAAGATAACCAAGAAGCAAAACACGCAAATCTCTTTTCCAAAATGATTGCTAAAGATTGTGATTTTAGCGATAACAAAAATCGAAGAGGCTGGCAAAGTTTATTAACTTTTATGGATAAATTACTTTGGTGAGCACTATCAAACATTACTTTTTTACAATTGTTTATAGAGCACTCGTATGAGTATGTATGGTTTATTAAAATACGGCTATAATTTACAACAAGTGCTCCTCGGTGTATACATGTATGTGAGTGTGTCAGATAAGTACGTGACTGTGTGTTTTGTTGGGCTTGGACACCCTACTTCACGACTTTGCGAGTAGAATCTTTAGTTAGTTATTCCTTTTGTTATGTAAAAACGAAACATTTAGCATAATATTGAAAAATTTATATTTTTTCAAAATTATTTAATTTTCTAAAGGCATATTATTCAAAATAAAATAAAAAACTAAATATGAAATCCACGAAATCACTTTTATCAAAATGATAATTATATAAATGTAATTTTAAGCCTTTGATTGCCAAGACAAGTGTATACATGACTAAATTTGGGGATCTATTTTTTACACCACCGGTTATTACTAGTAACAGTATCCAGAGGATAACTCTTATGTATACAATGTATTGAAATATGTTATGGGTAGCACAATATAGGAAGACAAGTTTTAAACATTGCCTTTTATTTGTCCAGTGTGAAAAGAAAAAGGAAAAACTTGAGCAGACATTTTATTACGAATTTTGTAAAAACTCATTTTCTCTGTTATTTTTGATCAATTCACTGGCAAACTCATATCTCCTAGAGAACAGTACACCTTATTTAGATATGGTCACACGCACAACAACACAACAATTGTATACCCTTACAGCAAGTCGTGCCAGCACATAATTACCAAAAATATTATATTGAACAATAATGGGCTGAAAATAAGAAAATAGCAATTACTTCAGCAATTGACAATGGAAGAAAGATATGTCAGTGTTAAAATAATACCCGATTTTATTTTTTTTATAAATATTCTATTGCCCACGAATATCAGAAGTTCCGGTCTACGGAAGTCTTATTTTGGCTTCTTCCAAGTAGTAAGTCAACTCTAAGTATATCTTTCTACAACACTTAAGAACAGGTCACAAACAAATAACTTTTAATTATAAGATGATTTATTAAATAAATCAAATTGCTGAATCTTCAATTATTTTAATTAGTTTTGTATTGCTTCTTATGATTCACTTAAATGAAAAAAACCTGTGTAATTTGTTTTCAATCTATATATTTCAAACCATTTGGTTCATCATCAGGATCTATTTTGTTTGACTGTTTATGTTTATGGTTTTTTTCATTTAAGTGAATCATAAGAAGCAATACAAACCTAATTAAAATAACTTTTAGTTAATACGTACCTCTAAGTATAAATAAAAGCACATTTCTTTCACTTAATTGAGACAAGTGCAACATTAGAGAAATTTTGGCTATGCAAAGAAAAAACGTGTTAAAATTTATTGACGCACCGGCTGAAACAAGTGTTGTGTTTGACAGCTCACAGCTGTTCAACTAGATGATGTCAATGAAAACAGAATCGATATATAAGTTCAGTGGGATATTAGTAATTGACAATTACTAGATCGACAATTTTGCCCACACTGCAGCATGTCCGTAATCAAAAACAGCTGCATAAAAAGCAATAGTATCGGTTGAATAGTTTAATTTTGTACATCAGGTATTACATTTTTATGCCACTACCACGCTATCAGCATTAAATAAACCTGAGATTGGTCAAATGTGCTCTCCGCAGACAAAAAAAATAATATATTGTGTTTTTCTATTAATGAGAAGACCCTTATTTATAATTAATGTTTGCAAGTAATTAGTCGAACTTATTTATATATTTGTATATTGAAACGATTTATTTTTTGGCTTAAGTTCAATATACGGCCCTTATTTCCTTTATTTAAATTCTTTAAAAGTTAATAATTCTTTATTCGAAATATTCATAAAAATTTAATTTAAAATATTTTGTATGGAAACTATTTCTTAAAAATAGAAATAATTGGCTGAAAATAGCCAAATAGAAATTTAAGAGGCTAAAAAATTATGGTGAATATCTAAGCTACAATATTTTTCTGGCTGCACGGGATGAAAATATGCTAAATTCAAAACCACAAAATTAACAACACTGCTTCTAGCTCAAAAGATTGTTAGAGAGAACCAAAGTAGATTTATACAAGTACGCTAGATTCTACAAAAACAAAAACAATAGGCATTTGGTTTTTGGTATTTTCACCTTGCCTGTCAAAAACAGCTGAGAGCAACATAAAGAAGTAATAGGTCTGTTCATTTACTTAAATTGCTAAGAATTTCTAATAATTGTTAATAGAAAATGTTTATTGACTTTAAAAATTTTCAAGGAGAAAACGTCAAAAGAGAGCAAAAATTAAGTTATAACAAATTCTTAATAGTAAAATTTTTACTCTTAAGAATTTTTCAAACAGATGTTTTATGTTTCGTCATATGATTTCAAAAATGCACAAGTTACAAAAAGTTAAAAATCGACTTCTTGATTGATTACGATGCTCCATAACAAAATACATATCTCTGCGAAGTTTAAGATATTAAAATTTTACTAATTTTTTAATAAGAAATAAGTTTAGACTAAAAACATTTTTAAAACTGTTATTTAAGATTTAATATAACAGCGTTTTTTGCTTCTTCTTGTAGCTTAGGCCAGTTTTCTATTGAATTATGGATCTTGTACATCAAGGTCAGAGGATGATGCATCAAATGTTGATGATTTCTGTGAACTAATGTGTTTCCTATTTAAAAAATAATAATTTTTTACAGATCAGCTGATAGTTTTACTATTGCACATATTATGAGCTAATAGATACTCGGTATTTTACGCTATGGATATTAAAGTGAACATTTAATAATGTTTTTAATATTTTCTCATTGATCGTTTCTGATGGAAGATCAAATGAGCAAAGCTACAAAGTTTTCATAAACAAATCAAAACAAAAGAAATTAAAAAAAAATCTTTTATGAACGCACACTTATGTACGAGTATGTATGTATAATTAAAAATAATAACATTTAAACAAAAAAAATTGCATTATATTATTCGTCTGCATCTGTCCAGTGCAATTCATCTGTCCGTATAATCCATGAGGTCAGGAGTAGTCCCCTGAATATCTTAAATAAATGCGATAACCTTGCACGATATCAGAATACCTCAAAGATTAATTCACGTCATGACCACCTGGAGCACACGCAAGCAGTAAGTTTCATAATTTTTTTATTTTGAAATTTTGAACACAAACATAAATTTATAATTATTAAAATTATTATTTATTTTTCATTTTCGTTATTTTTTTCAATTATTGTAAATTTTATTTCGAAATGTAAACGAAATTTGACAATCCAGTTGAAATAAGTTGCTAATCAGCTGCCGAATTGAGTGTCCTTGTATAAATATTCTTTGGCAAGGACTATGAAATTTTTGGAAATATTCGATTTTCTAACGTAAGCGCATTCATTAAAGTTTCGTACAATTGCATACGTATACGCACTAGTAAAGGGTGTTTTTTTAAGCCCGATAGAACTTGAAATTGTAAAAAATAACACAAAAAATTAAATTGTAATCAAAATTTTTTTTTATTCGAACGATCAATACGTGACATTAACATTTGAAAATGATTTCGGGCATATGGGCACCGCGGCTGTTCTTGACGAAGCGCATTCTGGACGTCCAATTTTGGGCCACTTTTTCGAGCACTGCTGGCCGTATGTCCCGAATAACACGAACAATGCTGGCCTCCAAGGCGTCAATTGTTGCTGGTTTATCAGCATAAACCAGTGACTTCACGTAGCCCCACAGGAAATAATCGAGAGGTGTCAAATCGCACGACCTTGGAGGCCAATTGACAGGTCCATTTCTCGAAATCAACTTATCGCCAAATTTTGATTTCAATAAGTCGATGGTTGCGTTCGCCGTATGGCACGAAGCGCCATCCTGTTGAAACCACATCTCCTCCGGATCAATGTCATCCATATTTTCAAACAAAAAATCATTGATCATGGTGCGGTAACGATCTCCATTGACCGTAACGCGAGCTCCGGCCTCATTTTTGAAGAAATAAGGTCCGATGATGCCACCAGCGTGAAAACCGCACCAAACGGTGCATTTTTCTGGATGTAATGGAGTCTGTAGGGTCTCTTGTGGATTGGTCTCACTCCATATGCGGCAATTTTGCTTATTAACAAACCCGTTAAGCCAAAAATGCGCCTCATCGCTGAACACAATTTTGCGATAAAAAACGACGACTGATTTTCACAGTAAATTTGGATAATTTCGTAGCGTTGTTCAAGCGTGAGTCTATTCATGATGATTTGTCAGAGTATACTGAAACAAATAAAAAAAAATGTTTCATCAAAATTTATTTTTTTGTGTTACTTTTTACAATTTAAAGTTCTATCTAGCTTAAAAAAACACCCTTTACTTCGAATTCGTCTTGCATTCTTAAGCGCAGCACCCTCGATTACTAAAATAAACTTAAGATGACCCGATCTGCAGAAGAAAAAAGCGATATTGCCCCAAAAAAATTTTAAATGTTTGTTGCGATACTAAATAAAAATATTAAAATTATATTATTCACACGAAATTTACTGTCCCGCTCCCAACCGCTTAAAAATGATGCTACTTTCAACATCAGAAGACCTCACATTTCTACATCAGAAGACCTCACATTTCCATTCGATAATATTGCATTTTTGTACATATTTATAAATGATCCTCCAACATCCGTTGGAGCATTGATCGCCAAAATAACCAAATAAGATGAGCTCAACATTGAACTTCTGCCTACTAAATATCCATAATTTTTAAATTTATTTGTTTTAGCTTTAGAGACTTCAATATGGATTCTGTGAGACAGCGATCGACTAGAGTGTCCATATGTATTAATTAGTGTATGTGATATTAACGATTCGTATAAGCCGACTTTTTCAGATTATTTTTGATCAGTTTTTGTTTCAGGCTGCCTTGTTTGCTTTTAGCTTTTTAGTTGCTTATTTTTATTTTAAATAAACAATGTTTTTCGATAGCCTAATATTTTTTTGATTAAAATTTAATCATTTACAGCAAACATGGGGGCATGCTTGCAAAAGGGTAATTTATAAACAAGGCGGTTTAATGAAAAATTTAAAAGGTAGATTAATCTAGTAAAAGGAGGTTTTTTTTTAAATTAAAGGCTTGGTAAAAAATTACGTGAAACATAATTAAAAAAAAATTAAAAACAATAATTTTTGTGAGTACTTGTAGAAATAGTTTTATTGAAAATAAAGAGCAGCTTTTTATTTCTCAAAACTACTGGTTAAAAACCTAAAAGTAAAATACATATTACAACTTTTAGTTTTGAGTAATATAACTCTTTGACCACCAATGGGTTATATATGTTCCATTTTGTTTTTTTCCTCTCAGAGCCATATTTTTCAACGGATTTTTACCAAGCAAATTTTATTCAATAAAAAACAAAATAAGTCTTTTAAAAAATGTGTAAATTTTGAAGTTATTTTTGTCCGAAGTCATTTCAAGGTCCTCTCAATGTCAAAAATTTTTGATTATTTTTTCCAATTCTTGTTTGCTCAAATCCCGGAAACTATGTGATATACTTATGTATGTAACCTATTTCGTATATGCACCAATGCCAGAATAACCAACACCTTTTGATTTGCTTTAATAGCTTTCCTGGGGGGTCTGAAAATAAAATAGGGCACATGTGTCCCGTTGGTCTACAAAGGTAAAAATAAAGGAAATTCTTATTAGTTATAAATTTATTTTTAATTCCATCGAACTGGACAAAAAACATACAAACATAAATATTTCATTAAAAACAAACATAAAGCACTTTGGGAATACAAACGATAAACTAAAAATAATAATTCATTATAAAATAATAAAAACAATCTTCAAAATAAGATTGCTACAACAATCATTTGGGGTAAATTTCAAAACGAATTCGTTCTCTTTTATAGCAAATTTGTTTTTCGCAAGTGAAACAAATTGAATTTGTTCGATTTTCTATGCCATTTTTGGTGCAAAGAACACATCGCTTTTGCACTCCACTATCCATTCTGGTGAGATAGTGGCCAGATAATGGAAGATTGTTCGTGGTCAGCCTTGCTTGTTTAGATCCAGCTTGTGGCGTTGCGATAGTTTTATATTTACGACTGCAGAAAGAATTGATGATCTGTGTGGCGAGCTGTGAATGAAATTCCAGGAGTGAAATGTAAAGATGAGCTCTTTGTAGATTATTTGTCGTAAACAATGTAGGAATTTAGCACTTCCAATTCAATTAAATTGAAAAAAAGACGAAGATAGATTTTGATAGTTGACTTTCGGCTGTGTTCATAATATGACTGAAATGAAAGCGTTTGATAGTAAATATATATATCTATACGAGTCATAACGTTTGAAACTATTGGTACGTATTATATTGGTAATGTTGCCCAAAAACGTTCTGGTTCTGGCAATCGGTGTATAGGCATCCCAAAAAACGCCTTTAATTCATCTTCATTTATCGATTAGACAGCACCCTTTTGTTCACAATAAATATTTGATTGTCGAATGATCATATCTATTAGAGTGTCAAAATCACAAACAGAATTGAAAACTTCTGAAATCTCTGATACCTCATCATTAGCTTCCAAATTAGGTAGTAAATCCTCTCATAGTCTGGGTTTACTTATGCTGGTGGGACGTAATTATCCCTTGGTTTTCTCCATTTAAATGAGACTTGCCCTTCCTGAATAGTAGCACACTCTATATGAATCCGATTTGTTGACACTTGATCCACATTCGATTTGCTTGCTGATGGGTTTTCAGGGGATAGGGCATCTTTATCTCTAAATTTCTATATCAGAATCTAAGTCCTTGATATCGTTTTCAGAAAAACTCATGTCTTCGTGATCCAATTCCAACTGATTTTTATGATCTTCACTCGCTGATGCAATTAGAAACTGTAATATTTCATCGTCATTTATACAAAAACGTCGAGTTATTTTCATACAGTACACACTATATTATCCGTGGTAGTTTCAGATACAATAACCTTCTGATCAGCAATCTTTATTTCAACTATCAATATGAAACTACACTTTATTCGATGTTTTGCATATTCTTAGAAATGCATTTTTGTGTACATACAAGAAAATACAATTAGAAATATACACTACTAATACTCTATGTATACTGTGATAAATACAACATTCTGTGCAATACGTGACACGTAATTTAGTTCCTGGCCATGAGCGACGAACAATTTAAGGATAAAAATAAGCTAATAAGAAAGAAACCATGTTTTTTTAAAGAAAACAGTTTTTTCGCTTTGTTCAGTGCAAAAAATCTGACTTTTGACACTTACCGACCAATGGGACATATACTCGTATGTCCCATTTTTTACATAAGAAGTAAAAATATTTTTAATTTTTTTCAATATATACGTCCAAAGACATGTATCCGAAAAAGAATTTAAATTTACAACCGGTTTGGACGTCAAAGGGATAACCCACTTTCTAAAATCCAGATGTTCAATACGCCATAAAAATATTATGAAAAACATTCAGTTCTATTTAGTGATTTCTGTATAATAATTATAGATGCTTAGACTGTCCGGCTTGTGTAAAACGGTTTTATTTGATTTGTATTTCTTACATATAAAACTTAAATAAAATAAAATTGACTTAAGTTAACATTAAATCATCTCATTGTTACTATTTTGCAATATATTAAAACCGAAAATAGAACAAATGCTTGTATTGTCTTCATGCAATATGTTTTATTTACTTTATTTCTGAATAATTACAATAATTTTTTTCTCAAATGCAAGAAAAAACTTTTACATAAATTTATTTATTTGGAATTAATAATAAGAGGTTTATACAACATAAGAATAAAATAATTTGCTAATATATGTGCCTCAACTAACACGCACATACGTACACACATACACATGCAGACTTTTATGCATCATTAACCATAAGCACACACACACACATATACACAGTCACTGACAAACAGGATGTAAACTTTAATTTAAATAAGAATTTGTTTAATTCATTGTGTGTGGAATTCAAAGTAAATGAATATTTAACCTCCAGCTTATTTGCTTTATAAAATTAAATAATTTTACCTAAATGTGTAATAAATAAACGGCATACATATGTACATATATATTCATATATAAATATAAATTAATTGTCAAAAATATTTGTAAGAAATTTGTTCAAAGTATTTAAAGTAAATTTAGTTAAAAATAAATTGAATTTAATATTTTTATTTAAGTAATCGAACTTTTTAATATTGAATCAGAAGATTCATTTAGAATTATGTTCTATTGATATAAGTCAGAATTGTTTTATATTAATTATTTATTTAAATATTTGTTAATTATCGTTTGTGCAGTAGACCTATAATAACTATGTAACTTATTCGAGTTACGTTTATGTTGAAGGCAATTCTGTAAACAGTTCAAGTCTGAAAAAAACTCGATTGCTTACAAAAACATAGAAAGATACAAACATATTTTATGTTCTGCCTATTGTGTTAGCAAAGACCATTCATCGATTCTGAGTGCATTATCCTGCTGGGAATAACCAAAGAATTGTAGGATTAACTGTGAACAGAAGTTTGCCACGGAAGGACGGTGGTCCACCTGTGGAAACCAGATGTAAAGGTCGTACATGGTATTATTTGAAACTGTGGATGGGGTTAGGACTGACGTCTTTCGACCCAAAGCGAAGATTTCTGTATCCAGGGGAGAATCGCAAACTACACAAAGTGCTAAAATGCATTTTTTCCGCATGTTCTTTCAGGGGAGTTTAGGTCCCAGGTTGGTTTGGAGTGCTTAAGGTCCAACAGGTAATAAAGTTTCTATATACTGCATATCAGGCCATAGTAGGCACCAATAAATATGAGACTTTTGCTATGCATCTTTTAGGACCAAAGTCTTTTTGTGGAGTCAGAAAAATTTTAAGCGCAAAGTGGGTTTGGCTTGCTTCTTCTGACATGAGACAGGCCAAGCTGAAATTATCAGATATAAACTACGACTGGTAGTCGATTCCCTTTCTGGTCATATCAATCCAAATTATTATTTGTGTAGAAGTATCTGACTTCTTTTATCTTTGTGCCGTTTATGTATGAAAAAAGATGAAAGATGGGGGCACATATTCTTTGTGAATGCATTGTTTAGCGTAATAATAGAAGGAGGGGGATTTTACTTTGAATTTCTGTGCTCAGATGACATCAGATATTCTTTTCCAGCTTTCTATACTTTCCACCTATAGGAGAAACAGACAAAGTATTTAATAATTTTTATTGTACTACGAAGAGAAAACTTCGGCAATTATGAGTAAAAAATATTATCTGAAAAATGTCCACCTCAAACACACTGACAGATGCCGATTTTTACATCAACGTTTTTAATCAATTTTGGGCAAAATGCCGGCTTTATTTCGTTAATCACATTATGGAGTTTTAAGGCTGCAATCGATTCGATTGGCTCCACACAAAATATTCCAGTGGTGTTAAATCATACGATCTGGCTGGCCACTTAACAGCTGATTTTTGTGGAATTATGCGATCGGGAAATTTGGTTTGCAATAAATTTATCGTTTCATTGGCTGTGTGATATGTGGCATCTTCCTGTTGAAACCACATGTCAGTGATATCCACGTAATCAATAATAGGTCAATATTGACTTGTTATCATCTCGCGATAGTGTGATCCATTGACTGTTACAGCATTTCCAGCCTCATCTTCGAAAAAAATGGCTTCCAGTATTTTTAGAAGCCCAAATGCGGCAATTTTGCTTGTTAAGGAACTCTGACAAGTGAAAATAGGCTTCTTCTCAGAAGAATGCTTTTTTCAGAACAACCAGCGGATTGTTCTCGGCTGAATTAATAGAGTCTACGGCGATGTAAATGGTCGCTCGGCTTCTATTTCTACACTAGTTTATCTTTATAAGGCTTTAAAGCCAAATCCCCAATTGTTGAAAACATCGAGGAATTGACAAATTCGGAGCTTCTTTAACACTGTGGCTCACGGCTGCGATATTTTCAGCTGAACGACCTAGTTGAACACGCGTTGGTATTGGCACATTTTGTAACTAGCCTGTCGACTCAAATTTATCGACCAAATTATTAATAGCGGTTTCAGAAGGACGATTATGTTGTCCCAAAATATCTCGAATTTTTCGGAATGTAACTTTAATGAAACCATAATTTTCATAGTGGATTTTAATTATTTAAATGCGATTTTCGAGCAAAATTGAATTCATCGTAACATTTGCCAATGCATCTACTACGATTTTGTCAAAAAACTAAATGTCAAAACTATCATGTTGTAGGTATTGCCACAATTGAAACACAAAGTTCTTGTTGAAAAACATTTTAACTGTTTAGCAACTTATTGACTTTCCTTTTAAAAGCAAATGACACCACAAAAATGTGTACACCAAAAATTGTTTTTAAAATAAAATACACCAAAAATGTATGAAAAATTTAATAAAAGAAATGATTTGTCTTAAGAATTTTTCAGCTAAGTTTATTCATTCTTTCAACTACATATTTAACAATGATTCTTAAATATATTTACTATACATGCATACATATTTAGCTGTACTTTTATTTCTTTAGAAGACAACAAAAAATTACCTGCCACATTCAATAAATTGACTTTTAGCATTTCCCCAGTCTGATATTTTTTTCTTTCTTTTTTAACGCATCTTTCTTTAGTGTCTTTCATAGATGCTATTTGAATTCACTTTTAATAGCAAAATGTACGAAGTCATATTTCTAAGGTATTTTTTACTATTTTTATGCACAAGCAATTAATTTTGATGAGTGTGCTGAATAAAACAGAGAGAGAAGTAAAAAATAAAAAAAGGCACAAAATAAATATTTCAAAAAATGATCGGCGTTGCATCAAAAACAAATGTCTGTGATCTGCAATGAAGCACATGGTGTCGGTGTCGCTATCGTTCTTGTTGATGCTGATGTTGAAGGGTTGATGTTGCAACAGGCAGAACTATGAAAACAAGTTCACACATTGGGCTCTTTACATCATTACAATATATCAAAGAAATCTTTGTCGGTTTACAGAGCAGATGACAAAAAAAAAAAAATCAAGTATTTCAATGTGATGCGAAAAAATAGAAATGAGTTGATAAAAATCTTTAAATAAAAACTAATTTTAATAATTTTATATATTGCATTTTAGCGAAATAATTTGAAGAATATAAATACAGGGGAGTTTACTTATAACGTTCTGCGGCTATAACAAATTATGGTTCCATCTAAATATTTCAAACAAATCGTTATTAGAACTTCCTTTTAAGTACCGAAAATGAATATGAATTTGAATACAAATGAATCAAAAGGTTAATTTTTATTACAATGAAAGAATTATTCATCATTATATGGAAATGCAATTTTCGTTATAACCAAACTCCACTGTATTAAGAAGTATAAAGGCATAAGTTTTAAAGGAAATATAAATAGTTGTTGACAGAAAAATAATTTTCAAATGCAAATTTTTGTATTAAGTAAATTTATTTTGTACATATTTTATGCTTTGATACGAGTATCTAACTTCTAAAAATTTTTATTTGTTGCTCAGCCTAAAATAAATAAAAGCTTATTGTAAATTTAAAAAAAAATCGATTTTGTGAAGCGTGGAAATTGATGATGTCTTGCATTAAGAACACATTACCAGTACAGTAGTTAAGTAACTACGTGCTCGGTAATAAACAGCTTAAACAGTTATTATCTGAGTGTAGTACAGAGTGCGTCTGTCATACAGATGGTCGAGTATTCACGATTTGGCGAATGCAAGATTTTTTTATTCTTTCTGAGTTCGTGAAAATACAAGATTTTATATTGCATCATTAAAAAGTTGCGTAATGGATCAGTGCGTAAGACATAACTTAAAAGGACAAGTTCAATACTGGTACAGATACTGAATTTCTATTGGTTTTTGTGTATTCAATCATTTCTAAGTTTTGCAATGACTTCGCGATGTCAATATAATGAGTAAAAGCACGAAATTAGAAGTTGTGAAAAGTATGTGCTTCATATGTTTGTTAGCATTTTGAATTATTGCTTTCCCATTAAAGTGCAGGAATAAAGTACTTTTAAATTGCAAATTATATACGCAATAGAGTATTCAATTAAAAGGCTCCCTCTTTTTTTATTTAATCGATCGATTAATTAAACAAAGGTTTGATGAAATATATTGAGATTTTAGTACAACAAAATTATTAACATAAAAACTTAACAAATCTTGAAATTAATAAGGCAGAAGAAGAATTGATAAATATGTATTTAAAAAGTACTGGTAAGCGTGATCTTGTTATAAATGGGTTTTATAGTTTAAGGAAATCTGATAGAACAAACGAAAAATAATAACTTATTTCAAATTTTAAGTTTTTCAACGGTTTTAGTCTTAATGAAATTCGAGTTAGACAAAATGATCTCACTTACCTAAGAATCTGGAGAAATGGAAAGAAATTTATAGTTAGGAATATTCAATTTCTCTTATAATACTATTTATGGGTAAGATCTTAAACTCTGTCATTTGATTTTTTTGAATTTGTGTGTAAATTTCGTTCGATATCGCATGCCGTAACTTGCTCCCTGCTTTAAGTTTAAGTTCTCAATATTTCAGAAATTTTCCTCCAATTTCTTATATTAACCCGGCGTTAGGGGGAATACGTCAAAATTAACCGGGACCTTGCGAGTTGATTGCGGTGTTAAGGCCGAGGCACATAGAAACCGTCGTACGTTATACGTTGCTTTTTTCAACTGACATTAAAGTATCGGCGGAGAAGGTTGACAGAATGAATACTTTGTTGATGGACATTAAATCAGCTTCATTTAATTAAAGTGCACATTTTTAATAGAATTAGCGGATCTTCTGTTTTTTTATTATTATTTAATTTAATTTTTCACCACACAACACAAAAACTTAATAAAAACAAAGCAAAAAAATATATATTTTTCAAAGTACTCAACGTACATTTTTATTAAGCTTTTTGTGGGGTGTGGCGACAAAATTAAATTAAATAAAAATAAAAACAAAGAGAATATCTTCGTACTCCATCGAAAATGTGTTCTTTAAGCAAATGAAGCGTCAACTTCTTCCGCCGATTCTTCAATGTCAGTTGAAAAAAGCAACGTTTAACGTACGATGGATTCTACATATGTCGATTCGGCATTTAAAACAGTGCTTCTCTTCTTTATGCTCTTCTGAGTAGCTGGAGATATTAAATCTCTTTGATTGTTTTTAATTTCAAGTCAGTCGTACTGCAATTGTACTTTGAGTTGCACGTGCTAAAAGCTAAAAACAAAGGTAAATAGGACACATCCCCGCAGTCAACGTAGCTATTTTGCGCCATTTGTATTATATGTATCTTGCATATCAAATTCCGTTTTATATTATTCTTCAATATAACTATATATTAATATTTTTGGGGGGAAAAGACAGCAGTATTTGAAGAACTTAGGCCTTGCTCTTGCCACTGATTATCTGAAATCCCGAAAAATGTTACACGTCTTCCTCGAAAAGTCCGCGAGAAAATTGGATTACTTAATGAGCAGTCATCAGAAGATCACATAAAAGGATACCCAATATTTATAAAAGATGTCAGGTGTGTCCCTCCGACAAAGACCGAAAATCCAATCATAAGTGTCAAGGTTGCAATTAGTACATTTGTCCTGGACAGATTATACCTCTCTGCGAGGTTTGCATTAATAATGATGCTGCCAACTGATGTTTTCTTATCTTCTTATAAATACTAACTGGCCACATTCATAAAAATGTCAATTGAATTAAAAGACTGATAAAATAAAAATCGTTTATTATACTTATTTATTTATTTATTTATTTATTCATTTTTTCATCTAAAGAACTTCAGTCTTACAGATTACTACAAGGTTTTGTCTAATTATAATATTTAAATAACATTAACTTAAAAATATCATAATTTACATTAAAATTTAAAGGGGGAGTAAAGCTGTTACATAAATACAAGCATCTTGCAATTGGCTCATTTTGCGCATTGTTAGTTCTGTGAACATGTTCTACAAACATTCTATTGTTTCTTAAATCTCTGGGAGGACAATAAAGGGATAAAGAAATTTGCAATTTCTGCACATTTTATTCTTCCAGATAAAACGTTGCAAGTAAACATAATGGAAAAGTATGTTCTTCTATCGGTTAAAGCTTGCAAACCTAAGAATTTCCTCCTGGCCTCATAGGATGGTAATTCAAATGTCCAATTTAATCTCAAAACAGTTTTGCTAAAAACTTTTTGAACACGTTCAATACGATTTGAATGATGCAAATAATACGGATTCAATACTATTGAACAATATTCTAAAATACTACGCACTAGTAAAAGATATAAAGATTTAAGAGTATACGCATCTCTAAAATCTTTGTAATTCCTTTTTATAAAACCAAGCATAACATAAGCCTTAGAAGTGACACGATCGATGTGTGTAAGCTAGAAGAAGCCTCCTTTGTTAACTTTTTTTAATGTAAATTGTTTTTTGTTTAAAAATAAAAATAAATATATAACTTTCTTAATAAAAATTTATTCAATCAAAATTGTACACATTTTTTTTATAGATTTAACAGAATACCTCGAATACCCGCTTCCCGACACAGGGTTAAACTAAAGACATAAAAAATATGATCAAATATACATAAAACATAAAACTTTGTTTGATCAATTAATCGACCAAAGTTATAAGGTTAAACCAAGGTTAAAGTTAAAGTTAAGTAGATAATTTTTAATTACTCAAGCAGTTAATGTGGTTGTCACTCGTCTAACCAATTGATTACCTTAATAGGCAAACACTAATGCTTTAAAACTCCGCTTTTTCGTCTGTAATTTTGATTTTCCAAAAGTTTTTCATCCGGATTTTTTTTTTAATTTTCAAAAATATTTTTTTGAAAAATATTTGCCACTTCAATAATAATTAATTTTTTTTTTGATTTTTTAACTTATTGTTAAGGGCTCATTAGTACCTACTTTTCGTTGCCACTCTGTGACGTTCTTTATTGTAGAAAATATTTCCTACTTACTTGTTCTGTGTCTGAAATTTCGCATGTGGACGATATAATTATATGAATGAATTTTGTAAATGTTTGCAAAATGTTTTTTACTTGAGAAAAATATATAAATCTTTAATTATTTGAATTAAAATAATACATTCTCACTTTTAAAACAAAATTTGTAATATTTCACACCACAAAAAACTAACATATACAAACTCTTGGCTGTCTATTGAACAGAAACAAATCAGCTAATCCGTTACCGAACAGAACATACAAACTTATTCTGTATTTACACATAAACTTTTTGACATTTGCTTTAATTCCGATTTAATGACAATATTTCTAATAATTGCAGAATGCTAAAGTATTTGCTGTGTTTTCGGGTTTTTGTGAGATATAAATTTTTTGTTAGCAATACATTTGTTTAATGTTAAAAATAATCTTAAACCTTTCTTTGCTGCTCACTTGCAATGTATTCACTTTTTTATAAACTACTTATCCCGTACAGACATATTTTATTCATACTTTATTGCAGCTCCCTTCTTCCAATTTTCACAAAGCAATTTTGCTTAAAGTGCAACCTTTTCAACAGATTTTTCAATCTACCAAAATATAGTTCATAATTTATAAGATGGCCAAAAAGTAGAAAAGAAGCAAACAGAAAACAAGAAATAAAACAAATACAAGTGCTTATAACGCCTAAAATTATGCAACAATTGTTGGCATTAAAAAAACAACTAAAATAAGCAAAAAAATTAAAATCCCCAAAATTGGTTTAAAAATAAAACAACAAGGAGCGAAATTTTCTTAAAATACCCAAAAGGGAAATAAATAATATGGATGGTATGAAAAACAATATGAAAATTACAAATTATTTTTTCTCTTGTTTTTTTCTGTTCTCTTCTTTGCTGTCAGTCGAGTTCTACAAAAGTAATATTAACAATTTGAAATAGCTGTGAGTGGGAGAGTGTATTGGTGATTTGGATTTTTAACTAAAACAAATACGGTAGTATTGGTAGCCTTATATCCGGTGCAGAAGTGTTGTCACAACACTTGTGTTCATAAATCGTTAAAATCGTTTTACTTATCAGTTGTTTATCAAAAATTCACAATAATCATTTTAGCTATTTAATAGTTCTTATCTTCAATTATAGATTTAATTCCTTTTGTTAGTATGAAATGTTAAGTAAGCAAATTACTGGCCCTTGTCATACTTATTTGAAAGTAATTGTAGCACTTTTCATATTCGTTTTAAACTGGTTTAGGATTTTTTTTCACATCATGGTCGTCTTACTTGTAATCAGCAATGTTGCCGAGTTCAGTTATAAAACCATTTGCATAATTTAAAGCACAATATTTTGTTGTTGTCCTAGTAAATTGTTATTACCATTTTTATATGTTGCACTGTTGGTATGATGCAGCAACAAATAGAGAAAAGTTACAAGGCTGTTTTATTAAATAAATTAAAAGGAGAAATTTTAATACTCAAAACAATACGAACAAATTTCCAAGTGTTACTTGGAACTAGAAAAAACAAGTTCGATATTAAATATGGCAAATCCTTAAAAATAAATCTTTTAAACAAAAAATATTGGATAGCCGCATAGTCAAAGATGCAAAATTCTAGAGGTGGTGTATTTATTCTTGGATGGAAATTTACCTGTCACTAAATTTCGAAAATATCGTTTTATATTTTTCTGATGATTGCAGAAGTTTAGTTTTGGATGGCACACTGAGCTTTGTTAAACCACCAAAAAATCATAAGCAATTGTGACAGATAGTCTTGTTCACGTACCACAAGAAAATTTGTTAACTTCTTAAATATGAAATAAACTCAAAAACTTCTCAGTATTTAAAATATTTTTTTTGTCTGGTCTATGTGCTCTTTCAAGAGTGATAGCATAGAATTTCTAATAATGCCACACCTGTCAAAAGACAAATTTCTTTTAAAAAAATTTGAGTATTGAAAACTTGCATAATATTCTTCCTGTTTAATGAACTATTATTAGATATTAGTCGAGACAGATCTCGATTAATGCAAATCTACAAATGGTAATCTCATCCGAATGCGCCTCGAAAATTAGAACAGAGGTGTTAAAAACGGTTGACAAATTTGTGAGAAAAAAATAAATAAAAACTAAAAATATGTATGTATGTATGTATGTATGTATGTATGTATGTATGTATGTATGTATGTATGTATGTATGTATGTATGTATGTATGTATGTATGTATGTATGTATGTATGTATGTATGTATGTATGTATGTATGTATGTATGTATGTATGTATGTATGTATGTATGTATGTATGTATGTATGTATGTATGTATGTATGTATGTATGTATTTATGTATGTATGACTTGTGAATATGTGCATATAAAAATGGCTAAGGAATATAGAAAGTATTTCGGATGCGACATTACCAACCGTATCTGCAAAGGCACAAATAGTGCGGATTGTGTTAACAATAAACTTATTTTATTTACTTATTTACCCCATGCTAATGTTACGGCCACACAAATGATGGGTTTTTGGTGTAGGCGTAACTGCTGCATCGGTTACAGCTACTGACGCTGTGGCTAAGGTTTCTGGTATAAATATTAGGTTAACTTTATTCATGACACATCTGTGAGCCCCAAAAGTTCAGCAACTGCCACTAGAGTTATATCACCAACACTATTTGCGTAGCGGTTAGTCCTGCCAGGTGCAATTGATACTTTCATTCCTCTTTAATCTCGACACCTGCATAGTAATCTCTCAGGATATCAGTAGCTTTCCAGTTTCCGCAGGTGGTTCAGTTGGGGGCACGCTGGTTTCTAGTACTGCCTCAGCTCTATAGTCGGCTGGTATTGCTAAGCAACAGCAATGTAATGAGTATTTTTATATGAAACATGTTACTCAAAATAAAAAATCTATTTAGCATTCATATACAGAAATATTTTTTTTGTAAACAAACAAAATAATTTAAAAAATGTAAGCAGCCGAAATTCAAGCGAATTCAGCCACCTGACCACTCGAGGCCACCTGTTCTGATTTCGCCTTGGTATCGATATTTTAAAAAAACAAATGAGAATTTAAAAAAATATAAAAATATAAACATTTTAGGCTTTGAAACTTATTCAAAAACCTGAACAAACAAATAATATTCGATATGAAACTATTTTCTTTACTTTACAACAGTTATGCAATTAAATAACTCTTCATTAAGATTTTTTAAATTTATTAATCGAGATTGGCTCGATATCTTTTTTCAAAGATTTTCAAAAACTTTTGTTTGTTGAGGGTTTTTTAGCTACACTATATACATGCATTTCATTGGTGCTAATGCCAAATCATCAGTAGACCTTAAACCATTAATTTTTGTAAATGAAATAAAATAGACTCATATCAAATAATGTAAAATGTTTGTTGGGGTTTTTGAATAAGTTTCAAAGCCTACAATGTCTATTTATAGTTTTGCAATATTAGAGGTAAACGCAAGTGGAAATTGACAAGTGAAATAAGAACAATTTTATTTGAATCAATTTCAAATTTACAGAATCACTAATTTACATTCTCGGAATTCAGTTGTCATTGGTCGCGTTCATAAGACGTAACTGTTGCGCAACCGTTTATAGTTTGTGTTAGAAACGCAGAGTTGAGTAGTTCCGCTCCACACAACAGTTGAGTATTTGCTGCAATTTTTTTCCATCATAAATTTTGTTCACTACATTTAGTCAACATATTGTGTTTAGCTCCACAGCTGATAAAGAAAGTTTTGTGCTTTTATATTATAATGTAATGCCGTTTTGTTAGGTGGCGGCTGCAAATTAATTTCTTAAATTCTACGTTATAAATGCGATAAGTAACGAAAATTAAGAAATAAAATTAAAATAATAATTTCATTAAATATACGTAGGTTTATTATGGTGACTATTTATTTGAATTATATATTTCTATATAAGGTTTAAAGATCTTTTGAATAAAGTAGGGGCCTAGCGTTTATCATTTTATTGGAGTATTTTTCTGCGCATATTTATGCTGTGAATATTAAATTTGTGGTGAAGATTTTAAAATAAAAATGTAAAATTCCTGCTAAGAAAAAATTTATTGCAAATTTTGTTATATCAATATTTTTTAGTATAAGCCATACCAATTAATTTAGCAAATTTAAATTATTTCTTTTGCAGAACTTTTATTTATTTTCTATTGTTTAAATTAATTAGCTGCTCATCATCCAATTATTCATCAAGCCGCTTCTAAGACGTAACTGTTAGGCTCAACAATTGACAACAGTTTCAACAACTACGTCTTATGAACGCGACCATTGCAATGATGACCAGTATTTTTAAAAGCATTTTCGTATGACCTATACCAGTTTTGACATCCTCTTTGGTTTTTTAGGGAAGTTAAATTAAGCCAACACAAAGTGAAGAAAAGAAAGAAAACTAAAAATAGCGTAGCCATCGCTTTATTTACACTCAGTTTATCTGCGTTGTACACAGTGGTCTCTGAGCTGGTCTGTCTTACTGACATCACTTCAGCCCATTCTGCTGCTTTTCCTTATTTTTACACCTATTTATTTAAATAGAAATTGGTTATTTTTCATACTTATATGATATTTGTTTTTTATTATAAATTATAAATTTAATATTAGTATACAAACTTACCTCTAAATTGACTCGTCATTTCCTAATGCATTCGCCAATCTAGATAATTTTGCTCATTAACATACTTGTAAACAGTATTGCATTTTAAGTTTTGTTCAATATTTAAAACATTTTCATACTTATTGAATAATAACTAAATTAAAATTTGTGAACACCATACAAGCAAAAAATATTTTATTTATTAATTTACAAGAACATTCATTCGTTAAATAAATAATAGGAAAACTCAGTTATTAAAAAGATGTAAATAAGTTATTTTTCGTTTAGAATTCCAGCGAAGGTTAAGGTTTGACCTTGTGCTTTCAAATTTATACAAAACCTTTAATGATTACTGATTTAAATTTTTCTAAATTTTTTAATTTATTATTAATCTACATATTAAGCTCTAATATTTAATAACAACTCTAAGCAAAAAGTAAAATATGCTGTTATATTCTGTATTCAAGTGTTTTCTAAAACAATATATCAATGAAGTGAAAATTTTATTTTGTACTTTTTTTAATTTTATTGTTATTGAGACGTCGTTGTGTAACAATAAAAAATAGAAAAACTTATAGCATACAACTTTTGAATTAAATAAAATAAAATGTAAGAAAAACAAAACTGGCACTATCGAAACAATCAACATTTATGTGTATTAAAAATTCTGAGCACAGCAGCAAAATAATTTTTAAAAAATTTCTAGTGGTGTGGGACCAGAAAAAACGGACTACGTAGAAATATACAAATACATTTGTGAAATGAAAATGATTATGAACCCAAAAATGTAGATACAACAATAAATAGATATATGACGACTTAAGGATGCTGTTATATTTTATATCATAAAATTTTCTTTTTAATTTGGTGGTCTATTCAAAAGACAAGATCATGGCAGCAAGTCTTTGGGGGTAGTGACAACTAAATAATTATCACTCAAAGAGTGCGTATCTCACTAAAGGCACCCTGCGGGCTTATTCGTAAATCACTCTCTTATCCTCCAATAACATATAAACATAAGTAATTCCACATGTAAAATTATGAGCTAAAACTAGCTCAGTTAAAATACTTTCGAGTTACAATAAATGTTTGTCTTCTGTAATATTTTGTTAAAATTTTTTTGTAGCTTACTGTCAAATCAAAAATTTTACTTTATAAATATATAATTATGTATTTATTTATTAATTACTATTATTTGTCTATGGAATTGAATTCCACATAGACAATTACTGTTATATACCATTTCACATTAAATAATTTACAAAAAACAAACATACAACAACAATTTGTTATGAGTTTAGAAAATTTATAATCGCATTTTTTACTGCATGAGTATTTAATGAAAAGTCTATAAATCTAAAAACGCATTAAATGTGTTACTCATTCTTCCAAGAGGATCGGCAACAGCATAATTATCTCTAAAAACTTTTACTGATATAGGAATGAATTTGCGGGTTGTACGTTGAGGAACTTTAAACGAAATTTCGTTGATCAATAAAAATAATTGACAACTTAACGCTTAGAAAATAGCTGTTTCTATTTTGATATGTGTGCCAAATAGTAAGAAAAATAGCTGACAACTTTACGTTTAGAAAAGATCTGCTTTTACCAGTGTTTAAAAAACTGCAAAAACCTTCGTTTCATTTGATTTGACTTGAGCTCAAGCAGTATAATAGTGTGGCCATAAACTGCATTTTTGAGGCAAGTCTGTCCGACTTGTATATAATTATGAATATTTCCATAAAATGATAGATTTCATGCGATCAGAGATCCATCTTTTTAAAAAATTAAGTTGCAACGAAAGCAAAATTAAATTAAAACTATTTATTTTATAAATCTGCAACTATACACATGTATGTGTTTGCATCTTTTTTGTGTGATAGTATGGCAAATCCAATGCGATTCTTAAAATTAAAAAGAATTTTGTCAGATTTTCCAGTGAATGAATCGTACGACTGTGTACGACTTTCTAATACAATTTTGTTAATGCCTAGCAAATTTAATTTTTATTAGTTCCCGCTTTCCCGGGAAATAAGAATTAAAAAAATTAAATATGGGTGAGTCCCAGAAATAGTTTACCAACCAAAATTTTTTTAATTTATCCAACTTATTTTTTATATATATTTTTTTAGAATATTAGACTAGATATACGATTTTATAAATAAAATATATATATATTTCGATGATCATTTACCCATTCCTGCCTAACGGGTATTAAATACCCAAAAAAGTCACGATGAACTAAAGAAAAAAATATATGAATGAATTATATAAAATATTTCAGTGTATAACGTACCAAATTATCGTTCCAATAAACAGCAACCATAGAATTGTTCATATCAAAACAAAAGTCCAACACCTTTAGGCCGGTTACCACATACAGTTACCAAAGCGAAAACCCCGTTCTTTGACAAGCGGTTATGGCTTGTTAAAAAAATTGTCAAACGTTACTGTATGCTGGAGGGGCTCTAGATGGAAGAGGAGCGATAGTACCAGCCTTTCTTCTAACTGTAAGTTTTAGGCATTATGCTGTGATGCACTAGTGTATGGCATTAGGCAATACAAGTAGCCTTCGTCAGACGCCAAGCACCAGCACATGTAACCAAGCCAATTTGGCTTTCCTTTGATAAATATTTTGCATGAATGGTGGCCTTAGTATGCAATCATTTGCTCATCAATGGAAATATTGTGAAAAAAATATTCCAAATTGAAGTATCTTTTTGTTTAACAAATTATTTAAATATTGTAGTTAAAATTGTCACTTTTCGTAGTTAAAGTTTTCACTTTTGCTCTCAGAGATACACCTTTAGACTTTACTTCACTTCGATAAACAATGAAAAATTCAAACAGCGTTGAGAAAAAGTATCAAAAAGTGAATCCCCCTCTTAAAATTAAACTCGAAGACGGATTTTTTTGAATATACAATAGTAACGTAGTTCGAAACATTTTTCGGCATTTCAACGGACATATAATATACAACTATAATTATATAAAAAATTAACAGTTGATTGCTTGCTAAAATCACACGGTGCTTCGCATAGGTATAATATTTTTATGCCAAATGTGTCTAACAATTTTTTTTGCACTAAAAGTATGCCGAGGCATACAATTGTGAAATAAAAGAGGACAAATAACAAATGTTAATTATCCCCTTTTTTGTGCACGACTAGGGATACAGATTCGTCAAGGCTGAACAAAATATTAGAACCAAAATGTTTCTATCTTTGCTTACTATATAACAAGGATATGCAAACAGGATATGAGCGGAAATTTTACCGAAAGGATAGAAAAACAAAAATATAAAAAATACAAAATAAAAAAATACGAAAAATTACATGCAGAGATACGAGTATACTAAAGCACACATCCGGTGAAGAGCGATTTGTAAGTATCACTTTTTCTTGGTTTATGTGTTTTGTACACATCCCAGGAAAAAGGACAATTTACCTTTTTTTGTTTTTGTTAAACTTAAACTGGGAAGAGAAGAAATAAACAAGTTGTTTCTTCTTTTCAACGTTTTATTTTTATTACTTTTTAAATTTTGTATATTTTGCATACTTTGGTAGCGAAAACGTACATGTTTGGTTTGTTTTTAGTTTTTTATTTTATAAACTTTTTTGGCTTGTTATAAATAACCCAGAAAACATTTGAAATTAAAGCACGAGAAATAAAAAAATTTACATAAGCTGACAAAATATTTACTAAAATAAGAAAAGGAACTAAAAAAAATTATAAATAACTTATTCAATAGATAAAAATTTTAAAAAATATCTCTAGCGAATTGTGGCTAATATCCTTATCCATTTTACTTGCTTACTTTTTTTTAGTTTAAACAGTTTATAGTTGGGTTGCTTTATTGTGTTGCTTTTTTGTTTCTTTTTTTACTGGTTTTCATTTGGCTCTTTTATATCTTGTAGGTGTATTTCCAAATGGCATACAAAGTTTTGCTGATTGTTATAATTTCTGCACATACTGTTCTTTCGCTTAATACTGTTGTACTATGGAGGCCATAAGCTTAAAAAAATAATTCTACTTATATTTTTCTTGTGTTTCAAATAAGTTGTATTTTTATTTCTTTAAACATTTCTCCAACTTTTTTTATATTTTATTTCTTTTGCTCATATGTTGGGGAGCAGTGCTTGTAACATCAGAGGAAATTTGTTAAGTAGGAAGTATGTTTAAGTTTTTCCGGAAGGCAAAGTTTTGTTTAGTTCATACTTTTTTCTCACAGTTTTTCTTTTCTGATAGATTTTTAGATACTATATTGTTTTTAGTTTTAAAGTGTTCTTATTGGAAAAAATTGATTTATATAAAAAAACACTACACGCAAATAAGGTCAAAAGTCACATTAATAAATAAAGTTACATTTATCAGAAGCAAATGTAAGCATGACAAACAAATTTCTTCGATTTATTTAAAGAATCTTATTGCAATAATGTCGCTTTTGAAAAAAACAAATTTATAAAAAAACGTCAATTTGGATATATAGCTTCAGTCTCTCTACACAAAAATCAAAAGCAAAAAATTAAAAGAAATCATTTTAAAGCTGGATTCACGCATAAAAGTTTTGTCAAGAGACATTTTTTTCATATGCAAATTCATGTCTCTATTCTTGAGAGATAGAATTGATTTTGTTAAGAAACCTCTCAACTTCAATTGGTTGAATTCAAATTTTTGTCTGGACAAAGTGAACTGAGGTGCCAGCAATTCTTTCATTTCTCAGTTTTTTCCCTTAGAAATAATTTTGCTTTATTTAGCTACTTATCTATTAACAGAAGCACTTGTCTTTTAGAATATTTTCTACACAATTTTTCATAGATTTTAATTTTTTATTTATATATATATCGTATGGCAGCCTTGATATTCCATAACATATCTTTTAAGCGAGTGAATCGTGTTACAGAAAACTCTCTGTCAATAAAATTTTTTCGGGAGGAAAATTTTGTCCGAAACAAATGGGTGAATCCACCTTAACAAACGATTAGACTTTTGTCTTTAAAACCACCTGAATGGCAAACTTTATGCCTAAGATACACCATTTATTCAATATCTCAAAGAAGGGATATGTGGAGTTATTGAGAAAATACAGTCACAAATATGCGAATTGGTGTAGGAGAATATGGTCCTGCAAGAGCAAACATTTTAATTATTTGAGTAATGTTGTTTTTCATTTCGAATTGCTCATCTCTTTACAATTGAATAAAGATCCGATGATTTTTATTAAAAATTCTCTTTTTTTTCATATCAATATGAATTATCTTATTGAAGGGCTTTATGCATTGAAGAATAAATTAATTTTGAAGAGACACTTGAAAAAAAGCAATGTCCAATTTGGCCGCAATTAAAAATAGTAAATTTATGTATTTTATATAATTTTGCATATGATGAAATCATATTAATTTTTGTATTCCACTTCTGCAAAACTTTTAAATAAATATGGAATAATATTTGCCTACAACCAACACCACTTCTGAAGTTATTAAACACAGGGAGCCCGCGTAGACTATTGGATAACATACTAGACTATTAGTCGGGGGTCTTATGTTCGGTTCTGGTCTAGACCGTGGGTGTTTCTGCGGATAAGCCGAAATGAATCCACGGTTAGTGCTTGTGTCTAAGAAAAAACTTGAACAATGATTGTGCGCGTTATTCAAGAAGTAATCCGTTCACTCATTTTTAAAAGAATAAATATGTAAAATTATAAGCAATTTTATTTTTAAGTCATTCTACATTCAATATTGTCCGTTGTTTTCAAGTACCTTTTTTTTCTTTGCTTGCTTTATTTGATTAATTTTGTTTGAGATTTTCTCTTCTACACATGCATGTATGTATTAATTTAATGATCGCCACAAAATTTAAACAGTCAAACCACCATGTATATTTGTATGACAGAAGTAAAGGAAAAGTTTTTTATTTTAAGGGAATCTTGCGATAGATTATTTGGCAGTAAAAATATCAGACACAAAGGAAAAATATTTTGGATTAGGTCAATTAATTAAAAAAATTAAAATTAAATAAACTTTTGGTTAAATTTAAATGAAAAATGAGTAGACCGGTTTTTAAGTGAACTTTCATTTATTTTAAATTACAATTTCAGTTAATTTTACCTACAGAATATTTTGAGTGTGAATACTCGGAAAACAAAATTTTTCAGCTCTGTCAATTTAGGTTAGAATTGATTGATTTTAACTTTCCATTGTGTCTTAAAATGTTAAATCATGTGCAAATCTTTCTGACTAAAAACTTAAGAACTTTAGCCTGACATCAATAGCTTTAGAATTGATAATGTTTTAATATCATCCGCTTTGTAATTAAGGCATGAGTCGCGAATAAAATGGGCCTGATCCAGAAATTACATATTCTACAAAATTTAAAAAATTTACTTTGAGAACTGCTTATTTTCAAGTTTTGAAATAGCATTGTGCTTAAAGTTTTGTATCAAATGATCAAATTACAAATGGAAAGACCTTTAGTTAGTTAGGAGAATGTAAAACAAAAAATAAAATATTTAATATTTATTTAATGACCGCATATAATTATTATTTTTTTTATTTCAGATAAAAAGGTTACGAAAACACTCATTTTATTTAATATTGGTAATTTTTAACTATTATCATTGCATATATTATTTCGGTTATCGTGATCAATTGAAGTGAGAAAATTTTTTTTTTTTGCTTATAAGTAACTAATATATCAACCAAAAAAAATTTATTTTAAATAACCATGTTGTCAACAGAAAATATTCTTTGGATAGAAGTTACAGTTATAAAAAATAATTTCTTTATTTCGGTTTAATAAAATGTCCAATATGAGAACTTCTTCATTGGTTCGCCAGACCTTACGAAACCTAGAAGTTGATTCTTCCTCAGAGGATGAAACGCCAAGCGTGCGGTCAAAATTGGTTTTTAATACTTTTGCCGAAATTGACATCTACCGAGAAGGAATTGTTGACGTCGATGTTAACCTTTTGGAATATTGGGAGAAAAAAAATATGCGTTTCCATATTTAAAGCAGTTAGCACATATCATACAAGCTGCTCTAGCAACTGAAGTTTGTGTCGAACGCGCATTCTCAACATTAAGATTATGATTCTTTAAGATCGCTTACGTTTGTTAAGTTAAACAAAAATTTTAATAAATGAACTCCAAGACTTCGTATATCTAGTTTTTCATTAAATTCTATGGCAGTAGTAAGAAAACTAAGCACAGCTAAAGGCGGGGCATATTTTTATATTTTAAAACTAATGCACAAAACATGCAGTCAATCACAATTTTAATAATGATTTTAATGGATCTAGAAATCCCTATTCAACATTTTAAATCGGAGAAATATTCTTGCTAAAACTTTATGAATTCATTTTTTATTATCAATTTCATTCCTGATAACCAAAAAAAATCTTGCTTGTAATGGTTATTTCTAACCAAAAAATGTTTTTGGTTGATATATTGGTTTTTTATAACTAAAAAAATACAAAAATTGCGATGCCCAAAATAAAATATATCTTATAAAAGTGGTTATAAACATTCTATAAATTCATAAAAATTAATTTTTGTCGGTTATCTTATAATTGTTACGTTCCTGCAACAAATTAAGAAAAATTCGATGTAGTACTCTGGTGGCCAATTAAGTATTGTTTAAATATTAATTTGATAACCAAGAAAAAATTAATTCTTCTTCACTGTTATAGTGTGTGTGAAATGCTTCTAAAAGCGATTTTTAGCAAATTATCATTTGTTTAACTTTGAGTTACTGTAAAATTAAACTCAGATAAAACACTTCATTCAATTTTCTTTGTGCCTTTTCAATCTTTAATGAGATCTACGATGAGCAGCAAAGAAATGGGAGTGGGAGGCACAACTAATTTTCCATTAAATTAACCTCATTTAATCATATACAAATGCTAGGAATACTCCATACACACACATACAAATGTGTACGCACACAGATACAACAAGCACAACAACAATAATTTTGAACGTTTAAAAAGTCACGCACTTTGGGGTTTCGTGTTTTGCTCTTTGTGGGCTTGACAATTGTCAGTTGCACTTTTTTGTTCAAAACTATTGTTGTTGTTAAACAAATAAAATAATTGTTATTGTACTTGTAATGTTTTTTTAAGTAAACATTTATTTGTTGTAGTTGTTGGAAAATCAGGGCGAAAAAAGTGCGCTGAAAATAAATTGTGTGCTGTAGACATAATTTGTACGCACATTGTCCACTGTAATTCATGTGTAATGACTGAGTGAGTGACTAAGGACTTTTGTTGTGTATACGCGTGAGCGTGTGTGAGTTGGTGTGTAAATTGAGATGCTTTTCTTTTCGTTTACATATAAAGAAAATGCTAATTTGGTTTTTCCCCACTACAACATCTTAACTTTAGTAGTCCAGCCAACAAAGCAGATGTGTTCTTGACTGCTTTTGCATTATTTTCCTTTTTTATTTAAAAAAAAAAAACACAATTTTTTGTTATTTAAATAAAGCACAAGGGGTCGTTATTTATGCCTGACAAACATTAACAATAGTTAAGCCAAACTTGTAAGGCGAAAAACACTTGAGTGTGGAAAATTCTTATAAGTTGCAGAGTTGAAAATATTCATGTTTAAATGTGCGTTAATAACTTGACAAGTTTTCTATGGCACTGATGTTTTTAGTTTACTTTGAAAATGTTTTTTTTCGTACGATTACTTTTTATTTCACCCAAACGTGAATATCTGGCTTTTCACTAGACTAATTTTCGACGTCTGTCTCACAAATAACATGCAAAGTAAAAAAAAAACATTAAACAGCGGTCACGTGACCATAATTATTTTGATTTCAACTTTAAAGGAAATTCAAGTAAAAGTTGTTAGTAACGCTTGAAATGGCTAACATTAAGTATAATATTTATCTTTTTTGAACATCATTGGGCCAGGATATATTTGGTTCTAGAACCTGAGATCATCCCAGCGAAAAAGATGAATATTGGGTCAGTAACACAAGGTGATTATTCTAGAAGCTCCTCAGTGACTGCAGGAATGTAGGCTTATTTATCATTGCTACGAAAATATGGCCTTTCAAAAATCAAGAGATAATTGAGTTTTAGTTCCTTATTTATTTTTTTATCCAATTTGTTGGATTATTGATTTTTCAAAAAAATTAACTTTTTTATTAATATTTTTAAACCATTTGAAAAGCATTTTCTTGACATATTTGCCACGTCAGTTAATTTTTAGTAGCGTCTGTCTTGAATATTTTTCTAAATCACTGATATACAAAGAACCTTCCGCGGACCGCCGTTGAATTTAGTTTAACCTTTGTCTTCATATTATAGAGTAATACTAATCCAGAAATTAAGAGCTGAGTTTCGCTGAAGGGAGTTTTACATTAGTTTTTCAAACTTTTTGAAATTTTGGTACTTATTCTTATTTTTATACAATAACGATGTAATATCCTTTTCAAGCAAATAATTATTAATTTAAAATATCAATCAAGTAGTGGGTTCCAATGTAATTCAATAAAATATTAATTCCAAACAAAAATAAACATGACCGTCTACTTCTTTATTTTAATATGTCTACAAAACAGTAGGAATTGATTGTGAGAGTGGACAGATGGTGAAAAAGAGAGAGCTTTATTGTTTTACAACTCGGATACTCTGTGGATCAGTTTTGCAGCGCGCATTCTGTCAAGTAGGCGCATTAACTTTGTTTAAGCCTTGTTATTAATTATTTTACTTCGCCGACGATTCTGCTATACTTCCAACGAAGGACGGAGTTGTAATGTTCATTATCATAGACCCAAGAATGATAAAAATATAGATTGCGTATTCAGAGTGTAATAATTTGTTCGTTCTGCGAATCTACGTCACATCAGCTTAAAAAATTCGGCAACTTCGTGATTTAGAACTCTAATTTTAAAATACATACGAGCTCGAAAGAAATTTTTTTCAATAATCGTGTCATCGCTGCACTATCCATTTTGGGCCATGTGTTTTTTCGGTGATAAGCAAGTCTTCGTTATTGTTTGTTTAAAAAATAGTGTAAAGTGCTTGCATTTTACACACCATGTCTTCTGTTGGTTTTGATAAGTCCCTCTCACTGAGATGGTCGACCCATTTGTAAGATTGAACATCCATCTCATTTATTGGCACATAAATATTGGCACATAAATTTGTTCCAAGGATTTGTTTAATCATATTTTAGACTTTATATTATGTTCATACTTATTTCATACTGCAATTTATTTTAAATATATATTATCAGGACAAAAATGCAACATGCAAACATACGAAATTTTTGGGGTTTAGTTTGTTTCCTCGCCCACACAAATGTTACCCACTGCTTTTGCATTGTAGCATCACTTGGAAATAAGAAAAAACTAATTTCACATGCCTTGGAATTGTTGGTACTATAACAGTTTTATTTCTTTAATTTATATTGATTTTTGTTCACTTCAGTTCACTTTTAACAGCCTTTTAAAAAAACATTTTCTTTTAGTTTTAGGCGCCAAAAACTTTTCGGCTAATGTGACGTAACACATTAATAGCTGACTTTTATTTAAAATAAAAAACCTGCGCAATGCGTAATCTGTTTTTCATCATTCTTGGCATAGACCAGTATTAACCCTAGAACACTAACGCTATTTAATACTACTTTAATACTAACGCCACGTAAATTTTATGCACTTTGGAATTGTTCCTGAAGTGCTTCAATTAATGTGGTTATTTCAGTAATTTTTTATTTTATTACTTGTTGTTTATTAAAGAATATTTAATAACTTACATTTCATATTAAGGCAAACAAAAACAATTTTAAAAACCAAATAAAAATTACGTTTGGAATTAAATCATAAAAATACTAAAAATATGCTCATATGTGCCACATAAATTTTTAATGTTCACGTTCTTAGAGCAGTTTAATGACTGACATGATTTGTTTATATTTCTGCTATTGTTAAAAGACTATTCAAAAAAGCACTTGTGGAATTTGGTACCGGTAGGTTAGGTTAGTTAAGGTTGGCGGCCAGAAGCTCTGAGTCACTTAGACTGTTTTGGTCCATTGTGATACCACGGGGACTAACCAACCAACCAGATCTCAATATAAAGCTACTAACACGTCGCAGTTCAACACTGGTGACGTCAGAAAGTTCCCTGAACTCAAGACCGCATATTGTGCCCACTCTCCTTCTTGTAAGTCCGGTGACACAGAAAATGTTCTACGCTCTCCTCTTCATCGATATCTTGGCAGCTGCAGCAAAAATCATAGTGTTCAACCTTTATCCTTTGTGCATGCCTGCCTATGAGACATTGTCCGGTTATCACGGAGGCTAGAATTGAGATTTGTTTCCTATTTCTTAGATGGGTCGATAACAGCCTGGTGATCATGCAATCATTTCTTCTTTCCCATCTTTTATTTGTTTTATCTTCTGTCTTTCGCCTAAGTCTGAGCTTGCAAGAGAGAAGGGGTAAGCCCACACATTCCAAGTTGTCCCAGTTCTAGCAAGCTCATCAGAATTAGAATTCCTCTGAATGCCTCTATGCAATGGGGTCCAGGTGATCCTAATATCAAACTGCCCTGCCATCTCGTTTAGAGATGAATGGCAGTCAAGGGCTGTTGTTGTTCTTAGAAGCGGGGATTCAAGGGCCATAATAGCTGCTATCAGTGTATATGTTAATTAAAGTTGTTGAAGTAACATTCACTTTCAACTAATCCGCAACTTATTTATAGCAAGGATCTCTGCCTGGAAGATATTGCAGTGTTCCGATAGTCGCTTTGCGATACGAAGACCTTAAGTCCCTGAAAATACTCCATAACACACTTCTTGTGTTTGGGAGCCGTCCGTTTAAAAATCAACGCTTTTCCTTCTGCCTGGAGTACCATTTCTACACATTTCTGTAGGTGGTATCCAGGTTTTATAAAGACGTTCATATAATACCAAAGGGAAGGTTTGTTTGGACAATCTTCAACCCCCAAACTTCATCGTCGAATATTCTGCTGTGGCCGGTACCATTTGCGTTCCACAGAGTACCGTTAGGCCGCTATATGTTTGTGTGACAACAATAATAAAAAAACTACACGTAAAATTTACGTGGGTTAGTATTCTTGGGTTAATAGCTGTCGTACAAGATTTATTGTTACAACTAAGGATTTGAAATGTTGCAAAGAACATTGTTAATTTGTATTAAAACTTATTTAAATAAATTATTTTGTGAATTAAAAGTGATAATTTGTATTGAATTTTAAACTTACAATAGAATTATGACGAGTGAATAATGTTTTTCCAAACTCTTACATATTTATTAACAACAATACATATTTAATAACAATAGACGACAAAATAATTATATCTTCAAAGGGATCCAAAGTACCTGTCGCAACTTTGACAGAGCTTAAAGCATTCCTCCTTGCTTGTAATTCTTTAATAAACTTTTGACACATCAGGCCTTTTTCATGGCGTAGAACATATGAATCAATAACAACTTATGATGATCATGTGGCAAAGGTTGAGGCCTATATTTTCACAGTCCTGCGAGTGCCGATATCGTACGAACTACAATTATAAGTAGGCTACTTAAAAGTATCTTTCGAAAGCTTTATCGATTCTTGTTCTAAATAGCTATAAACTGTATGTATCTATATAAATATATAGTCTCCCGAACTTACTTTAAATTTCGTAATAATAGTATTTAGTGAATTATCCGAACATAAAATAACCCCTTGGATTTACTTCACATTCTTCACTTTTTAATAGTGTGTATGGGCAAGTCCCACAGTGTTTGTTACCCACTGGGTAACCTAAAATATCCACTGGGTTTTATTGGGCATTTTATTTGAAAAAACCCACACAGTTGGTTTTTTTTATATAATATACAAATTTACAAGATGGTGCAATTTTAAATTTTTATTAACAAGAAAAACATTAAAGACACACTTTACAGTTTTACAACAGAGCGGAATAATATTTTGTAATTGAATTATTTGCGCATTCATCTGATTACATCGGCTACACAAAATGACATCAAAAATTATCAACTGTGCTACATCTATAAGTGTACGGAAAAGTTCTCACATTCGATACAAAAATGGTTTATACGATTGTTCGATCAATGAATTTTCGACGTTGAGCATTGATTGTTGTAATTTACAGAAAGTATTGATTTTATTTCTGTCTCTATACAATTTTAAATGAGTGAGGTATATTTTGATCCAAAGAAAATCGTTCCAAATTAAAACATTTTGAAATATTTATATTCAAACTTATTCCACTTGTTAACAACGGCGTCACTTCAATCCAATACAGATTGGTCTTGTCTACATCTCTGGAACACAATTTTGTGTTACTGACAGTCTATTTCTGTTCCGTAAGGTATAGAAAATTACATTAGCCTTTCAATAGTCGTCAGTTGTTTTTGACAACGGCTAGACAAGCCCCAATTTTTGGTATAGTATTGACGTGAAGTCGATGTGACAACTAAAATAAGCGGATTATTTTTGACTTAAAATGCAAAATTATGCAAAAGCTTATCTCAATGAAAAAAATATAATAATTGTATAGAGTAGGTATACTTAAGTTAATTTAAACCCAATAAAGCCCAATAAAACCCAATAAAGCCCAATAAAACCCAATAAAACCCTACAAAAACCCATTGGGTGGGTTTGCCAACAATGAAGTCCCAGAAACAGTGCACTAACCAAAATTTTTTTGAAATTTATTCAACTTTTTTTTAATATTTTTTGAAGAAAATTAGATTAGATATATAATTTTATAACTAAAATATATGTATTTCGATGATCATTAATGCACAAATTGTTACCAAATCCTACCCTACATCAGATCTTATAATTTCATACCAGAAATTAAAAATTTTTATGTATTCATATCATAACTTTCGTAATGAATTTTGTACATTGAATTCACTTCAAGTAAAAAATATTGTCTTTGCTGTTTCGGAGGAATTTAAATTAGGTTTAAAATTTGAAAATAGAAAATGGAATAGAAAAAATGTAACCTGCACCACGCAGCGTGCGTTACATAGGTCTTAAGTCTTTTGATAAAAAAACGACAACATTTTTTGACTGCAAATAAGTTATTGTAGAATTCTCTTATAATCATCTTTCTTTTAGGAACTAGATTTTGTGTACTTTATTATGAAAGATACGCTAAAAATTACGAAAAAATATGTTAACTTTCAAAGACACTTCCGTTTTTTGCAGCGTGCATCACAAAACTTTGTGTTAATTATTTCGCAACAAATGCATGCTAAAAATTGTTTTTATGCCATTTGAAAGTACACTTATATCCCACTAAACACCATGCATAAGTTGAAGGTACCTTTTTGGAAAGACCGAAAAATTTGTATTTATTAATGTGAAAAAGAGAACGAGTTGCGAGTTCGTATATAAAATTGATTGTGGTAGCATACCAACAACTCCATGGTGCCATTCAAAGGATAGAGGCCTTTCACTAGACCCTGGGCATACTGAGTCATAAGCAAGCTGGGAAATAAACCGCGTTAAGATTGTAACGGAACGTTTTATTGCTGTTAAACTATGGGATTCAAGCTACCTATTAATCACGGCTATGCTCGTCGTTGAGGTGTTGTATTCCCATTTAATTTATTTTATGATTCTGTTACAAATGATATAAACTTTAGGCAGCTAGACATAGACCTAACATACTATATAAAAAAAAAAAAAAAAAAAAACGAAGGAATGATGGAATGTTGGGTAGCATAAGATGCTGTTAACTACCTACGTCTTTATTCTTTTTTCTTAAGCTATTACATAGCTTTTATTGCGGCCTTTGCGCGCAGCGACCGAATCAAGAAATTCCGTAACGAAAATATAACCTAACACTAAGTTTGTTTCTTAAGTCTTTTGCTTTTTTAGGTATTTGCATCGCCTAGCGTATGCTAACCTCTAAAGTATGCTATTGAGTGCATTAACATACACTATTGCCAGAACAGATTTTTACATGTACGAAAACACAAAATTAAAATGAATAATGATCCACAAGAATCCACAACCAAATATGGGACCACCATTGACGCGGCATTTTCCAGATATTTAGAGGATATCAAGTCTCAAACTTATGATTCTTATTTGAGTTACCATAAACCTATAGTTTCAATGATAAAAACTCCTGAATGAAATACATGTATTGTAAGATAATAAAAAAATTTTAAACGATATTAATTTTACTGAATAAGTAAAATATTAATTTTGGGAAAAAGTGCGAATAAAAATTTAAAACACTAAAATTTGAAAGATTCCCATAAAAAGCACCCGGTCGCAAAATTTTGTTTGACATCACTCTATACAAATGTATAGCAGTTGTTGTTTTTACATTTTCTACAAACCTCTTACAACTACAATTAGAGTTGAAAAAAAGTCAGCCTAGGTACTAATGGTATAGCAAGAAAACAAAAACAATTGGTTGATTATTGAGTTCTTGTTACAACTTTAATATTGTTTAAACTTTTCATTTGTTTTAATGAAGGTTTAATATAATATCTCCAGTTTTTCTAAGAAATATTTGGGTAAAGTTCCCTGATGATCTGCATTAGCAACAGTGAAATGCCCATAGGAACAAGCTATACCCCTCAATAATCAATTGCAATTTGTTTTTAACAAAATGGTTAATGTTTTACTGAATAAGTAAAATATTAATTTTGGGAAAAAGTGCGAATAAAAATTTAAAACACTAAGATATTAACTTTTCATTTATTCAATAAAAGAAAAAATTTGTTTTCTTATCGATCACCATGCTTAAAAAGTGTAACTTTAATTAATATCAAAGAAAAATCTTATATTACTATCAAAGAAAAAAAAACCCTGCATAAATAAAAAATAAATAAATATTTATAATTGCACAACTTGATCAAAAATGCTATGCAATAGCTTAGCCGCGGCAGTCACGGAGTGCCACAATTCTTTTTTTTTAAGACCACCCAGGGTCAAGGCTGAAATAGAATCTGCGACCCTCAAGCTAATAGTCTACCTCGCTATCTGCTAGTCTACGGGGGCTTCTTAAAACCACCCCCTCCTTGCTATCGTCAATTAAAGTTTAATGTTAGCAAAATTGTAAATAATAATCTAAATAATCCTAACATATACGAGTACCTCCAAATTCACGTTTTATAATTATATAAAAAAATATGGTTTCATGTTTAATGTTATAATATCTAAACATATTTTAACGGAATGTAATTAAATAATTTTTTTTTTTTAATTTAAATACATAAATAATTGTAATTTTAATTTATTTGCAAGAAATATTAACGTTAAAAGATTATAAATTAATTGTTTTGAATGTGAGATTATTGCAAGGGATATTTTAAAAATTAGCAGACCAAAATCAATTTATTCATGTTAACTTAATTTTTATACAAATTATGTAATTAACATAAAATGCCAAGTACATTTAAGTTAAATTAGGAAAGATGGCATTTTGATGCTTTTCGTTTTAAAAAAACGGGTACTTACAGTGCTTTTCGCAATTTTTCACAGTGCCTTTTGTGATCTTTTGTGCAACTGAGAACAGTTTTTAGTTCAAACTGGCTACTTCTTTTAAACCAAAATAATTCTTTTTAAGCAGACATGAATTTTTTCCGCTTATGTTAAAAGAACTTTCAGTTTGATGAATTTGTTTAAAACAAAAATTAAAAACCGTTTATCTTTAAATTCAGTAAATGCGTTACTACATATTAAATACAGTTTAAAATTTGAAAATCAACATAATCATATCTTAAGAAAACCAAATCTTTTATGTAAAAGGTTTGTTAGTAGCATATGTATGCTTAACCAAACCAAATATATACCCACTAAAAAGCCAATACACGCCATATACATACCCGTTAACATTTTTAATATTTCACGTTTGATAAATGACTACGGTGCAATAAATGCCTGAAGGCATTTGCAAGCTAATGTCGCCAACGTAACGTGACTTGTGTAAACAACAATGAAAGTTCAAAAAGGAAAAGGTAATATTCATGTCAATGTTAAAAATCAAAGTCACGGTTCACACTATGAAATTTTTCTTTCTGAAAGTGCTAGTTTGTAGATGTACGGGGAGAGAAAATTGGCAAGGGGTACACTCTTTCATGTACTTTGAAATTCTCTTGTGTTTCGTTATTCGTAACTGTGAAACTGAAAATGGCTTTATTTTTGATTTTTTTTACTTTTCTTTTCTTTCATTATGGTGAGAGCAAACATTTGTGTACAAAAAAAATAATGTAAAGATAAACATGCAAAAACCTTGAATTTTATTACAAAAAAACTTAATGTGAGGACATTAATGAAAGTTCAAAATAGAATAAATTTTGAAAATTTCAGAAAGAAAACTTTTATAGTCTGAACCGGGACAAAGCAAAGCACGGTATATATGAGAGGAGAGCGAAAGTGAATCAACTCATGCAGTTCTCCGATATGTTACCATGTATATTATTTTACTCCTGTTTTCGGTTTGTTACGTTTTTTATTTTTATTACATTAATTGTAATTTTATTTTAATGAATATCTTAATAAATTCTGCTATTTAATCTCAAGTCCTTTAGTTATTTTGAAGCAAAAACTTTAAATTATATTTTCACTTTTTTATAAATTAATTAATATCTTTTGGCATAACTAAAAATTTTCAAATAATTTTTTTGCGCTTTTTACCTTTTTCGAACAACTTACGGTGCGTTTATTCTTTCCAGAGATGCCAACACTAGACTTTATATTGAAAGAAAAAAATTCTATTAAATGTAAATTGTTTGAATACAATTTAAGAGATTGTCATTTTAAAAGGAAAAAAATATGTATTGAACATTATATTTTATCTTTTCCCCAAAATTTTTAAAAATTCAAGTGACATTTCATATTACACAAATAAAATTTCAAAAGTAAACTAACCTAATCCGAATCCTCGTAAACTGCAGGCCTGTTGTTTGTGGATGGAGGAGTTGATTATTTCAATAGTAAAATGTTCACTTGATATTTTTGTAATTTCACTGACTAACAATCTTAAAACTAAATTTGGTTATTTTCATATATACGCAAAAAAAATAACAAATAATATAAGTTAAAAGTTAAATGAAGATTAAATTAAAATGTTACACATCCTCCTGTGTAAAGAACTTCTGTTTTGTATTTTATAATAGGTTTAAGCGACATTTGGAGGAATCATCTTAGAGGATTCATCTAAATCTTGATGTGGATTCCAAATAATATGTAATTCAATTAACAGTTCTTGCATAGAATCATCAAAGGTTATGTCAGAATATAAAACATTGGCCATAACGGCCAATGCGATTGATAACAATTAGCTTGCCTTTGGCAAAGTGTTACAATAGCCAGCTTGGAATAAAATATATGAATGTATACGTATACCTAGAAAATAACACATATGCGTAGTTATGCTCAATAAATTACCAGACATAGATCCAGAAGAATCTTACCAACAGAGATGTTAAATAATTCGCAAATTAAAAAATTTTCGCATGATTCTATATTCAGAGCGGCAACGTATATGAATCCCAAATAGGTACAAAAAGAGCTTTCCCACTTTTGAATACGGTTTTAAACGGCGACCACAAATAATAATACCCAAAATGTGAACAGATATGTCGCTATAAAACAATTGAAGTCCATTGTCCATTTTATAGGATATAGCTCTTCCGCAGCTATGTTGGTTCTTTTTTCTCCTATCAGTTTTATCGAAAAAAAAAAATTCACACAGTTTCAATAGAAAAGCAGTTAAGTAAAATTTTTGCACAAATAATGCTAAAATTTCTTATTTATAAAAGAACCCGTCAGAAGTGCACTTTAAAAGCTGCAATTCCCTTTTTTGTGGGAGTGTGATCAATGGCAAATATGCAGATATCAAATACAGTCGTAACACATAAAAACAAGCTTTTAATTTCAGTGAAACATATTTTAAATTTCTACTTACTCTGCCTTAAAACTTTTCATTTAATTTTATTATTAATATAGTTTTTTCATTAAATTTCTCTCTCTATATTGGCCTGTCGTTTGCTTGTAAATGTTTTCATAAAATTTTTGTTTGAAAATTCATTTCCCAGTAACCCCATTTATTTTTATTACAAAACAATATAGAAAGAATTCATTATTAAATGTTTCAAAAACATTAAAATGTTCCTTGTGTTTATGTGTGCGTGTGCGCGTTTGGATGTGTGTATGTGACAGAAATGATATATAAATGTGAGTTGTAGTGTATACGTTTGTATGCTGTTTTTTATGATTTATATAAACAATTTAACCTGCACAGTAGCAAAAATAAATTATAATGTTTAAATATAAGCACACACTGTGGCAAACAAAAGAACACAAGCACACTAATGTGAGTACACTCAGAAAAAAGAAAGCAAAAAGATTGGCAATTTACAAATTACACAATATGTAGAAGAAAAATATAAAACAAAATCCATTAAACTCTTGGAACTAAAACAATACTTATTTAAAAACATAAATTTGTTTTGCTCTTTTATTCCCCTGATTTCTGTAAGTGCAGAAAAGAATCGTTAAAGTATTGCATTCCATGTTTATTGGAGCAAGCAAAAGTGTAACTAACACACGCACACACACTCACACGTACATACATTCAAATAAACCAAATACTTTTTTAAATGTTCAAACAGTCTCTCGAAAATACGCAACATTAACAAAACACACCTAAACAACCTTTCATAACTAAATAAATGTACTCGCATACAGGCATACACATGCAGTGATATACCACTTGACCTTAGATTCGAAAACCCTAATGCTCGCTAAAACAAAGCTTTTTCGAAACAATAATGTTAGCTAAATAGTCTCGAAATACGAATGAAATACGAATGCAAAAAGCACCTTCGAAAAATCTTAGAATATCTACACAATACGACTATGCCCAACATCGAACTACATGAAAAAATATCACGTTATATGTATGCAAAATAATTAAACGAAGGCAAATTCCTGGTCGTCTTGTTGGTAGTGTGCTGGTTTTTCAGGTATCGATATCTTTTTTAAAAGATTTCAAAAAGTTTTGTTTCTTGAGGGTTTTTAGCTTGACATTAGCACAAAAGAAATGTATGCATATATAGACTAGCTAAAAACCCTTAACAAACAAAACTTTTTGAATTAAGAATTGAACTAAAATAAAGTTTAGAGTATCATATTCTAATTGACATAAAAACTAAATAAACTTAAGATAAAAACAGCAAAACAAATATTCTTAGACTTCTTTTTACGATATTAGTTCTTCTAACGTTTAGAGTTCGCTTTTAATATTGCCACATGTATGTTCCCAATTGATCTCAAGCATACCTGCGATATCAAAAGCTTTTTTTGCCGTAAGCTATGCATCAGCTAAAAGTCAAAGTTTATTTCAGTTTGACTAGCAATATTATTTCTCGGATGTTTTGTGCGCGAAATATTGGCCAAATCTTCAAAGGCGATAGTATCATCCAATGGCATGATGGAGAGGGATAATAAAAAAGCTAGTGCATATATCATTTACATTTACGTAATTTGCAATCCTAGAAATAGTTAAAAATTGTGTAAAATAAAAGTTCATCTGTATTTGCTCTCTCTCTCTTTCACTTCTAACTCTTTTACTCATTTGAATATGAGACTTTAAGTATGTGCAACATTTAAAAATAAAATAAAAATATTTATATAAAACTGTGGCTGAAAAAACAATAAAAGAAGCATCACTAACACCATCATTGGTAGTTGCAACAACAGCATATGCTGACGTTAAACTTACCATGGGGTTTAAACAATTACTATTACTTTAATATACTTCAATACACATAAATAAGCACAGAAACACAAGCACATGCCCAGCTTATACAAATTTACATTTTGGAAATATTGCAACTGCATGCATTCCAAAGAGCATCCCACAGTTCTACATATTCTATGATTTTTTCTTAAATTACAATTAAATTCACATAAAACAATATCCTGTGGAGCCTTGTACTTTGGTTGTTTAAAATCTTTGCCCAAATATGAAAAAGAAAAGTGAGAAAACAGTTCAAACGCTGTTTTATGCAACAGAAACAAAACTGTACTGTGGGATCATTTAGAGATAATTTTAAATTTATATCGAAATTAATTTTTTTGGCTTGAGTTCAAATCTGAGTTTCTTCATTTCTTCTTAATTTTTAAGAAATTGTTTGGATAAATTCGTTATTTTATTCAGAGAATACTTTTTTTGGAAATTTTTTTTTTATTATTCAGCAGACTAGCAGAACGGAGCAGATAAAAAATTGTTTAAAAAAATTACTCTCTTAATAAAATAACGAATTTATCCAAACAATTTCTTAAAAATTAAGTAGAAATGGGTAAACTCCGATTTGAACTCAAGCTAAAAAATTCATTTCAATATAAACTGAAACAGTTCAACAAATTACGCATAAATATTGATAATTTAAATCTTAAAATAAAAATATTCTACTGGCAAACATGACCATTTCTATATTAAAATTAAAGGAGAATTATTAAAGCTATTAAAATGACAATATTTTATAGAACTTTTTAATTTTTACTGCCTTTTATTGCACTATAGTTAATCAGTTAGTCTTTTCTTTCTTTAGCTAGTATCGTGGAGTTTAATATCCATCATAGTATCATGGAACAGCTGTAGCATAACAAACAGCTAGGAAGATTTTAAATGTTAGGTTAACTTAAGTGGGGCAGGTCGCATGCTAGGAATTAGAACCATTGTGATGCATAAGGGACTTCATATACCCCACACATTCCTATAAGGTTCTAGGCAAACCAGTCTTAGAGAGCCAACAAGAACCATTCATGAAGCGTAAAGGACCACCTAATAGTGAACCCGCGCGACAATCCAGGTCCTGCAGTAATCGATTGCTTAGATGTCGTCAAAGCAACTTCTGCACTTAACATCCCAGGAAAGACATTTCGAAGTTACGCCTAATCGTACAGTGCACCTCCACCTCCTTAAGAATCCAACCAGGAATGCAACCATTTTTTTTTTTAAGTTAAGGAGGTACTTAGCCTCTAATATCTAATTAGCGAAAGCCAGAGCATCTTGGTTAATATATGAGTAGTAATTGCAGACCACCTGAGTGCCGTATAGTTTACCACATACTCCGTAATATAAACTGCCAGCTGAAATAAACGAATATGAAAATCCTTTTGTGTGCCTGCCTGCATCTATATTCTAGAAAACAAGGTATCAATCCCCATATTATATCGTTAAAGCAGAGTCAGAGACTGAATTCATGCCAGCAGGCAGTTCAACTTTACTATCATTCCACAGTACAACACATGATTTTGGCACTCAATTCTGAGAATTGCACGTGAAAGTAGCCCCAATAACAAGAACTTCAGCATCATTCGTTTTATCAATTTGGTTGCATTGATAATTTTTTTGGCAACACAAATTTTTTTCAATGTGGATTTTTATCACATTTTCTATATTTTATCACGGTTTCATTTCGGTATACCGTGCGTATACTTGTTATTTTCCATATTGAAATATTCAATGTTCATCTGGTTTAAAAATGTATTTATTAATTACTAGAGTAAACCTAGAGGTCTAAATTCGCCGCCAGTTTAAATGTTACCTATTTTAGATGAATTCATTTAAAGATAAAAAACTATCTAATTACCTATTCTCTTCCATATGGGAAAAACAATAAAAGAACAAAAATTGCATACGAATACGCACATTTATAAAAAACCTTAATACTCATATACATATGTACATATGTATGTATGTACTCTTAAACACTATCATTGATTTGCTTATGTTTTTATTTGAACCAATACCTTACATAAGTAATTGCGCGTCCGTGTTTTTAGCCTTTTATTCCTTTAATACTAAACCGATTCTAAACCTACAGCTCAACAATGATTACCATTTGCTAAAAGAATGAATTAAATTGGTTGGCAAACAAAGAAGCAAAAGGGATCTAACTATTTGAATTTCCCTATTTATGTATAGATTAATACAGCCAACTTGAAAAAACGAATTATGCAGAAGTTGTTATTTTTGGGTCTTCTTTCATTCTCAGAATCGAGTGCCAAAACAATGTGCTGAAAATGTTTGCTGTATTATAGTAAGGGGCCTAATAACAGACATGCTATCTACAAAAATGGTGATAGTGCCAGCGTCTGAGCTGATCCCCTCATTTTTTTCCATCTTCAGATATGGGTTCAATTTTTGCCTGGAACACACTAGAAATTTCGTGTGTCTTGAGTTAGACCGAAAAGTCAAGATCTTTCGAAAATACTCTAAACAACCACCAGCAATAATTTTACAACCGTCCTTAAATACCGAAACTACACGATTTCGAAATATATAATTCTCCTTCCAGTCATCTCTATTTGGTATCTCGATTGTATAAAAGTGGTACAGAAAAACAAATTTGATTTATATCGAAAATAATTTGTTTGTTGTAATTCTTCAAAAATCAACGCATTTAGATTATTACAACCTTCAAGAATTAAAAACTTTTTGCAGTTAGATATTGAAGAATATCTCGAATAATAAATTTACAAAATTATTTATTATTAATGTAACAAATTTAATTACAGCACTTACAAAAAAAAAATTATTATTGGGTCTTAAGGAAACATCAAAATGATTTTACGTAAACGAACTCCAGGGCCGGGCTGAGACTTCTTCTATTTTGTACGGAGTTAATAAAATATACATGTTTTGAAATAAACTATAATTTTTTATTCATACTCAAAAAAATATTACAATTAAAAAAACAAAAAACAAAGGTAAACAAGAAAAAAATAACAAAATTCTGTCAAATCCTTAAAATGGTGGGAGGGTATATTTATAAAATCGTATAAAGTCTTGGTTACGTTTGAAATGCTGAAGCAAAACAGGATTTTCAAAAAGTTTGCCGAAGAAACCAGTATTACATTGTGTATATCTTTTCAAATAACGCAGTTTGATTTGTCTTTCAACACCTCAGGGCCGCTTTCTTGATTTAAAATATCTTTAGACTCCTGTAATAGACGAAAGAGTTTTACGTATTCTAAATAATTGGTATTGATACTCATTACCTGAATGGTATTATTTAAAAATACTTCTATTCCCGATCTACCAACGAAATTTTACGTAACTTTTTTTGTTCTTACTTCGTTTTGTAAGTTGTTTCATCGATTTGTTATTCGTTTTGTTACGTATTTACCAAGCATTTGGTCCACAACGTCTACACTTGTTTTGGATTTATTGCAGTGCATGATTACCTCCGGTTGTATGATTGCAGCAGATGTATCACAGTGAAGTGATTATAATAATATAACGGCCTTGTTTTTCTTTGGAACCAAAGAGCATATTGCAATATTGTGAAGGAACACAAGTTCACTACTGTTGGATGTTTTTTATTTCTAGTGGAAAACATCGCTTGTTGGTTTCGGAGGTACCAACAAAACCAAGACCAATAGCCATGAGTTGCTTACGTAAATCAAGAGTCGTAAAAAATTATCAGCAGCGATTGTTCTCCCCAAAACTTTGTGGCACATTGCAAGGCGCATAATCACGTTTTTCCTGTTTTCTGCTCGAACTTGGCCCTGCTCTCTGCTAGTATAGATATTGCCTTCTAATGGGAAATAGGTTTTTGCTTCACACGTCCAGCATATTTTGATACCATATTTTAAACTTCTCCCCATAAATTTAAACTCTTAAAAATCTTTCCCCTTTTTCCTTTCATTTTGATAAAATTTTACAATTATTTTTTTCTGTTAAATTTCGATCAAGCATAGCAAGAGGTTTAATCAATATTCAAAACTCTTTTGAAATTTCAAGAATCGATGAAAAAATCAAAATTCCCAATAATGTTGTATTCCTTGATCTGAAAGCAGTTGCGAAATTCTGTTGCAACAGCGGTGGTGCTCTGGCAGCACGGCAAAAATTTTCAAACTATTAATTTGTTATTTCTTTGATGATGTTTTCTCTACAATTCTATTTCTCTTTTTAATAATGAACATGCAACCTGAAATAAACATCCTTTCTTAAGGTATGATATACAATCTATGTAAATGTGAATGCATTTATTTTACGTATTTGTTTGGGTTTTTCTGTCTACAAATTCTAAATTGTGTATTACACTTTTGGAATTTCTGAGATCGTGTATAAACATTTGTAAATGAACAAATCCACACAACCAAACGAATATTGTAAACATTCATACATACATATCGCTCCTTTATTGCAACGTAGTCATATCTCAAAAAAAGTCGTTATTCAGAAAACGACTTTAAAGTTTTTAATTTACCTATGAGCCGCACGTTCGCTTTTTGCCTTTGAAATCCTTTCAACTTATAATACACTCACACTTTTTTATTAACACAGTCAAACTTTTAAATTGAAAACAAGATCGCTATAATTGATATCTATCCAATTATCTGGCAATTTTAAGTTTAATTTGAAATTAATTTTTGTACTTCCTTTCATATAGAGATGGGATCGTGAGTGACTTTTCACTCACGCTCATGCACGCTCACGATAAAAAAATTTTACTCATGCATGCTCACGCAAGACTTTATATTTTTCGATCACGTTCACTTACGCTCACGTGAGTGGAAAAAAACTTAATCACAATCACGAAAACTCACGCTCGCGAAATACTCACGATAATGACACAACTTATAAGTATTTAAACATTAAAATTTCTGAATGCAAATAGAAAAATCGGTGCCCATCTCTACTTTCAAAAGTAACCAAAAAAATTTGTGTTTTAAAAAAATCGAATGTTATTTTATAATTTCTTGGTTTCTTGTTTACAAATATTCTGCAGCAATTTAAAGTTTCTAATTAAAATAAAATAATTATAATTAATAATTAAAATAAATAATAAAATATATCTGTGAATAAAAGTAATTTTTAAAGAAAAAACACAAACCGCGAAGCCATTTTGGCTTGTCTGCAGAAACACCCAGGGTCTAGGCAGGAATCGAACCTGCGACCCCCCGACTAATAGTCTAGTACGCCATCTACTACTCTACGGGGCTCCCCATAAGTGCAATGATGTTGTGCGATGAGCATTTTAGAGTGTTTTCTTGACGATGAGATCTTAAAAAATAAAATTGCACGCAGCCTACATAAGTCAAAGCTATCAATTTAAATGAATTTAGATAAGCAGTATGTCTGAAAAACTTGACAGAAAAACTTGAACGTGCGGCTGCAGAGTTAATCGCACATCAATGGAAAAATAAGAAAGTATTCTATATATTTGTATGAATTTTTGACACAAAACCGAAAAACGATACCACGAAGAATTCTGCCTTCTTAACTTAAAAATCATGCTTTTTGAGTTATGACTACGTTGCAATAATATAGCCATATGTACTAATAAGGTTTCATAATTTTATTGGGAGTAGTTGTGTTGCTACTTTTTAATAAACTTAAATTTGCCAGAAAAAGTTTTTTGGTTTCATTTCCCTCTCAAGTTTCAAACATGCTAAAAATTAATAATTATTGCAAAAGATTAAAGTAAGTTCAAGATAACAGAGCGCACATAAAATTAGAGTGATAATAAAAAACAGCAACACTTAAATAATTTTCTTAAAGTAGAAGGTTATTTAGAAAAGCAAATAAAGAATAAAGTTTGAGATGGTACATTAAAAAGTTTGCGAGAGGGAATACAGTTTTAAAACTTTAAATAAATACAAAATTTATTAAATATATTGATGTTTCTTAATATTTTTCGAATGGATCTTCTAGACAGGGCAGAATAAAGTTTAACATTTAAAAAGTTATAACTTCAACGGTGATCATAAAAGCATTTTTTTCAATTTCATTATGTCAACCAATATTTACCCTCAAATAAAATGACAAGTTTTTCTCCTTTATTTCATTTTCTCTCCACCATGAAGAGGAAATAATCCCTGAAAAATAAGTCCATGAAAATGTTACTAAATATAAAAAATACAAAAAATACACAAAACTGAACATTTAACTTGGCAAACATACACACATTATGATGAATTTTATTCATGACCGCACTTACAGTCGAGTTTTAAGCATAAACTTTTTCGCTGATTTTGTTTTTCGTTTATTAATGCTCTTTAAAGTTCATTCAACGGTGAAAAATATTTCTATAAAAAATGCATTTCATAAAAAGGAAAAATAATGCTGTAAAGTTAAAAATGAAGAGCCTCAAATAAATGGCTAAAAACTGTTATTGCAAAAAAATAAAATCAACGTTGAAATATTTTTATAGCAAATAATAACACGTCAAAAATTAGACATCCTCCACAGAAACAGGTAAGCGAAACGTTTAAGCTCCCTAAATGAGAGGTGCAAAAACTATTTCCATTAATTTATAAATACTGTAAACGAGAATACATTCCCTGCTATTTGCTGTATTGCGGCTGTTGATGAAAATTGCTTTAATTTCACATGACAAATGACAACTTTTTAAAAAAAGAAGATTTTTGGAAAAAAAAAGTTAATGAAAATCGTCAAAGATTTCGGAAAATTCTTGCTATTAATACAGCAGATACGAAATGAACAAAATCGGACAAATATAATGGAGAATAGAAAAAAATGGATTGGCCACATCCTCCAAAGAGAACAACACGACATCAGTAGCCATGTCTGAGAGGGGAGTCCTTTTGGTAGCTGCAGTAAAGGCCGCAAATGACATCGAACAAGAAACCACAAGTATAAACAAATCGGAACAAATGGAATAAACTGAAAGCCGTAGCACAGGACAGGCAAATATGCAACGAATTCGTTGAGTCTGTATGCTCCTTATATGATGAGAAGGAACCACCAATATATTAGTACTACAAGAATCTTTCTCCCCAATTAGTTTCTTTTGTTACTTGACTTTGCCTTCAGAAAAATTACCGACTATAGCGTACAAAAAATATTCCTAAAATTCAAATTTTTAAATCTTGAAAATGTAGAGAATGATTTTTACAAACAATTTTTTTTGTAATAAAGAAAAACATAAAAGATTATTAAAGTAAATATTTTTATGTTGAAAGAAAAATTGAATAAATCATTTGAAGAGTAGTAAAAAATATTTTTTTTTTATTTTATATTTTCCCCCAAAAGAAAAATCAACTCAATCATAAGGAACAAATTTATTAAGAATTTTTTTCTTTTGTGCTGTGTTCTTATTTCGTTAAGAGTGGAAATGAAAAACCACGAAATTTTAAAGATTTTTTTAAGTTTATTTTTTCTTTGCTCAATAATACGAATAATTTACTTTTATGTTGAGATTTTAGGAGCTCTAAATTGTTGAAAATAGAAAATGTTTGAAAAATAATACAAAATAATGACAATTCAATGTTTATTCATGTTAAAATAGAAACGAGATTATTGTTTCGTTAAATTTGAAATGTTTGTTTGTTGAATGAGAGGTTTTTATATTCCTAGAGAGCAGCAAAAATTATCTGATGATGACTTTTTATCTTTGGCTAAGAATTTATATTTGCAGATAATTGTGTCATATCAAAAAATACTTTTTTTAATTAAAAACAAAATTGTTCCTGTATTTATTTAACGCCATGCATCATCATCATCATCATCCTGATTTTATAAAACTAAATTGAGGCTTTAATTTAAGTCAACAGCGTACATGAAGAGTAACAGGCTCATTCACCAACTAACTTAGGACCCCTTATTTTAAATTTAATATAAGTCACTATAAGCTTAAACGGACCAGTTAAAATTTCAGTAAAAGCTTAAAGATTAAAGAATAAAAATCAATCAACACTAAAAAATACATAACAGAATGACAGACCTTATCTAATTTAACCAAACAAGAAACTGGCTGTAAGATTTAAGACGTTCTAAATAGTTTTTAACAATTCCAGGATATGCCGTTCACTGTAGAGTTATTCTTGAAAAAGTATTAAAACATCAAAAATAAAAGACTTAAACTTCCTTTCTGGGATTATTATTCTTATATAATATTTTGCTACTAAATTCTTATCATTTACCGAACCAACACCAAGAGATCGTGTTGCCATGATCAAAGTATACTGAATATTCTGTATTAGCACATTTTACTGCATAACACTGATACAAATACGAAATTGTTTAACTTGCCTCGCATTATGAAAACCTCAGTTCAAGTTTTTAATTTATATTCATAATAGCATAAAAATAATTACAATATGTAATAGGATAAATTAAACCTCTAAACAAAAACATCTTGTAAAAACCTTTAAGTTCATCCTTTTAAAACTCTAACATCTTGTTTGATACATAAGAAAAAAACTTTTATATAATCGCACGTGAATTTAATTTGAATTTTTAATTAGGCGCAAAAGTTACTTTTTGACATTTGACAATACGAAGGAAACAAAAACATTAAAATTGAAAGAAAAGCAAACAGAAAATATAATAACGAAAACGCTACAGTTTCTAAACAAACATCCCTTCTCTGACATAACGTTGTCAGAGTAAGAAAAACTCATCATTTCAGTTGTAAAAGTGGAGTAGATGTTATCAAACCATAATAAACACAAATTCAAACAAAAAGAGGAAGGAGGAAAAAGCCAAGTGAATCTATAAGAAAACAAAAAGGCAGGCAGGTAAATATTCAGTCAAGCAAATAGTCAAATTTAAGGTGTGATTTAATAATATCCAGCATAATTTGCCTTAAAAAGACAGTTTGCTTATGTTATAAGCAACATGACAAGTTTTGCGAGCACTTGCATAAGTGAAATTGTAAAAGGAAAGCAATGATGTCTGTGACGTTACACATTTAATGGAAAAAGGGGAGTTAGAATTAAAATGAAAAAAGCACATACAAAAAAAATTTAATTACTTAAATAACTTTGATTCATTAAAATCATAAGATAAGAAGTGTTGAAGATAAAAAACGAGAGGCATAATTATTACAGTAAAATAAGCAAAACGACCTGAGAAAGCTTTTATAATAAAACAAATAACGATTCATTCATGCAATATTACATTAAAACTAACAATTATGTATTTCTATGTTTTTTATTACATTAAAATATACGAGTCGAGGTTGGATAATTTCATAAAACAATTCTTTTGACGCACCCAGCAAAATCGTAACTTTCCACGTTTTTAGTTTCTATTTTCGTCAGCTAATGCGAGTTAGTAAATTTTAGTATTTGATTTATGGCTTTATTATCTCTCAGCATCAATTCGTGTGAAAACTAATTGCCTTGTGTGCTTATGATTATTCTAAATTGTCTGCTAAGTCACTCCGCATGGTAGTGTTCTTTCTATTTCGCATGCGTCCCGTAAAATCCAACTGATGTTATCAAAATACTCACGATAAACTGTTCTCTTAAAGAAGACTCACTATATGCATCTGAAAGCATTCGAAGCACCTCAGTAATTTTTTTAAATTGAGTTTCATTAAAATCTTTAAATAAATGTAAAAAAAACTAAAATAGACATTTTTTGAATTGCTAAAATGTATAGAAAAAAATATTACAATTATTCATGTTAAATGAAAAGCGTATAAGTTTTTAGTGCAACCGCTTTAAGGATCAGCTTCTTGCTGCTACAAGTTTGCTGTTAGATAAAATAACACTGTACTATGCATAATATATAGTAAAATCAATTTGTGTAGAAAAAATTTTAATCCAAAATTTTTTATGTGAATTTATCCCTTGTGCTTTTGGAATCTCATATCAAATTTTTTCTACAAAAATGCTACGAACTTTTGCCAAAATAATAATCACTTTGGATTACAAGTACTAAAAAATAAATGTAATGTTTTTTTTAAGTAAAAAAGTGAACCAGAATAAACAGGAATCTTCTGTTTTCTTTATAAAGCCTTACAACGATATTGATCTCTAATTAAAGACTAAAGTGTAAATCTTTGACAGGCTATAAATTATGTGTGGATATTTGCAAACAGCTAAAAATCTAAATCTCATACCAGGAAATTTTGAAATATGGCTGAAACTATGGATATAAGTGTATGTGTGTTAAATCTGATTAGAATCATGCTGTCAATTTGAACAACAAGCAACATCAAAAACTGCACAACTTCTGAAATAATTTCTGATGATGGCGCATACGGTGATGTAGACCGATCGAATAAAGCCCAACCGGCATTCCACAGCCAACTGAATGTATGCAACTCGACCTTCGTTTAACTTAATACGAAAATCAACATATGTATACTACGACTACACAAGGAGCTTAAAAGTATGGTCAGTACAATCTGTTACAAGTTGATGCTTCCGTTATCCAAGTAGCCTGCAGAAACGAAAAAACCTACTTGACACCCTTTGCCAGTCCCTTATAAAGATGAAGCTATTTATTTATCTTCTCTTTACAGATTATGTTTAATTAGGGTGGCGTTGGCTCAGGTAGTAAGCACGTTGACTACAAACCGAAGGACCTGGGTTCAAACCCAGTGTCAGACAGAGTCATGAAATAAAAACACCACGCATTTCTCTGATGTGCATTGGTGTGCCTTTGTGTCAGTTGTTGGCGGAAGATTTCAGTGGCGAAGGCATGGTCACACTGGTCACTGAACAGTACCAACTTCAGCTGATACTAACCCCAATGTAACATCAGAGCGCACTCCTTCGTTGGTACTAAGTAGCACAATCAACGGCGAAGTAAAATAAAAATTATAAAAGAAGTGGCTACTAAACTAAACACAGCTTCAGACCTCGTAATGTCCTCCTCGCCACCAGAGGCGCTGCAACACTGCTCTACGAATAAACGAGCAAAAAAAAGCAGAGTTGTAAAGAAAGAATGAAGCTGCACCTCCCTCCTTTCATATCTATCACTATCCCTTTCCACTAGTTCCAGCACAATGCATTGCATGTGTAGGGGTCATCCCCTGAGTGCTGGTCCAAGATAAAAATGAAATCTGCCTCAAATAGAGTGGAATCTCCAAGGCAAGACTAAACGAGGCAGGATAAATATAACAGAAAGGTACAATTTTTAACGAGACTCGGAAAACTTTTATTGACTTGAGACATATTTCTGTAAACAGAGAGACATATGATCTTAGTAGAATTTGCTAATCTTAATTATTTATTATTTTACAGTAATTATGACAGAATGAAAAGGTTTATAAAAATCTCTATACAAGAAAATGGTTTATTAGTACATCATAGAAGCAGTTGGCTGATTTTCCCATATTTATACCGAGCTTGCACGTGAGTCTAGTTATTTCTTGTAACAAAATTCATACTTCGATCTTCTACACTCCCTAAGATATTAAAATTTCTATAGCTAAATTGCCCACATCTCACACTGTGCATCGTAGGAATATAATCGTCTAGCGATCTTTTATATTTAACAATGTCATTTCATACTGTTTGTTCTTACAAAAAGTTTGCAAAAACTAATAATTATTTGAAAATATTTGGTACTGGGTGGTTACACTTTGTTCACATTGAAAACATTCTTCTTTGAAAGCAAATAATTTTGTTTGTAAAAATCAGCTATTTTTCTGTTTGCCCCTCAAAAGTATTTAATGGTCACACTACAGCAAAGAAATCTTTTTCGTTTTTCGTTAAATGTTTCCCCAATATGGTCGTAGCTTAAGTAATTCTTTCCAAGGCAAATGAGGTCAGCGCCAATCACCACACTAAAATCATCGGAAAGTTCCTGGATGGGCGTAAAATATCCGGCTTCGATCGCGCCACTAGGTCTAAGAAACATGGATACCACTACTATATCTCTGCCGCCTACCCTTCGAATACGCACAGCAGTATTCTCTATAGCACCCGTATTAAGAACGATCTCCTCACAATGATATGTGTCCCTGACAATAACATCCGTTCCCCCACCACGTCTGTCCCGGCGGTCTAAATGTCTTTTAATCATTAACATTAAATCGGTGGCGAGAATTCAGATGATGCTCAGCGAAAAATACAATCTCCGGTCTGTGTTCAATCAAAAATAAACCCAATATGTGTCTCCTATGCCTGGATACAATTGAGTTAACGTTTATGAAAATTACCTTAATACGAGTACAATTAGCCATGACGTCCCAGTGTCATTAAGCAAAGCGCGAGATCTTTCCTCATCCGTGCGCAGTTCCTGATAATCCTTAGCAAAATTACCAATCCGATTCAGAGACTGTAGATGACCACCTCCAAAGAAGCGTCTACAGTCTCGATTGGCAAGGTCATATTGCTCCATGACAATACCTAATGATACGTCGGCCCCGCGAGGTTTCGACGCAGATCCTATTGAGCCTATAAGAGAAACTGATCGACCACCACCAGTGGCAGCGGCAGCCATTGCGGCGTATGAAACACCTGACCTAGCCTTATTACTAGGGGCAGTCAAAACCCGTGGTCTATCACCACTGCCAGTCACCTTCTTCTGCTGTAGCTTTTGAATGATGTCAATACAACGCGAGCAGTCCTTAGAACTGGCCACATGACCCTCACTACAAGCCCATCTTCCGAGATACCTGACCTGTGGCAGGATCAGTCACAAATATCTCCGCCGTATTATCTTCCTTCGAGGGTACAGTACACTTACCAGGCCCATGAGATCTTTTGGGCAAATTCGGCCAAAGGCAAGGAACTACGAGTATCATGATTATCTGATAACTGACTATCATAGATATGTTTAATAAAGGGCCCGCCATCTAACGTTTTTTTTCAACTAGTGCTTATTTCGTGAATGGTAACACTTAGCTCATGTCTGATTTGACAGATAATTAGTTTTATCCTTCCTCTGAACGAATATGGTTGTGTATACGCTTGAACAACGCTGGGAAATATTGCCAGCGATCGACTTACAGAAGATGCCGATTTTGCCAAAAAAATTATCTTTTCAGATGAAGCTCATTTCGATCTTGGCGGGTATGTAAACAAGCAAAATTGTCGCATTTGGGGCACAGAAAACCCGCACGCATACATTAAAAAGCCGACGCACCCAAAACGAGTCACTGTTTGGTGCGGATTTTGGTCCAGAGGCATAATTGGGACAAATGAGCAAGGAGTGGCCTACAGTCAATGGCGATCGTTATCGGGCCATGTTGAAAGAATTTTTGTTCACAAAAATTGAAGAGGAGGATATTGGCAACATTTGGTTTCAACAGGACGGCGCTACGTGCCACACAGCCGAAGCTACACTCGATGTTTTGCGCCCTGTTTTTGAAGATCACATTATCAGCCGCAGAGCTGATGTCGTTTGGCCACCTCGGAGCTGCGATTTGACACCGTTGGACGATTATTTGTGGGGTGCCGTCAAAGATAAGTGTTACGCCGACAAGCCAGAGACAATTGACGCTTTAAAGGACAATATTCGTGAAGCCATTGGTGAAATACAGCTGCACACAATCGATAATGTTCTTAAAAATTGGACCGAACGTGTAGGCTGCTGCATGGCTAGCCGAGGCAGCCATTTGAATGAAATTATTTTTCATTATTAACCGGAAGGATTGTACTTTCAAATAAAAAAAGAAATTTGAGAAAATATTCAGTAGGAAAAATGCGAAAAATATAAATTTACAGCGAAAAGAAATAGAATAGAAATATAATTTATGTCCGATCACACGAATTTAGCAAAAACCATATTTCTTTGGCCACTTTTGTTATTATTTTGCTAATCGTGCTTTGGCACATTCCAATGGGGTAATCTTTAGCAACCGCATGCTGAAAGCAGCAAGTAGCCAAGAGGCAAAGGGTTGTGACTTATTGCAGCTTTGGTGGCACTGCCTTTGACATGCGATATCACATAATTAAATATCTCCTCTGACAATCTTAAATGCTGCTTAAATCTAAAAAATATGCAATCAAGAATATATTTGGCCCAAAATACAATTTTTTTTCTTAAACTGTCGTTGAACATCGCTCTTATCCCAGATATGTTTCCTAATACGCACCAAACCATGCTCATCTTTTGACTCCGATAAAGATAAATATGAAAGCATCAATACAAGTTGATCCATTTTCTATAAAATACAAACTTTTGTTTAAAATAAATAAATTCTATTTCCTACTTACATTAATTGTATTTTGGTTTGTTTTTCGTTTCACTTCATGTAAACATGAACAAATTACAATAATATGTTACAAATTTAATAAAACCTTTTACAATTACTATGAAAACTTGATTTGATAGCGATCGAATGCCATCATGAGGCAACTCGATATGTATTGAGTACTGAATAGTAAAAAAACAGGAAATAGAGTTTCGACTTTTCGATCAACCATTTTCTATTGCAACTAATTCCGATTAGGGAAAAATCGATTGTTTTATAATTGATTTGTATTTTTTCTTTCCTTTAAAAAAATTTTCTTGTTTGGTGTTTATTTCAAATTCTAATTAAAACTTAAAATTGCAGTTATGTCCCAGTAAATTCTAAAGAAAGTTTCTTTCGTTATTAATATTGAAAACAACAATAAATTTTTATTTTTTTATTTTCAATGTAAGGAGCGATATACATTAACATAAAATTAAAGTGGACCTGCTTCCACAAAAACTGAACTCTTTAGTACAAATAGAGCACCTGCACTTTTTTCCATTTTTAAATTTTTTTAAGTAGTGCCAAACATGGCTCGGTGGCATTTTTAACAAAATGTTATATATGTAAATGTTATCTTTTTCACGAGACTACACTTTTTTATTTATGGTACACTGACTTATAATTTTATTATTTTAATATATTTTGTGTTTTTGTTATCTTTGTAGAGCGGTGCCACTATTATTTTTATCTATCAAATGAATTATTTACATTATCTTATGTATATGGTGCAACACAGCTTTATTTCTTAATCGTCATTCTTTGCTCGGCCTCTAACGCCCCAAAATCGACTACAAAAAATCGTTTTTTGGCATTGAAAAAAATTATCGACTACAACCGAAATCGACTTATCATTTAGTAGTATCGAGTTTTATTTTTGGTCGATAGATCATTCGATATCGTAAGCGGTAATTGATCAGTGGTCTAATTACCGCTTTCTTTGTTTTTATTTTGTAACTTTCTTTAACTTGGGCTTTTAAGGTCATGATATATAAAAATAAAATATTATTTATTTTCGTTTCTTCATCCTACGTTTCATTAGAGATTCCCATTTTCCTCAGGGATGTTTTTTTTTGTATTAAATATTTAATATTAATGAATTTCAAAAAGTTTTGCTTGTGGAGGGTTTTTAGCTGCTCTATAAAATAAAACTTTTTGGAATTATTTGAAATAAGATAAAGAGACACCTGATTTGAATAATAAATTTAATAATTTTTATATCTTAATTTTTATACACTTTAATAGTTTAATTTAATCTTATTTTGCACACTATAAAAATAAAATACAAAACAGAAAACAACGTCAAATAAAGCACTTTAATTACATGTGCTCGTATCTATGTAGTGTCACCAAACTTTCTCACAATTATTATCACAGAAAAATATTTGAAGGATTCACATTTCAGACATTGTTTGGGGCTCAAATTAATATTGAGGGAATCGCGTATTGACTTACAAGCTTTTATTTAACTTTCAACCTGTCGTATATTAATATTTATGTATGTATATTGTAGGACATTGTTTTTGTGCATAATCATGTTCTTTCTATCTATAGATTTTTCTGCATTCAAAAGCAAACAAAATATGAGCCCACATTGCATTCGTTAAATATATGTATTTATTGAGGTAAAAATTTATTTTTTTCCTTTACCCTATCATTTCTAGCGGGAAATAGAGTTTGTTAGGCCGTGTGCTGCTCACATTAATATTTGTGTTCAAACAAGTTCGCGAATGTGGGATTTATTTGACAAAAAATTTATATTTATTTATATGTCTTGAATTATTGAACTAAGTTATATTTTAAATAAAGTGCTTCTGCAATTTATGACGCTTCCATCCATATATTTAATAACCGTGACTTCTAACTAAATTTGCTTTTTTCGCCGAAATTTGTCAGACTTGTCTTGTTTGCTTTTTGCTTTTTTTGGCTGTCTCACTCAAGAATTTTCATCGAGTCAACATCGACATCTACCGAACGTCCTACGGCTCCCTTTCATCACTAATTGTACTTGGCAAACTTTATATTTTTGTAATAAATATTCATATACATATGTAAGTAATATATTGAATTGAAAAAAGGTGATGTATATTTACAACCCCGTAAAGGTCCAGGTAACTCCTCCTGCCCTTAATTGATCCATAAAAATCATAATTGTGCAGAAAGCATTTTATGATTCATAATCATAACTCATAATTCATAATGAAATCACCCGTGCTCATTCCCAGGCGATACTTCCCATTCATGATAGACTCGTTAACATAAATCTACTTGCTTTTCTCTCAAAATTTTGTATGGCGAAGCAAGTTGCTTCGCTCATGGTTAGAAAGGGCACAAGGCTCTTGAAAAAATTAATTTTTTTTTATTAAGACTTTTTTTAAATGGCTTATACGCCATTTTGTTAACCCAATTGAGTTTTTTCATCGTGCCAAATTTAAAAAAAAATTATCCGTTCGTTTTCCATAAAAGTTTCCACTAAAAATAAAAAATCCAGCTCTGTGTCCTTCTGAAAAAGACTTAAATTTGAAATTTCAGCCATATCGGCCCAAAACTTTGGCTGAAATTGATTTTGGCCTAAAAAGTAACTCAAATTACCCAGTGTGCAGTGCACTGATATTATTAAAATTAACTATAAAAATTGTGAAAATTTCGAGGTCACAGTTCGCACAAATGCAGTAATTTTGAGTCGTTGTGAAACCAACATTTGCGAAACTTGTGGAAAAATATATGCTGTTGGCATAAGATAGTGATGTAACAAATCAAATTCGTGCACATCGCTCAAGAAAAACTTAGAGTATTACTGTTGTAGGAAAGCGCAGGTTTGTCCATATTCATAAATACTTGGAACACGCTATTCCACAAGCTCTATTGCATCATATTTTGCATAAAGAGTTAGGTTTGAAGCTATTTTAAGTTTCAGTTAATACAAAAACTCACGGTACCATCGCTCTTTTGCGTACAAAGTTTTCAGTCCATGTGATTTCTCGCACAGGCAATCACAGCTGGGCCACGGATTTTTTTTAGAGCTACGTGAAAGATTATGTCGGTTCCAATGGCTAACAATCGATATAAAAGATCATAGATGGAATTCGTCAAGTTATCGAGGACTTACAATCGAGAATTTACGAATTGGTGATAGAAAATTACATGAAAAGAATATATTCCTGCAAGTGTAGCTGTAGTGGCCATTTGATTGATATTGCTTTCCGTTATTCATTGCATACCCTTCGTTTTACAGTGAAAACAACGCCTAATGATTTCGTTTAAAAATAATAATTTTTTTAGATACAAATTGAAACGTCTTATTGGGATCTCCTATACTTATCTTCGTATATCTGTAACAGGAGTTCGTAATGTAATTAGTCAAACCGAAAATTGAATGCATCGCAATACTTCCAACTTGATTAAGCTGATAAATAAAGTCAAATATTGTTTGATCGAATAAAAAATACCCGCTTTTGAGTAAAGATCTACGGCCTTCGAAGCCCTCTGATATTAATAACTCGGTTTTTTTCTTGCATTTATGAAATCATGCCGGTATAAGTAGTGCATTGTATTGAAGCAAAAAAATACAAAAACCGAGAAAATTTGAAGAATGATTGTTTAGCACGTTCAAAATTACTGGAATAATTCGATCGAGATAATCGAGATTTCCTTGACATGGCGGTTCCAGATCAAATAGTAGTTTTACTTTTTTAATGTGTGTAGGGCACCAAAGTTTCGATCATTCTGATCATAATATTTCTATCTGATTAAAATATAAAAATACTAGTACATACATTAAACACTACAAATATAATGAACTTATATTACAATGCATCACTTGTTTTTTGAGAGTTTTGTTTTTCATATAAAAATAAAAACTTCTTTTTATTTCAGCAGACAATTTCTTATTTTTTATTTCTGTTATTGATTGATAGTGACAGAGTATATTGACATAATGATAGTCTTCTGTTTCTGATACTATTTTAATGATAAACTTCAATATCAATGGTTTTTGTAAGTTGAAATGTTTTCCGTAAAAAAAACGTTGTTGTTCAATGATGTTTGAGGTTTCATTAATGATAATAAAAACATGAATTTTTTTAATGTTACAAATGCTCTTTGAATGATCAAAGTAAAGTAAAAATTAATAATTTTGTATTACATATATTTTAAAATTGTAGTTTTGGGAAAAAGTTTATTAACCTTGCTGTTATGTGGAAACATTTAAATCGTTATATGTATCAAATGTGTATATAAAAGTATTTACACTATAAAGAATTATTCACAAGTTATTCTAATGGACATTTTTTCTTATTTAAAAATTGCATTTTTATAAGTTTATATAAATTTGGTTTTTATTTTTCCATAAGCCAAAGAATAGCAAAGAAATTTTAATAAAGCGAAACAAAAATTGAAAAATATGATTTTTTTATTCAAATTCCAGTGTTGTACATTAGATTTTAGAAAATAATGTACTCATAATATTTCTTCTGTAGTCTATTTTGCAATTGTGCCCTCTTAATTTATAATTTCTATATACAATTTATTTTCAATTTTGCATTAAAATTAATTTAATGCCTTTTTGCATTTAATCATAATTTGTTATAGACACATAAAAGCACATGAATGGTTTTATGTTATTGAATTTAATTGAATTCTTTGGAAGTAAAATAAGATTTATTTTGTGTAGTTATAATAATAATGATAATAAAAAGAGGCGGTTTATTTAAAGCAAAAAAAAACAGTCTTAACAAAAGAGCAATAAATTTCAATTATTTACTTAAAAACACATGTAGTCACATATTAACACACACAGTGACAATGTTGTAGGGAATATTCAAAGCAGAAAGCAATTTAATTATTTAAAATGCAATATTGTGGTTTTAAAGGGGTAGAGGAGCATAAAAAATTGAGGCTTAAGCGAAAACTTTAGCTTGATATGGAATTTTTAGAACTCCGAAATAATAGCAGAAAAGGTTTTTTTAAATAAAACATCTGGTCTTAAAACTAGCCAGCTAAATCAAAGATATAGTAATAAACAAAACTTTAATTATATTTATTGCAACCGATTGCCTTAAATTGATTCCGAGCCCCCCGGTTAATTTTTTAAATATATCATATTATATTTAATTAGTAGCAAATTAAAATACAAAAATTTAGTTGCAATTATTTAATGAAAAAATTTTTAAATAAATAAAATTCAGACGTAATCAACCCAGCTTTATCTTGTTGCTTGTATATTTTAATGTTATTTTATGAATCTATGGCACCCAATTTTATTGTGTTCAGTTTTTGTACATAAAAGATAATGATAATTTTTGGTGGCAATACTTTAGAAAGAATGAGATAAAAAACCTAATATGGCATTTACATCACACTAAAATCTAGTAAATTTCAATAGAAATCTCTATTAATATCTATACCGCTTATGCCGGGTTATTCCTGACATTTTTCAAGATTTCGTATCCATGCCAAAAAAAGTTGATTGCAATTTTCATTTTCAAATGTCAAACTTTATACAAAAGTCATCATTCAAATGAGAAACAACTGGCGAGCACACCTTTCAAAGAATAAATGCAAAAACAGTTGATTAGAATTTTCATTTTGAATGTCAAACTCTATACGAAAATCATCATTCAAATTAGAAACAGCTGGCGAGAAGAACTACTATTCGACGGCGTAGTATTTTTCAGTACAATTTAATTATACCATAGTTGCATCATTAAGTACTACTAGATTTTAAATAGATTTTGTCAAAATCAAGTGACGAATTAGATTTTGTTTTGTATCATAAATCTTGTCAAAATCAACAAAATGTTTCTAAAAATCTCCTAAAATGTTGCCAGGACCTGGAGGGAAAAGAGGTTAAATTGGCTTTTTTAAAAGGCCAGAAAAAGCTAAATCACCCAAAAATAAAAGCTAGAAAAAGGCTAAAAAGTTTTTACAAGCAATGCACTTAAAGTACTCAAAAAAAGAAAACGAATAAAATCTACATATTTTTTTAATTCATATAAATCAATACATGACATAAATATCAGTATTCAGTATTGCATCAAACAGGATATATGTTTTCATGTATGATATAATAATTATTACATCATTATTTATATATCATTATATATATATATTTATTATTTATGCATATAACAGGCATTATAATTTTCTCATCTCTAGTAGAATCGAAATTATCATTTGCATAAATATCACGAGTGTACTTATTTTATTAAATCACCGGAAATTACTAAATCATGGTAACATTTCCGTAACTTTTTGAAAGAAAATTTAAATTATAGTACGATTTGTTTTTATAGTTTTAATTAATTCCATGATACTAAAAAGTTTTTCAACCTCAGCGTTGCTGAAATGTAATACTGCGGGGTTGTCCAATAAGACGTTTTGTTCTCAATAGACTGCCATTTTAACGGTTGCCATGTCTCAACCTGTACATTGAAATTATTAAAATTCACTTTTTTACATCGTCGTGAAGCACTTTCTGAGCAATTGGGAAATTGATGGAAAAATTTGAGCTCTTTAGACAAATCATTGATGTCAAAATTAAGCTCATGTAAGTCGCTCAACTGAGAATATTGCTGTTGTAGATTATAGTGTTAGGAAAACCTACATTTGTTCATTTCTCGTCGATCTTTGGAATCGGGCATTCCACAAACGACACGTGAAAAGTGTCCGGATCGTAAGAGTTCACGAAGAGGCATTCATTATGAATGCCATACTCTCCTCTTTACAATTAAACAAACATCCCATGATTTCGCTTAAAAATCGTATTTTTTACGTATCAAAATGCAACGTCTTATTGAAAGACCCTGAATAAATAGCAAAATACTAGATTAACTAAATCAAGAAATGATTTTTTTATCCTTTTTGAGGCTAAATTTAAAATAAAAAAAGGCTAAAGAAAGCCACGTAGCTAAAACGTAAATTTCGAAGCTAAAAGACAAGAAAAAGGCTAAATTTTGCCTCTTCCAGACTAAACTGGCATCTTTGCTCTTAAGTGCTAGATTTTCATGTGATGTTAATGCCATAAGAGATAAATGGAAAACGTCAAGATTATCAAATAAAATTTTAAGCAGGATTAGTTTCTACGCTCTGTTCTGTTATAAATCAGCTGTTTTGTTTCTGTTCACTTGAAAATCTGTATGTGTGCTATGTTGTTCCTTTTTCGTTCTATTCTGTTGCGGACAAATCTGTAGAAAATAGAATACAACGTTAAGTGACAGGACACAGTGCCTATGTATTAGTTTATTGTAGCTCTGCAGATAATATTGGTCTACGTGGTCCATTATAGCTTGAACGGATTAGTTCCGACATGGTAATATATAGTGCAGTTATGGAATATATAATTTTCAAGCAAGAACTTATTGTTATATGACAATTGTTCCTGCTTTTAAGATAGTAGTCGTGCCGTACAAACTACTTGTAAGTGGTCCAACTTTTAATGACATGGAGTAGTTTTTGGGTTAGTCCGATGCAATGCAAATCTGGACCATATGGTCCAGCCCTTAGACATCATAATGTGAAATAGACTAGGTTTTCTACATATATTCGGGTTACTTTTGGAGCAGTCCTGGCCTTCTATGGAGCATATTTTACACGCGTGTTTGGACTAGTCGCGTTATCTCCAGGGAGTGACATATTTTACATATTTTTAAGTCAGAAAATTTTGTTTTAATTCAAGATTTTTTAAAGATTTATATAGTTTTGTCAAATGAAAGACAATGGGATGTGGTAAGTGGAGATTAGTGTTTAGTAAATTGGATGACTTAAATAAATCGGCCACAAGTCATCATGGAGGTTTTAACTCTTATATTGAGAGTTATTTCCTATGGAGAGGGATGCTAATATTGACACAACATTAGTCAACGGTGAGATGGAAGTGAGAGTCAAAGAGCAAGTGTTTGTCTGCAACATAGAAAATTAAAATAGTTTCGTTAGTTTTTGTACTAACTACCTTAATTCGGGGTCCACAATTATTATTTCTTTTTGTTTTTTTTTAAGGCTGATATGAATATTTGTTGTTTATGTATGGCAGTTGTCATTACAAGATTGGTTGGCTAGAACCACCCCAAAACGGCGAGACCTTGCTGGAGCAATCGCCAGCATACCAGCGTCGCCAACATTCTGATCACTACGACATTTATTCACGGTGGTAATTTCGTCCACACACAGCTAATAATAATTATACTAATATTGTTATAATAGCTTGAACACATGAAACATAACATAAATAACAAAAAATTGCATACAAAACTTCAGAATCAAAATCATAAAAAATATTAATTTTAAAATTATTAGATTAATTGAAAACAAACAGAAATCCATTATTAAGGGGATAGTTCCTATGCTTATCTTACTGTTGGTAATGCAGATCATCCGGTAACTTTTTACAAATATTTCTTAGAACAACTGGAGCAACAGTGAAATGTTTTCCATTAAACTATTAACATCGGGCATGTTCTGAAAATTTTTCATTTTTCAAATCGCATGCGATTTTAAAAGTAATGATGTTCATGCAGATATTTTTTCACTCCCTTTTTCTAATTTTCCTATTGTACAGAGCATCAAAAATCATTTATGAAAGAAATTTAACGTATATGATTTTGAAAACGTCTGCAGGTCCATTATTGCTCTTAAAATCATATGTGATTTGAAAAATATGATTTTCAGAACATTCCTGTATATTAATAAATATGCAAAATATTAATTTTGAGAAAAAGTGCGATTAAAAAATTGAAATAAAAAAATTTAAGCAATTCCCATTTAAAGCACCACTAATTTAAAAATATTAGGTATTTAGCCCAATGGGTTGCCGTTGACCGGCAATTGCAGGAACGTAACATGCCGTCGTCGTTGATGTGTTTCTGCACACAGATATTATTATTTTTGGAATTCTTGAAGAAAAAATGTTTTTGTCAAATTAGTAATTTAACTTTCATTAAAATTATATTTATATATTTACAAAAACACAACCGCAAAAAGTACATTAACACGTAATGGACTGCTTCATGATAAAAAATAATAATTTTTGTAAGTTTTAGAAACAAAACCTCAAAAAGCATTTGTTGGTGTTCGAGAAGTTACACGTTGCTTCAATTACAGATTCACAAAGAACTAAGTAATAAAACTGACATCAAGGGTTAAACAAGAGTAAAAACATTAAAGGACATTTTTAATGAGATAGTAAAGATGTATGTGTATGTGTATTTCTATGGCTTTAAAACACTTATGTTCTTTTATAGCACATACACAAACACTTAGAAACATTAAAATATATATAATATATAAAAATTTTATAGTAGGGAGTAAAACAGGTATATAATTAATTATACATACATTAATTTAGTTATATGCAGGTACATATCGCTCCTTTATTGCAATGTAGTCATATTTCAAAAAACGTGTTTTTTGAATTAAGAATGCAGAAAGATTCATGTTATTGCATTTCAATTTGTATAAAAAATGTGTGCAATTCTTTATTTTATCATTGATGTGTGTGTAAATTAAACGCTTTAAAAGCGTTTTCTGACGAATGAGTTTTTTTTTAAATATGACTATGTTGCAATAAAGAAGATATATAACATTTTCGATTTTACTTAAAAAAACTATATAATTTTTCTTAAGCTTTACGAGTGTTTTTTCTAGCATATTAATCCGTTTTTTATTTTGCGTGTGGGTGTTTTGAAGTTTGTAGTTGAATGTTGTTATGTGAATTTTTTAATGTACAGTGGTAACATATTCTTTTTACAAAAACAAAATAAGGACAATATCAAGGCTTGTTTTTAATTGCCATTTAAATTATTCATAAGATAAAAAAGGGGAAACACACATCAACAGCATTAACAAAAAGACAGATTAAGTAGTGAAATAATATAAAATTTAAGATATGAAACATTAGTGGGTTACAATGAAAAAGGTATAAAATGGCTTAGTTTTTTGAATTATAAAAGCAGTTTTTAGAACAGTTTTTATGTAAACTCATGCAAAGAGTTTCCTTTAAAATTTTTGTATTCCTCAAAGAGAAAAAAAAATGTATTGCTATTTATAAAACAATTTTGCACATATTTTTTGTTTATTCTTGTATTATTATTATTACTAGTGTATCCAGCGATCGACTTAATTGACCGTATTCTAGAAATCAATATTAAACATTTAGATAAATACGTACGATAAAATACAAAAACAATATTTTGTGATATAAAAACCAAGTTAAATCACACTAACTCTAAGCAAAAGTAGAGCTTACGTTTTTTTTTGTCGGCAAATGTTTGCCAAGTGTGACCGTACCTTTAGAATTTCTAATATTTTGTTTTCGTTTTTATAATTGGCATACCCAAGATTTTTTTTGCCGCAATCGACTCTTTGCCACCCTTAACTTTTTCCTTTTTATTCTCTGTAGTTCTGTTATTTGAATCATAGCAAATGATTTATATTATTTAGCAATATTACTATTACCTCAGATTTGTCTTTGTTTTACAAGTACTTTACTTTAATAAAATTCATTTAAATTTATTTGAAAAATTGCCAAAACAAAAGGCTGCACAAAGCTGATGCTGAAAAAATCAAGTAGAAACAAAAAATTTAATAAAATTTGTTTACCAGCAAAATTTTATAAACTCATCCATCATCTTTTTACAAAATGAGTTAAAGGAAGCCACAAATTTTTATTTAAATTTTTTTAAGAACAACAAAAAATAAACTTTTATTTAAGTTCAATTTACACTTAGATATACAAAAAAAAGGAGATGAAGAGTTAAATATATCCTAGAATTTCTATTAAAAAGTGTTTGCAAGAATTTATAGTTTTTCTTTTATTTATTTTTTCTAAATATAATATATAGCAAAACAATAAACTTAAATGAAATATGAATATGTTCTATGACACGTATAAGGGCTCAACATTATCTTTCTAACAAATATCCTTTATCTCCTGCCTTTTGTCTTCTTACGAACAGAAGAGCAGGCTACAATGTTCGTATAAATTCATATTATTTTGAGTAAAAGGACCAAAAGTAGCAACAGGACTTAAATGAGACTTTATGGGAATTGTATGACGACCAAAAATGCTAAGAGAAATACACGCAAAGAAAAATCTTAACATAAAATTATTGTTTCTTACGAATAAATTTTTTCAATATTAGCTTTCCCTAAAAGCACGAACCTTAACATAGCCTACAAAAAATGGTATAAAGGTGTTAAATCGCACGATCGAGGCGGCGAGTTGACCGGCCCCAAACATGTAATAAACTGATCACCAAACTCGCCTTTCAATTGGGACATTGTTTCACGTGCTGTGTGACATGTGGTAGCGTCTTGTTGAAATCACATGTCAGCCAAATCCAGCTCTTCTATTTTGGGCAAAAAATATTTGTGATTGTTGCGAACGGTGCTGAATCGAAAATGCACAGTCATCTACAACACTCTGTCCACACTCTACGTAAGTATGCAAGTTGGTGGTTTAATGTCCAATAATGTAAACTTGGTGCGAAACTTAGTTACAAGATTCTAAACAGCCATTTTAGAAGGTCGCCCAAAGTCTCCATAAAATGGAAAAAGTGCAAGATGCATTTCGTATTTCGATAATAAAAGTGTTCGCTTACAAGTCGATTCATGGTTAAATTATACAGCAAACTGAACATATCTAACAGTAACAGGTTACATGAAAATAGTTGAGCTGCCAACAACAGTGTTGCAAAAAAGAAAGTTGCTAAAAAATCACCATTTTGTTTACCTATTAAAATTGGAACTATTTGTTTAGCTTTTTTACCGCAAGATTCGGTATCCTTCTTAACCTTCATATACTCACGTCTAAATATGAAATACGTATACTCTTTCCCGGTCTGTCAGACCGACGTTTGCAAAGCAAACAAAACTTAAATTAGTTAATAAAAATTTTCTTGTAGAAATGCATGTTTTTAGTAATATAAAAATAAATTTTTAAAGAACAACTTTTTTTTATTAGTTTTTCATTTTAGTAATTCTACAATATAGTTAAATTCTTAAGAGCTAAAAATATCACAAAAATATATATTTATATTAAAAGCAAACAAACTATAATTTAATAGTTTCTTGAAAACAATATAAGGAATAAAAATGTATAATCTAAATCTAATAAGAATTATCAAACCCGATTCCTTTAAGCTTTTAGCTTGGCCCTTAATACCAGGAAGTTGAGTAGCCAAATTCTTGGAACGTGTTCTAACTGCTGTTGAAGGAACATTTTTTCCAATTTTGTTTGGTTGTCTTTTCCTCTGAAAAAGTTACTGGAGGTGGCAAAAATTTCCAGTTCAGAATCGTTGACGTTTTCTTGCTCTGAAACACTTTTTTCTTTATGTACTTCAACCGAAATCTCATATTCACTGTCGCTGCTTTCGCCGTAATCAGAAATGGGCTCATCATCCTTTAACATTAGTCTTATTCTTTCTTCGTCCATTTTGATATTAAATTAAAATCTTTAAGTAGCTTACAAATATATAACTTCATAAAAATTAATAAAATATATTTAAATACGATTTACGTAAAACTGTTACACCAACTCTTACTCACGTCGGTCTCACAGACCAATTTTCTCTGTATGCTTTCACAAATTTTGAAACTGTACTTAGTTAAAGTTTATTGAGAATGATGAAGCTAACATAAATTACAATACGCCCGTGCTATTTTTCTATAAGCAAACTAATAAAATACTAAAAGTCGTGAGTATAGGAAGGTTAAGAAAAAATTAAAAAATAATAAATTCTTTCCTTTTTTCTAAATTTTTAAAATAAAATATTCAGGACTCTTGCGGAGTTTTTTTTATGCTATATACGAAAGGAAATTCTGATCCACAATACTAACTCTTCATTATTCTTATACTCAAATTCCATTTTTCTTCCTTAATTAGTGAAAGAAGAAGAAAATTTCAATTTTTATGAAATTTATTTTAGAAACAAATTATGTGAGTGCAAAACATTTAATATTGTTAAGGAGATAAAAGGATACAATTTCGGAATGTGTTATACAGTATTCAAGACCATGAAATATATTGTTCTCAAAAATATGTGATAAAAATTTGAAAGTATTAGATTTTGATAGTTCGCTGCCTTAAGTGTCCTTTTCTGCTACGAACAGATAACATTTTTATCTGACAGTTTTAGTTGTACTCTTTTATATCGCCGTCCCGAAGTTATCTTCACGTATATCACAAACGCAAAAAACATGAGATACGACCGCTTCACCTAAAAACTCAAGACTTAACGAGTCAAACCTGACGTGTGTGAGCCGGGTCTAAGATCCTGAACTTGTTCTCTGGAAATAGTGCGATTTCGGATCATGTAATAATTTTTTTGTGTATAATATTGAAACTTTAAACTCAACTTCCCAAAGAAAAATTTTTTTGGGATACGTGAAGATAACTTCAGGACGACGATATGTCTCCTATACTAAGAATTTAGTATTGAAAATAGTATTTAAAAATATATATATTTTTATTTAGTTCTTAGCAACTGTAAAGTTCTTTAGCAAGTGTGTATATTGAAATATGCAATAAAATAATGTTGGCGCTGCGTAACTCTTTTCTGTTTACTGTTTCAATCGATCGATATTCAGTGGTTCAAGCGTAACGATTTCTTTTAAAAAATTTTCGAAAAAATATCAGAAAAAATTTAAATGTTTAATAAGTTTGCAAAAAGGACCTTTTATTGATGAGAAACATAATGCCCAATTCTACAAGCACACTCAGTAGCTGAAACACAAACTGCGGTCTTCGATTAAGTCTAGATAAAAAGAAACTGGTGATATTTGCCTCAAAGACAAGATTTAGTACTTCAGACTGCCCTGGCTACAGAATCAGAGACTGTCTCTGTCAGATAATAAAAAATATGAAGGTTATCCTTAACTCCAAGCTATCATGGAAACTTAATGTTCAACACAATGTTTAAAAGACAACTGGTGCGTATTTCTAATGTTGCAGGATATTTGGTGCAACATGAAGCTTAAGTCCTAAAAAGTTGAAGTGTATGCGATAAGCAATTGTAGATATCAAGCTCCTGCGGCCATGCTAGGACCTTGGATTGACTGCCAGCCATCTCTAGGAAAGCTTCCGATTACATGGTGTCTTTGAAAATTTTGAAAATATTTTCCATAAAGCTACTCTTTTCGCCACCACCTTGATGGGGGAAATATATTTCAGGCTGTAGCAATCCCCTTATTTGGAATAAAAGTTCACTAATGTGAATTGTTTTTTTGCTATTTTGTTAATTTTTGTCACTCCTTTTTGTTCATGGAAATAATGCACCTGAGCAAAATACTTGCCTTTTATTTACGATAAGTGTTTTTGGCCAAAAGAGAGACGGCCAGACTGCTCAGCCATAGGAAGGCTTAAGGCAGAATTTCAATTTTTTCGAATACCAGAGGGCACTTCCGTAACGAAGATCACACAAGACTTTTGCAATGCAAAAATGTTCCATCCATGTTCACGTTGCTCTTAACTGGATTTCCGCAAATATAAACTTACTTTGCGACGAGCAGGCGGATGAAGTATCCAGGGACCGTTCTGCCAAAGATACTCCCAATGCGGAATGGCTGCACTGCTACTCGGTACTGTTAGTAACATCATTTTAGGAGCTATCGTTACAGCACTGAAAGAAGAGAGTAGAGAATCAAATGTGGCTTTTCCATGCGTAAAAGCGGTCAGCACTAATTATTAATGAATAATATCTCGAAACTGGTTGCAGTGTCAGTGAAAGGAACACCGGGCGATCAGAAGACATGTTAGCAGACTGGGACTTTTTTTCAATGCGTTCTGTTGTAGCTGCCGAAGGCAAGGTAGCAAAGGGACAGTTTTCCAACTTCTCTACGAGTGCCCTTCTGCGGAACATAAATTTGTGGACAAACATAAGCTGGACCATTCATTAGAGTTGTCAGCAATTGGCCTAGACAGCCTTATTAGAAATCTTATTAAGAAGGGGTAAGTGTAGTACCGTTTTACTTCATTCGAGAACTTGAAACTCTCGACATTCGCAGGTTGCTACTGACAACTGAAGTGGTGTTTTGTAAAAAACGCGCTTGATTATACTTGCTTGCTTGCATGCAGTAGGCAGCAATGCAAAGCAGTCAATCAACCAATATTCAGGCGAACGATTCCTTATCCCAATACATTTCCGTAGCGTTTGACAATATTTCTTTCTTTCTCTGCATTCATAAGAATATAATATTTCACTTTATCCTTTTGGTACATAAAACTTGCACTTATGTGTGTGTGTGTAGCATCTCATCTACATCCATATGTGGCATTATTCTCAAATATGATTTGTTATTCTTCCTGTTGTATCTGGGTATTTGTCATGTTTGTATGTGTATTTAATAAATACATTTTTCCATTTTTCTACTTTAATTTTTTTTGTTTTTTCTTATTCATATTTTATGTGTGTTTTTCTAAACATACACATAAATTTGTCATTTTTATTTTTATATTGTCTTTAGGTTTCTATATTGTTTTTGTGTACACTTTCTTTTGCATCTTTTGTATCATGTAAATTTTAAATTATTATTTATCTATAGATTTAGAGTTTATAAACTGTACAAATAAAAAAATATTCATATTTTGAGTAAACAAAAACACGTAGCATACGAAACGTAAATTTTTTTATGAAATATTAATATAAATATTGTCTAAATAATTTTTGTAGATAAAGTCGCAAAGTAAAAACTAATTAATTTAAAATACACATAATTTGATAAAAGTTAATGCCTGAAATCAAAAGTAAAAAGCGGCCCGATTCTTGGTCTGTTTTATAAAAGATGACAACTTTTTTCATACGTACAAACATTGTTTGAATTGAAAGCGCGTTAGAGAGAATTATTTTTGTAGTTAGAAATACACTCAATTGCACTTTTCTTAATATGCACATTTTTTTTTGTTTGCCCTTAATTAATTTTTGTTCACAACTCTAAACTACCCTGTAGGGAATGTACATAGCAAAACTATAGTGACGTACTACTGACATTATCATCAGTACTGCTGATCAGCTATACCCCAGCCAATGTTTTCAAATATTCACATTTAACATAGGCTCGTCATTGGATATCCACCAGTAGACATTATCACTACGGACGAGGTAGTACTTTTAGGATCACATGGAGATATTTGAACCAAGTATTTACTAATACATTTTAGTGACTCTTGTCTATATAACTGCTGCTTCCCATGTTTTATTATATGAGTTGGGGCAACATACTTAAACAAATATATTTTTTGTAGAAAGGATATTATTTATAATGTTTAAAATGCAGTGTTTAAAGTAGTACCTTGTGTAACTATAAATTATTTAAACCAGTCTATTTTTAATATTTAGAGCTCCTAATAAAAAAGACTATGCTATTGACACATTCGTTGATAGTGTCACTAGAAATATACTATATCTGTTGTTTGTAGCTAATTTCTACTATTGCGTAGAAGGATAGTTATCGATAGTTTCACTAGTGCAGTTATAGCTGGAGAAAAGAGTGTTGACAAAGAGACACTTGGTCCCAGGCTGAATGCAATGTAAATTCAATGAATTTTTTCTTAGTAGCTTTAATTAGTTTTAATATTGAAATGAAATTTTGGCTCGACTTCAAATCTGAGTTTCCCCATTTCTTCTTAATTTTTAGGAAATTTTTTTTTTATTTGAAACAATTTAGTCATTAGACTAACAGAACGAATCAGTGCTGATTTCGATGTCGCTGCACCATCGTATCCGCGTTCTTTGTTTGATTTTACCACTTTTGACGGTGGATACTAGTGACTATCAATATCAACTATTTAGCCGTATTATTAACCGAACTAGAATACGAAAAGTGCACCTTATTCATTTCTTACAAGTTAAATCAATTTCGGTTTGTACGAAATTCCAACTCTGATGATTAATTATTCCAAATATCCCATACTTTCCCGCTTTTTCCAGAATCATTTGCTCTGAGATTAAGCAATTTTCTATTTTTATTTTTGTCTTTTAGTTGACTTTCTTCGATATAGCGACTTCAAAATCAGTACTGATCCGTTCTGCTAGTCTGATGAATTAATTTTCCAAAAAAGTACTCTCCTAATAAAATAATGAATTTATCCAAAAACATTTTCTTAAAAATAATGTGTAAACTCAGATTTGAGCTCAATCCAAAAATTCCTTAGAATATAAAATCTAAAACAGTTCCACAATTAACTATAAATATTAGTTTGTTTTTATTAATTTTTAAAATTTGATTGAGATTTGCAAGGTAAAATTTTTCATTTAATAGTATTGCAGGTTTCTTTTTATTTGGGATCAAACTTTTAATACAATGAATTCAAAAATATTTATCAAACTAATACTATATGCAAACACAGGTACGGCTCTATACAAAATTATGCACTTCGCCTATTAAAGAGTCTATGCTAGCAACAATACGGTTTAATTTACGGCGTTTCGCCTTCGCCTATTAAAGATTTTCTGAATAGACACCTTTTTGGTGGAAAACAAATGCATTTTCCTCGGAGATATTTCGGATTTAATTATTAAAGCATTTCTTAGAATCATCCAAAAGAGTCTCTTCCGAAAGCATTTAAATAATCTTCTGTGGGTTTTCAAACCCACATTTAGTGTTCCAGAAAGGTGCAACGACCCAGAAAATATTTTTTTTAGCTGGAAGAAATTTTATGAAGGAAATTGTTTTGCAGTGCTCATGCGCATGAATATGGCAAATTTGTTGTTCGCGAAGCAATAGGTTCTGCTTCCTAAAATTTTAAATATTCTGCCTTCTTGTAATGCTTCCATGAGAGCTCAATTTAATGTGAAATATATTCATATTGGCGCATATTCAGAAATTACCGCTAAGTGTTTCCTTTTTAAAGTACTTATTTAAGTTATTCACAGTTGGTAACTATCAGCACGAAAAGTTTGAACTTAGTTACGGGTATGAATCTGTAACTAAATGATAACTAACGAATACATTCAAACACCTTATTGATTTCTACTGCGTCCGTAAAACATCCGTACAAAAAAAATACACTAGCGATGTGTTTTTGGTCAACAAAGTTCTATTGAATAACTTCACTTTTACAGCCCCGTATTTTAATTGATTTGTATACAAAGTATAAACTTTTTTAGGATTTTTATGACTTGTTTCTTAATAGCTTCATAAGATTTTTATTTAATTACAATAAGTATAGTTCAAAATCTTATGGACATTTCATTGTCACTACATGCCAATATGCAGGGTTGCATTTCTTACATCAGCTGAAAGCAGTTGCTGCACTAGTTATGAATTGTGAATAAGATCTATAACCATCTATGGTTTTTTTTTTAGTTTCTGTTTCATTCGTTTCGACTTTAGTTCTGATATCTGAACATGGGCCATTGTTTTTAAATACAATTTTCAAGGTTTTAAACTTGCGGTAACAAAATAATGCTCCCATCAGCTGTTAGTGCTTGTAAATCTTGTATTTTTTTTTTGCTTGAGAGATTCATTACATAAAATTCGAAACTTGGTTTCTTTCTCTTTTATATTTGGTAATGTAAAAATATAAATAAGATCAATCTAAAAAAATTTCTAAGTTCTTCTTTATTTTGCTTTTAACATTTCTTTCATAGTGTGCGTTTGAAGAACAAAAAGCTTTTCATATTTCACGTAAAAATAAACATAAACTTGAAAAGAAAATTTATTTTAAATTGTTAATTTGTTATTTAACCTTCCGTTAGTCGCAACCGATCTATTTGATGTAAGCGATAATTGTCTTATTATAACTTATTTTTTTCTTGAGTATATTTTGTTTGAAATTTTCTCTATTTTATATTTTTGCTTCATTCGTTCGCTTAAGCAGCGTGTGCAGTGATGTCAAGAGTAGAGAATTTTCCCTTTACTGTAAGCTATTCATTGGAAAATTTTAAGGGAAGGGAAAAAGGTACACTCGTTTTAAGGAAAATGTAGGGAATTTTTAAAACTTTGCTTTTCTTCCTTTTATATCGCGGTGTAATTTCGTAAAACACTACACAGAAGTAATGATACATATACAAATCTAATTTTAACATTTTGTTACAGTATTACGTGAGATATTTCATACAAACAGAAAACATCTTTCGGAAAATAATATATGGAGACAACGAAAGGCAAAAAAAATGTCCGATTTTATTAGCAATAGACTTTGTATGAAAAATAAAAACAAATTTAAATTTTGAAATATTATTTTTTGGTTTAATATATAAATTAAAATTTGTAAAAAATATATACGAGTTTAAGCTATTTTAAGTATTGGAATGAGCTCTTAGAAAATTAAAATAACTATTATTCTTTCCATTCCGGGATAAAATTTTATTAAGAATTCAGAATTAAGATTTTGTTTACCTTCTAAGATCTATATTTTAAGATCTTTATTTGAAAAATTTAAGAAATCTATAATAGGAATGGATGCGAAGAATTATAAAAAAATGTTGCAACAGCTCTTAAGTTAGTCAAAAGACTTTCTTAAAAATTAAATAATTTTTCAAGAAATGTAATTCGTACTGTCAGTTGCAGTCTATAATGGCATAAAGGCAGATATTGGAAGTCATTAAACTTACAAATTTATGTTATTTTTTTAATATTATTTTATTTTTTGTCTGAGAAGTAAGATGAATGCATTCTTTCTTAAATCTATTTCTACTGTGCCGTCGACATATCTCATTTTCTTCGAAAAGTCAGCTTTCGTAATTTTTTTAAGGTAGTATCGAATTGGTTTTCATAGAAGATATTTCGTGACCTCATAGATGTGTACTTGGAGAGTCTAAAAAAATTAAAAAAGAAGATTTACTGAGGACATGCCTAGTTTTGTTCGCCAGCTCTTCATTTATGTTAATAGCAGTTGATGGCTAATGTTGTTCACATTAAAAGAATATTTTTAGTAGTAACAGGAGTTCAAATTTAATTTTAATTGATTTTAAGAACAAATATTGCTATATATTTTCTTTATTAGTTTTAATTAATACATTCCACTTCATGGTTAGTAAAAGAAAAACATTTTTATTTTCAATTATTTATTTAATCACGATGAACTTAATATTTATTCATTTTTATAAGTGAAATAAAATAGTAATCTAGTTTAAAAAAAATAATAATTGAATAGCAAAATGCTTTCGACTAACGGAAGGTTAAATAATCCATATACTTTCTATTTAACAATTAAACAACCTTGCGAACTGAAAACAAAAACTATTTATTTCAACTCACACAAACACACATAAGATGAGCAAAATACTAAATAAAAGTGGCAAAATAAGTTTCTTTTAAGACAGCAACAACAACAACAATAACAGCAACAACAGCCAAACTAAATAAATAAAATACATGCCATTTAAAAATGCTGCTGCAGCACAAGTGTTAAAAATTTATTTTAAATGAGTTACAAGGAAACACACGTACATACACACATACTCACGCAATAACGGAAACTTATTTCAAAGGCAACAAACAAAAAGAAAGAAAGCGGATAAGCAGGGCCATGAAATGCAGCTGGTATCTGAAAGACACAAGAACACTTATGTACCCAGTATATTTGCTTTTAGTTCATATATATTTTACTCGCTAAGAAAGTCCTGGCGTTTTTCTTAAGTTTTCATTTTGAAATAAATTTTTTCTTTAGAATTCTCAAAGAGCATAAAATATTTGGTTACTAAACAAATAAATGCTAATGTTGAGAAAATATTCGCACGTGTATATAATATTAATATAATTTTTCTTCTTGTATTTTTTTATTTAACATTTCACTTTCTTATTTTAATGTTTTTAATTTATATATATACAGAGTATATTATACACATATAAATATTTTCATCTCGAATAAAACGTGAATCTTTGTGCAATTGTACTGCGAACTATTAAGGAAAAAAGCTTCCCAATAGACCATTTCGCAAGCAAAATGTAAATGAGTTGTCTAATGAGCTTATCATAAGAGTTTTCCTACAAATTTTTATAAGAATACTTACTAGGGTGATCGATTATTTATTCGAAATTTTACAGAAACCGGTTTTCATATAGTTTAAGTATTTTGAAAAACCCGGTTTCTGTTTTTAAAATTCAGGAAAAACTGGCCAGCCGCTTTGCTTATTGAGAAAATTATTATACTTACATATAAAAAAAGGTCAACAATTCATATAAATACTATAAAATAATATAAAAATTGTATATATGTATATTGCAACAAATTTTTATGATTACCCACAAACATCAATTATAATATAAAAATTTAAGGTTAATCATAAAAATTAACTTCATTTCGTCATTTTAAATGCCAACAGACGTAACTACACATATATTCGAAACAGAGTTTTTGATTGATTATGGTTCGTCTGGTCAAACTACATGTTCGGGGGAAATTTTAAACCTATGAAGCACAACGTGTGAGATATGCAAACTTCAATGACATTCTTTTCGAATGGAAATACATAAATATTCTCCTGCTTTGGGTGCTACACATTTTTTATTGTCATATATAATGATATTATGCTTGTACTCCTGAAAAAATAAATCGTTGTAAAGCACATAAAATTAAAATATAATTAGATCTGTATATAATATTGTTAATATAACAACTAAATTGCAAAAATATATATTTGCCTAAAAAATTAAACTGGGCTTAAAGCTTTAAAGAGTATGTATTTTTTTGCATAAAATTACAAAATGAAAATGTTCTTCCACTCAATATACTTGTTGAGCATATCGGTAGCAAAATATTGATTATATAATCTGTCAGCTTTTCAGTTCTTTTTTGTAATTTTTCAAAATATATCAAATCATTTAAAATGCTTTCATGAGATTATATTTTTAATTGTATTTCTTAATTAATCCTTAAAATTTTAAACTGAAAAAAAAATATTTCGAAAATCAACAGAAAAAGAAACTTAGACAAAAGTTTTAAGATAGTAAAAAGTAATATTATTTGAAAAATATACATTTTTTAATTGTGAAAGAAACCGGACTATTCAACCTTCGAAAAATCAACATTTTGAAAAACTCGACAACTGTATTGTAAAAAACCAAGTTTTAAAAACCGGTTGAAAAACCAAGTCAATCACCCTAATACTTACTGAAAGTTTATGAAAGTACAAAAATGTAACGGTATTTAAATACTGTTTTAAAAATGTTTCACAGGACGACAGTAGCTTTTACAATAAAACATGCTATAATTAGTTTAAATAATAATTTAATATGTTTTTAATATGATTTTAAAGGATTTCTACTCGTTATAGTTTTCTCAGTGTTTTTGAAAGTGATGTGCCTATATTTGACGCGTTCCTAAATTTTTTATTATTAGTTACAGTTTCCAGTCTTAGTGTTTTGTTTGAAGTGTATAGTTTTTTAAATAGTGCACAATTATAAAAAGTAATTAAATATTTAAACTATTTGTAAAGATGAATGGCCTGCGTAATGGAATTAAAAAGCCTAAAGAAGCATCTGATACATTTTTTAAAACAGCGGAAATTATGAAAACTTATTGCAAGGAGACAAGAACTTTTTGAAATCATTTTAAAGTAAATAAAATCCTTTTTTCATAAATTAAAGTGCCTTAAAATAGGATATTTCTTTTTTTAACAAAAAGAGCTGCTTCCGGTAGCAAAAACCCCAAATTATACCAAAAAGCTGTTGGCGTAAGTTATTAACCGATGAACTGACAGAGCATTTATGCCGCATGGGAATGGCAGAGAAAAAGAGTGCGCGCAGCCTCAGTGTAGCTACTAGCTAGAGTTATAAGAAATGAAGTATTTCATTTATTGTATTTATTAAGTAAAAAAAAATATTTTTTTAGGCCATGCGAAAGTGCACTTACATATATTCCACTAAACGCCATGCATAAGTTTGAAAGACCAAAAAATGTGTATATAAACGCCTACGAATGTAGCGGTCGTCACACAGAATTTGTTTATATACTCATGTAATATTATATATTGAATATTTTAATCGATTAATAATAATTTTAATTTAATGATATTTTAATCAAATTGTAATCAAAAAAATTACTACCGTAGTTTAGTGTGAATATATTATTTTGTTATATTTTTAAGCATGATTACAAAGGTATTTTTCTATTCTATAATTAGACTCCTTAGTTTAATTATTCTTTAGATAAGTAAAATTATCGCAAGGGTTCAGTTTTCATTATTAAATAATTTTTAATAAGACTTTTATAATAGTAATCACAAAACTTTTTTTCTAAGTTTGAGGTTTATCTCAGTAAGCTTAATGCAACAAGTTCTTTCTAAATAGTTTTGGTTTGTTGGGTTACATCAGTTTTTCAAAAGAAAACAAAAAAAACTTTTCTCGAGTTTTTGTATATGTGTATGTTTTAGAGAACAAGGCAGTGTAGTGTGTGCTTTCCATGACGGAAAATTTTAAGAGACCTTGATAAATCTACAGTGAGGTAAAGGTAAAGGTAAACTAAATATTACATAGTAATATCAAAAGAAATTCAATAAATTGAGCGTTTTTTCCGCAATATGAGAAATATACTGTGTTCAAAACACAGGGGAACAATGACAATTGTAAGAGACCTTTCTTACCACCATAATTTTTAACCTTTGCCTTAACAATACCCACCACGGTGACCATTTCGGTTTTATTTCTGTAATAACGGTCTAGGAGAAATTTTGACTCACTGAACAAATTTTATTTCATGGCTTTCCATTATCCACCCGGGTGGGTATAAAACTATTTAGTATAAAAATCGAACCAATAGAAATTTACTTAATTGTACTAATAATAACGTTTTATTTAATATTGTTGATGAGCCTTTATAACATTTTTCACATTTTGTTTGACTTACATATGAGAAAATTTGTCCTGTGTAGTCTTTAATTATACGATATATCACATTTGTCTTTAATTTAAAAGCGACCACTCGCACCCTTTCCGGCGTTCCATTGGTTTCAAAATGATCATATTGGCCCGTAGCGGTGTCTGGTTTACCTGAAAAGAAAAGCTCTGTTTTCAATCTTTTTGGTTGTTCAAAGCTTTTACCTAAGCAGCCATTCCATGGCTGATCTTATTGAAAACCTTCCCATGATTGATTTGTGGTATTTTAGACCATTTCAATATTAGAGGACAACATAGATCTTCACCAAACCTCTCAAGAAACTTCTTACGTTGCGATCGCTTTAGAGGGCATTCTTCATTATTTTCTTTGTATATTATGAATAAGGCAAGGGTTGCCGTATCCAAAATGTCAAAAACAATGCTAACGGCCAGCGCAGAGTTACTTTCTCTGTGAAATATTGTGACATCATTTTGTCCATGGTGTTCACATCACCTTTAGGCTTGTTGTAATATAAAATAATTTTTGGTTTATTTTTTGGACCAGAAATATTGTCATTGTGCATGGTGGACAACAAAACAATTTAGTAAAAATTTTCACTGACCGCACAATGTATGTATGTATGTTTACCTGCTTCTTTTTATAAATTTTTGAGAGACTAAAAAAATTTTGATTCACGTTAAAATAAAAAAATTATTTGGCGATCATTTATGGACTTGGAAAAAAATAACAAATTTTAGAAATTCTATTTATGAAAAATGTCAAAAATGTTCATATTTCAGCTGTGATACCTTTACTTTGGAAAACGAAAAGCTGACTTCTCATAAGTTTAATATCAATTAAAGTTTTCGTTTTATGTCTCCACTGCCAATAAGTACTTGCATAAAAATGCATTACCACCCCGTTGGGTATTGGTAAACGATGTACATTAAAACCTTTTGGAAGGCGAAGGTTAAAGATATGTTGATATTTAATATTTCATAATATACTTTGTTTTTTTATTTTACTAAAACAAAGACTACATCAAGCAATGATGATCTTAAAAAATTAAGACAGAACCGTCAAACATCATGTTAGAGTCTCTATTTAATTTCATGGAAGAATTATTAGATACACGTAGATGTATAGAAAGTTTATCTGTAAAACCGAATATTATAACTAAATACAGGGTCAGGCGATGGAAGTGTTACCTATTAAAACACTAAATTTTATTGTTTAAATTACCAAGTGTGTGGAAATAATCGCAATTTCAGACTTTAGCTCGATGTGGGCATCTTTTGCCTTATGTATGACCTTCAAATGATTAAAAAATTGCATGCTGCACTAATATGTTCTTGTGGTACTTTGGCCCATTCTCGTATAATGACTTTTTTCAGTGCTCATCTTGCTCTCTGAATTGGCGTGATGATATAGTCTATCGCAAATGCGTCTGCGGACTCGAAAGCCATTACGTAGACGAAATGAAGTACTGAACATGGTTTTTAATCATTTTGGGTTCACAAGAACTTTGTTAGAGGATGCTGAGTCTTGCAGGAACGTCCATCGTCTACGACCGAAATAGTTGCGTGCCCATAGCTCTAAAACAGCTTCCAAAACATTTTCCCGATAATAAATACCTCTGAATTTGACACCAGGCTCGATGAAAACGGTTGAATTAAGTCCATCGGCAGCCAGAGCCGGGTGGCTGTTCGTAGGCTAACATTTTCGTGAGTTCGTTCAGTTAAGTAATCACGATCATTTCATCACGAGAGTTTCTAAACTGCTCAATAGGAAAGTTTTTTTGAACAGAGAACACAATGTTAGGAAATTCGCCACGTTCCTGCAAGCGTAACTACTACGTTGCTCTTTCTAGTCTAATTTTTTTTGGGCATTCATGTAAGATCGTAGACCCTTTGGGAATTGTTAGGCTTTACATTAAGCTCATGTTGAAAAATGTGTTAGATGCTGTGCTGAAGTAGCTTCAGTTTTTAGGCCATTTGATTGCCAGTACGACGTGGGTTTCGATAAAGTCGAGCCTTCATCTTACGAACCATTTCACGTGATGTTGTGGTTTTTTCGTCCATCACCATAATTGTATTTGGAAATCCAGTCTATACTAATGTAACAATTTATCGTGGGTTACACAAACATTTTATTCACTTTAAGATGGCTCAGCTCACAAGCAATAGCAGTTTGTGATTTTCCGGCCAAATATAATGCAATCACACTACAATGTTTAAATTCCATTTCGAATAGCTTTTGTTCAATAAAATTAGGTTGCTTGTAAACAATATAAAGAGCTCTCATTGGTATGAATTTGGAATAGCTGGCATTATCAGTTTGCCGGTAATGCATACCTAAAGTTGGTAACATTTCAATCGGCTAACCCTGTATATAATTTCTAATCGTGAAATTGAAATATGCTAACTTCTTTTAACTTATTTCATTCTAACTAAGAACTTACAAAGGAAAAAGTATAATGGACTTCCTTATTAAGAGGCATTGAAATTATCAATTGTAATTAGCAATTTTTATTAATATGGTGAAGAATCTTATAGATAAACCACTAACTATTAGTGATGTAAGGTTTCACAGAAGGTATAGAGCGATTATTAAGGATATTTTGGTTAACAATGATTTTCCTATTGGACTGATGTATGACTTGATAGGGCAGCATGGGAAACAGAACATAAATGATGTCGGAAATAAAAATACTGAGCCTTAAGCTTACAGGTCTCTGAAATACATTCCTTTGATTTCGAAAGATTAGAAAAATCAGATATTCTTGACACGAATATGTCGCTCATTTACTAAAACAACGTCATAACTCAAATTAACTCGTTGTTTAGAAAACAAACTTAAAGATTCTAATTTACTCACAACTCAATGTTTGTTTATTAATATAATAAAAGTATCAAACCATACACATGTATATTTCTTCCATTGCATACAACTATTTGAATATTTTTTTGAATTATTTGAATTGTTTGAGCTATTCGAATGATTTAAAACCCTTATCCGATTAATTGAGCTATTTTAAAATCCCAAAATCCTTAATCGAACAAAATAAAATGTCAAATAAAAGAATACTATAGTAAATATTAATCATTATTAATCCCTTAGTGGGATTAAATGCTCACGGGAAATTCACGATAGCATTTTTTCCATCAAGGGGAATGAAAATTTCATGGCAACTAAAAATTCCACTTTCTTTACGAAATTGGAATTCATAACTAATTTTGCAAATACTTACAATGCTCTATGATTTTCTAATATTTTATATATTCAGAACAAGCAAATTTTTATTTCTTCATAGCAGTAATAAAAAGATAGTTTCTATGTCACATACTAGTCATCGTAATGACTCCTTTGGAAACTCTTTACAAAAATTTTCACCTTGAGTATCCCAATATACTACTGCGCCTCACACTTTCTCTATCATCTTTTGCATATCCATACCGCCAATGCCTACATTCTTACTTACACAAACAATAAATAAATAATAAATTTCAAAAACACTTGTAAGCCTTAATACATACTTCAAACTCATTCTTCTTAATAGTCTCACTTATTATTTAGATTTTCGATGGTAGAAGAATCTTATGCGTTAATCGTCCGCGATGTCGCATTCCGATTACGCAAGTTCAGTACAACGGGACGTAGGCTACTCTTCCACATCGGTCGTTTTATGACGCGCCTAATAGAATCGTGTAAGACTCTTCTATTCTTACTTCAAACGAGCCTTGCATAAAGTCCGCAATGAGTCTTCTAGGATGGGCGAAAAGAGTCATGCAATAATCATTGAAATAAAATTGATTTTTTTTTTACATATATTTTTTACTAATATTTTTTATTGTATTTTAATTTGAAAATCACTTTAATTTGAAAAACACTTTATTCAAAAGAACATAACGGTTAAATTCGTCGAACTATAGCTAGAATACGTAAACAACGATTAACTCATCCAACAATCGTCAGAATCATAATTTAAAAAAGTAAAAAATCATTTTACTCCAACAATCGTCTGGACAATTAAAAAAAGAGTCATGAAATTATCGCGCTCGTCAATCAATCTTCGAAATACTAGCTGGATACTTTTGCAAAATAAAGAGAAAGTTTTCAACGATCATTGACAAAACTTGTAATATTTTGTTTTTGCAACACTTACACTTATATCACTTAATTATTCCCACTAACTGGTGTGGTTGTTTGCAAATGCTGTAAATTTATATGATTTATTTTGTCAGTGGTATGAAGGCGGAAAAACTACATTAAATAAAATATTTCCGTAAGATCTGCTTTAATTCTAGTGATAAATTGATATTGACGTAAATATGTATTCAAGTAATTGTAATTTTGTAATAGAAATTTAAAGAAATGTTTCTGATATATTCCAGAGGAAAAGAATTTTAATTAAACATGCTTATAAATAGCAAAAGGTACTTCATAGTGTTGGTTATATATACCCAGCCAGCATTTCATTAATTTTGTAGTCAAATTCGATTCTTTTTGGACTCTACTGCGCGATTGAAAATTGGGAATATGCGCTAATTTTCTGAACATTAAAGATACTTTTGTCTGGAGAACAACGTGACTACCCGCGACTTTTCTTGATAAGTCATTTATGAGTCTTTTTCTATATTAGTTTATAGTCATTTTCGACCCCTTTGTTAGTAGTATTTAAAGTCGTTTTCGAATCATTTTCTAATCATTTATTAGTCTTATTTCACTTCACTGTAATTTCAGTCATTTATCAGTCGTATTTCTAATCGAACTTGACCCTTCCCCGAGTATTTTTCAATTGGCTTTCTGAGTCCTACGTTTACACTGACGCGATTTCAAAAACCACGTCCATATAAACGTGGAGTAACAAAAATATATTAAGTTCTTATTCGTGTGATGAAAATAAATAATACATCAAAGTTTATTCAAAAAAATTTATTTTCGTTAAAAATTATTTTTAAAGTAAAATCTTACATAAAAAATAACTAAAAAGATTATGGAAATAAATTATCTTCACACTAATAGTTCCAGTTTTTAAATAATACTTTTAAAAAGTTTAAAATATACGTGTTTTATAAATAAAATACATATACATATTGTAAAAAACAAACAAAAAATAATTACAATTAATAATTTGTACTTCAAAATTACTTATATGCACATTTAAAAGCTATCTTAAAAAATTACTATAAATTACAAAATTATTTTAACATATAACAAAAAACCAAAAAATTATAATATAACAAAAACAATTAGAAAAACGATAACATAATAACAATAACTTTATATGTAAAGATTGCCCCGTTATAAAAAAATTTATATAATTTAATCACTTTTCAAACACCTGCATGGTCTGTTTTTGATTTAGCATTTTTCAATCTACCAGATGAGCAAAATATGATTATAAATAACGGAAAAAAATTCACATCTTATACGTCTGGATGATTAAGGTTGTGTCATCAAAGGTTTGCTCAAAGTTACACTTATCCTCTCCACTGTCTTCGTTTAAATTTTGCTTGTTGTTAGAAGAGCTCAAACGTTTGCTTTTTAAGAAAGACTAGACTTCAACTATAAATAAATTTGCTGACCCCACTGGCGCTAATTCGACTTCAATTGAAGTTGTGAATGCAAATGTATTTACATCATCAACAGCATTTCATGTGTGAATTAGATAATTTTATAAGCATCTAAAAACATTTGTTACATTTCTGTTATGATGTCATGAGGCCATATTTTCAATACTGTAAATTATTTTTCGATAATTATCGAACATAATGCGATTATGTAAGATAATATAAAATTAAGCGATTAAGTTAAAATTTTTTATGAAAATGTGTTTTAATTTATTTAGGAACATGTCTTAAGCTATGATCCCACTATAGGCGCAATGTACAGATTATTGTCGCAATTCATATACCTATAATATGCGGCAATCTGCGCCGAAATCATGCTGACTATGGACAAACCAATCCAAACTTGCTACTCCAATAATCTGAACACTCAATAGCACAAGGTAGACCAATCATTTTGTAAAATATGCACCACTCGTGCGCTGATTAAAGTCGAAAAGCAGTGCCGATACAATTTAAATAAATTTTTTTTGAGCTTAATTGTACCAAAAATATTTTTTTTTAATCTTTTAATCTTGTTCCTCTAAAGGGAGTCAACTGAAAATTTAAAAATTTTCAGTAGAAGCATAAAACTGTATATTTTTTATACTACATTTATATCACGAAGAAGAATACAACTGTATATTTTTGGCGAAATAATAGAGAAAACTGTGTAAGATTCTTACAGTGGATAAACTCGGAGAAAAAATTAAACCATCCGTGTGTAAAATAAACACTTACGGTGTCAAAAGTGTATCAACAACGTATTTGTTAATTCGACAACGAAATGTTGTCAACAACACCGTAGCTAAATTGACAACGTGCGTATACATTTTGACACCGTAAAGGTGTCGAAATGACAAAATAACGGTGTTAAATTGACACCACACCGGTACCGAGTTGACACAATACCGGTGTTGAATTGATACCATACTGTTGTCGAGTTTTAGGGACCTATTTTATTCCAAACAATATTAAAACCATTTCAATATATTGTAATTAATTAATTTGCTATTTAACTCCAAATTTGTGTTACATACATAAAACATTTTAATTTCATTTTCTTTATAACTTACCTTCATACCGTTTTCAAATGGGAACATGGCACAAATTTCACCCAGTAGCAGATCATAGTGTCGTGTGCAAAGTCCTATCCCTCTGCTAAGAACATCTTCAACAATAACGTTAAGTATTGAAGCTCTATGTTCACTATCTAATTTTTTGTTGTGATCAGAATATTCAACAATTGATTTACCTTTTGTTGTATGATTTAGTAGAGCCTTCAAATCCTAAAATATTCATTTAAATAAAGGATGTTTTGTTTAGAACATTTTAATTTATCTTACCTTTGCTAAAATACCCCATTAGTTGGGCAAAAATTAGGAGTATCATTACTTTAATCCTCCACCTTGGATTATAGAGACATTACGTCATCATCAATGTCGAGCTATAATATACAGAGCTCTGTAGAGGAAACTTATTATATCATGAAAATAATAAAACTATATTACATCCTTCTTTTACCACGCAAGTAGCTTTTCTTATATTCCAGTCGTAGACCGAATGGTGGAATCGCCTCCTTTAAATCTGCCTTTTTTAAATAAAATATGGTACTAAATATAACTTGTGCGGCTAGAAAATCACAAAGTCATATTAAAAATTGTGGTTTCAAACTCTGATAATTCCATATTTATGGTAGCGAGGAAGTCCTTTAATTTCTTGTCGTCGCTATCTTCAGCAACATTGCTGCTTGCGAAGCAGGTGTCGCTGACCACCACAATATCTTCGTATATTGCACCGCAATCACCTTCGTCTTCCACCAATGGGTACTCAACTTGCTCCTTTTTTTAGTTACATACTAAAACCTCCCGAAATGAAACTTTAAAAAGAACAAAATTTAAAATTTTATAACTCGTACTATTTGACAACATAATGTTGTTGATGTAACCTGCTTTGTTAACAGTTTTGCAACGTATGTTGTTAAAATTTAAAAACTGTAGTGTTTTGACAACCAAATGCTGTCAATTCAATCACGTTTATTTACAATTTAGAAACGCACGTTCCAAAAATTAATAGTGTTGATGTTGCGCAACATAATGTTGTCAATTTGTAAACGTTCTAAGTAACAAGTTGTAAACGAGCGGTTTCAAAAAAAGTGACGACATAGTGGTATCATATTGATCGCATTGGTGTTCGATTTTGCAACGACTTTTTTTCCTCAGTGTAGATATAACCACTGTTCATTGATTTCTTGCAAAAAGTAAATATTAAAAAATTTTGAGCTGACTCTCTTTGGAGGAGGAACCAGTGCGATATATTAAAACATCCGTGATTTGAAAGCAGCTGTTTATAAAAGAACAGGAATAAAAAGAACGTGCTGTGCAACTATACGTCTTCATTAGCCATCCACTTGGTATGAACGTCATGTCATAATGTAGACCGCTCATGTCAATGTTTCATCGATGCTCCAGACGGAGCAATTATGTTCGACATCAAATGTAATTTTTCAAGGAGTGTAAAAGAGACAGCACAATAAAATTAATTTAATCTCTATTGCACAACTTGAAAATTATAAGAGCAGGCAGAACATGAAGATTTTTACATATTCACCACATGCAAAGACATGGACATACATATTAATACATCTGCTCTGCCGGCGTCATGTTCATGTGATATTCAAGTCGATGGCTCGTGAAGACGCAGGGTTATAAGTTTTATGATTTTGAATGTATAGGGTGCTTAATTCAATTAATTCGAAGAAATTTCTTTAATTTCTTACCACATAGTTTTTAAAAAGAAAATTTTTTTATCAACTTCACGAAATTCACTTATGGTACTCTCATAGGCATCATTAACACTTCTCTTTTTTAACCACTCTCTTGTCCAACTGCTCCATTTTTAAGGGTTCTATTATTTTTTATTTGTTCCTTTTTTTAAACATTGACCCCACATTATATACGGTCAAATTAGATTTCTGTTTTTCATAGTAATACATACCGAAAATTAAATTGTGTCTGCCAACAAGCAAATAAACAAAAACGTCTATATTATTAATAGGCACATTTTTAGATCACTTTTACAACCGTAACACTGAACCGATTTTAGAAATTTTTATACGTTTTTAAATGGGGTTTTCCAATTTGCTTTTGCATAGAAATGAAGACCGTTGGATACACCAGCATAACTTAATTTGCTCCCTAAATTACGATAGTGTGATCGCGTTGTACTGGTTATTATCGCAATCGATATTTGGCGATATGAACCGATAAAAATTGTAGAAATATGCGACGATCATAGGACCGCATAAAAGTTAATTGTACAATTAATTATTATTAATTGTACAATGTTTTTACATTTGCGTCGACATAGGACGATAAAAATTGCCGCAGATTTTGCTGTTGGCGACGATATTGGGATGCTAGCTTTATAAATCACAAAAATGTTAAATAATAAAATATGTCTTAAATAACTGCCGATAGCAATCATTGGTGCTTATACGATCACCAAGTCTTCAATAGAGCTTGAACCATATTTTTGGAAAGTTCCAAACATCTTAAGTTATACAACAACTTAAAAAAAAATATTTAACAAATTACAAAAGTATAATCATTGTAGGCTTTGAAAGTGATTCAAAAAACGCAACAGACAAATTATATTCGATGTGAATCTATTTTATATCTCTTAACAATTTTTAAACAATTAGTCGCTCGTTGCGTGATAATAAAAGTATTCAATAATGCAAGCCGAAAAATTAAATCTTAATTAAAATGTTATAAAAATTTATTGTTCGAGTTATTCTATTAATTTAATTTCAAAAAGTTTTGTTAGCTGTGGGCGGGGCTGGTCTTGTTCAAAGAAATGCATGTATCTCCAATGAAATGCATGTATTTCCTGCATATGTACATATGTGTCGATTAAAATCTAATTATATATTTTAAATTCTAATTGCCTTATCTAATCTTTATTCACAACTTATAATTATTAGTTATTCATTTAATACTTTCTGCTATTGTCATCGATGATATACGAGATTAAAATACAACTTGAAAATTTAACTATAAAAGCCAACAATTTTTAATGGAATCACAATTAAAATTGAAAATGATTTTCAACGTTTATTTTAAAGCAGCTGTGATCAGAACAATTTTTTTATCTCTAATATCTGCATATAAATATGAAATTTTAGTGAAGGATGAAAATATATTTTCACCTTGTGATTTTCCAAACGTGACTTATATCTCAGATTATTTGGACATCTCTAACATGCATTATGAGTTTTTAAATAATGGATCAATTCATTATTATGGATATGCAGATCTAATTAAAGATTTTGGAAAGCAAAATAATCCCATCATGATACAATTCTTTAAAAAAAGCCGTGGTACCTGGGTTGATACTATTTACAATATCAGAAGTGCAGATATGTGTAAATCTTTATTTGGTCCATTTGAACCTTGGAGTGGATATGTGAAGCATATTCCAGAGGAAGATAGAGCATGCCCACTTACCAAAGGAAGAAGATATCATTTTGATTCTATAACTGATGCAACCATAGATATACTTGACCCTAAACTTGCTGGCGAATACAAGGATCAAATGACATTCACTATTACTGAACTAAATCAAGTCTGCTGTATAAATATCTTTTTCGATTTTTATAGAATATAATTAATTTTTATGTGAAAATGTGGCAACTAAATAAAGGTTTAGTAACTATTAACAAATCAATGCACATATGTACATACCTGAAGCATAAAAAATAAGTAATTAAAAAATTGTTTTAAAGGAAAATAACTCTCTTCGATAAGCTAATTTGATCTTTTAGAAATAATTCATAATTGTGGTGCTTCTCCGATAAAAAGCATTACAAATTGGCAAATTTGATCTTCACATGATTATGATTCGAAATTCATTCAAATTTTTATTTAAATATTTGAAAAGGACTTGGAAGTAATTTACGCAATACAATAGAATGAAATACATTTTTTTTTAAATATATATATTTTTTAAATTATAAAATTATTATTGGACCCATTATTGCCCGCTACCCGAAATGTAAACCGATTTCATTGAAGCTTTACACATATTGTGTTGGAAGTCTGATTAACAAAAATTTAAGTTTAAAAAATGTAGGACTATTGCTTTTTGAGATATGAGGTAGTAAGTTTACTTCCCAGTTAGCCAATATGTTTAGTGGTTTTGAAATTATACAATAAGACTATCAGAAAAATCCTACTTTTTGTATGAGATATATCATTTAATGTGTCTTGCACCAATAGTGTTAAGCATACATGATTTAATAGCGAGTATATTGTGATTTTGTTCACAATTTTATCGTTTGACTAAAATTACTATATATTACTGTGCAATGTTAAGTAAATTATACTGAAACTTATACATAATAAAAGTTCTTGATATAAGGTTTTAGAAACAGTTATTAGATATCAAACTTTATTATTGTAGTTGCTTTAAAATATGATCTTTTCTGAAGCTTAGCGCATATCCTTCCCAAACGCAAAAGAAGAACAACAAATAAATATCCTTCAAATCGTTTTTTACAAAGACATTCAGTTAAAGTACAAAACAAACAAAATTATCGGTTATATAAAATTGTAATAATGCTGAACTTTAAAATTACTTCCGGAGCTTGTTTGCAAATTTTTTTTTATTTCGATCAATATTTTATCGTATATACATATGTCATGTTACTAACTAATTTTTCGACATTTTTGTGAGATAATTTTAGAATTTTTAAATTTTTGTGAAGTTTTTACTAAATTGTTTGTAATGCTATATTTTTATTATTGTTTTTTTTAATTAAATTGTAATGTTACTTTATTTGTTGGTACAGCAATGGTTAATTATATCAATACAGGCGTGTGAGCCCAAGTTATTTGTTACCTTCATGTTTTTTTTTATGAAAAAAAAAAAATAATAAAAAAAATCACACAAACTAAACTAAAAATCCCAGCTTCATTCATGGATAGTTTATTATATTAATGCAATTTCCCTGGGATTGCAAATACCATCACTGGTGATATCTATGCAGTGAGTACTTGCATTTGGCATCTCTATGTTATCATATATTTTCTCATATTTACCATGTATATCTCATATATATTAATAATAAGCTCCAACTACATGATGAGTTTTTTTTATTAAGCTTAACTTTAAGCTCAAAATTAAGGAGAAAGAGAAAAATATAGCTACAATCATATATTAAGTTATAGGATTATATAAAGCAGTAATACTTAAACTGAGTGTAGGAAGAGTATAAAACGATCTGCGAAAAACAAATATCAAAGTTTTAAAGTTTAATGAAACGTAATACTGCGGCCTTTTTACTTTTGGCTGAGCACAGAGAAGGTACTATTAAATTAGAGTGTGAAATAAAGTAGAAGTAAACTTGTTGTAAAACGTGGCTTGCATTGAAAAATATAAATTAAAGTAAAAGAAATCCTGTCACTACAAACAAAGGGAAAACAGAAATCTCGTGATCTTTTTATAAAATTTATATTAAAATCTAAGGAACAGAAAAAAACTCCTCAGTTTCTTCCGGAAATAGAAGGCAATATATTCGCTCAATCTCTAAAAAAAATTGTATTGAAACTAAAGTTCCCCCTTTCAAACAGTGCTTAACTATTTCAAATAAGCGAACAGGTACAATTGGTTTGTAAAGTGCAAAACTCTGAAAGTGCAGATGCAACTCCTTAAGAGGAATAGCATCAATACGTGCTTTACCTTCGTCAAGTAGCGCTAGCGAAAGCGAACAGCACGTCTCCCGGGTGTATTGGGCTTCGGCCTCTATAAGAGTTGCACGTGTTCAACGCGAACGTGGGCTTCGTTACTCGGGAGACATAATCTATAATACCTTACACGAATTTGAAAAGGATATTTTTTAGCTCAGAAAACGGCCACACAAGGAAAAGCTACAAGTCGATGTCTACAACCAATCGCTCAGGAATAAGCATGTACCAACTCCTGTGCTGACAAACGCGAAAAACAACTCAACACAAAACACAAGAATAAGCCTCGCATAGAGAAAATCTATCTAACGTTTGAATATTCATTAAAATATTCCTAGTATCGAAATTTACACTCTATTTTTTTTAGTAAGAAAAATATAACCCTATTAACACATTAATACTTTTTTACCAATATTCTACACTCATTTTATCATGCCTAATGCATGAACATCATTGAACAACTCCTAGTACGTATTATTAAAAAAATTTACATACTCAAATCTAAACCCATACCTTACCCAGTTAATAGTTACTAATAATCACTAATTCTACATCTACCTACGAGTATATACCGACTAAGTATACAGGTATAAAATCTTACATAAACGTTTCTTTAACGCTTTGCATCTATCTACAACTAATTTACAAAAAGAAATATTTCCCTAAAATTAATTATCTGCTAATCCTAAATATATATATTGTACAAGCAACCTAAAGAAAACAGAAAAATTACATATTAGTAGCAACATCAATACCACGATCAGCAAATGTCATCATAAAGTTAGCAGAAGGCCTTCCTGCAACGTGGACATAATGCTGGTAAGTTGTGCTTTTTTTTATTTTTTATTGTTTACTCTCTAATGTACTATAATTAAGTATTGACTCCAATTCATTAAATTCATAGCAACGGAGATTTTATTGGTTATAACATAAACGCAGTTTTCCCATTTTGGGACAAGGTTTCGGAACCTGACAACTCTAGTTGGTTTTATCTTTCCTCTCTTAATATATAAAAAAATTAGAGAACTTAATATAAATAATCAAACGAAGAATAAAAACAATTATAAGTCAAATAAAATCTCCGCTGATAATCTTTACTTTGTTTTGGATTGCTTTTCCTTTCTTTTGTTTATTTATTTTTACAATTGATCATGGTTTATTTATATGTATCTTAAGTTACACAGATATTCTTAATTTTTATTAACCCTTTAATTACCTATCTAAATTTAATTACGGTACATAGTATTTAAGATAGTAAATGGTTTGCTTTACAAGAATACCTTGTTTTGCCTGAACCCTTCAATCGATTATATATTTCTAAAAATAAATGGATTTAGAATTAGACATGAACTAATTTTTCTTTATAATGTGAAGCTTTAAAGGACTTTGGTAAAAAGAACCGTTGTCTGTTAGGGGTTTTTCTAGATAAAATTTCGAAAGCCATTGAAATGCCATGGATGTGAGGGTATAGAAGCTAGTAGCCTTACATCTGCGCTATAACTTCAGGTCTAAAAATAATTGAAAAGAGGAGCAAAACATATTAGAGCAATCCAATCGCACGAAATATATTTTTATTGTAATAGTTATTCAGGTCGAAAACAGGAATAAGATCAATGCCCTCACCCTACTACCGAACGAGCTAGTCTGCAAGAACGTGCGTACTGTTCACTAAGCAGCCAGAGAAAAAGAAACCAGACCCAAATAACGGGTATCTTTACCACCATGATAATGGAAAGCTGAATATTACATGTTCTTTTAGTTTTTAAATGTTGAAAATATATTTGTTTGGATATTCTTTATACAAAAGTGACAAATTTCGTTATAAAATTGACAAATTATATAGATATTAATATCAATTGAAGTGTTGTTGAGATAAGCTGTATATTTAAAAAAAACATCAATGTAAAACCAAAATTAAACACTGTTGAATTCATGTCATATACTATTTTTTCAAAAATATTGACTTTGTTGAAAGCTAACATATATTCACAGTGATTCAATGTTTAAAACTTTAAAAATGTTTTTAACTATTTTTCTTTATTTCTGAAAGAATAATGTTCTGCTTTTCGTTGAGCTTGTATTACTGTTTTCATCGAAGAGTTCTTGTACCGTTTCATAGAAATACTTATTTTATAAGGATATCATAAGGTTCACCTTATCCATTATTTCTAATCTTCCCAGCCTACAATGGGTTTACCGATTGTGAAACAAATGTGTCAAAAAATAAAAAATATTTCAGTTGATGGACAACAACAAAATACATGGTTCTGATAGATTTGCAAAAGTACGTCCGCTGATTGACTCATTAAATCAGAAGTATAAGCAGTTTGGGATATTTTCAACGTACTTATCAATAGAAGAGCAAATGATTCCGTATTTTGGCCGACACAACTGCAAAATATTTATTCGCGGTAAACCAATTCCCTATGGTTTAAAGTGGTGGCTTTGTTTTGATACTGGATATTTGTTTGAATTTAATCCATATGCTGATGGAGCTTCATCGTATGCCAAAGGTGTTGGCTTAGGAGCTTCAGTGGTTTTAAAGTTGCTGGAATAAATTTTAAGTCCGCAAAATCAAGCGGCATATTTCGACAATTTGTTTTCTTTGAACTACTTGTTTAGTTTATTTAACGAAAGAAAGTTTTATGCAACTGCAACAGTACGATCAAACCGTCTTAGAGGAGCAAATGATATTCTTGGTGCCAATTGCTTCCTCAAAAAACATGACTGCTTTAAATCATTTATTTACTTTAGGTTTCTGTTCAACATGATAATGATGTGTCTAATTAACGTGATGAAGTTCATGGAAAAAAGTGGTGGTGTCTCTTAAGGACGAATAAAATTAACAGTACCACTGTAAATGCTTCTAAAATCCACTGCCTAATTGCTAAAGCCGAAGGGAAAAACTGTCGCAAATAGATTTCAAATTTAAAATATCTAACAATTTGTTATTATAACGAAGAAGAGGACTTAGAGCATGACGGCCTTGAGAATCCCAAAAACACGTGCACTACATACAACATGTGCACACGATTTTTCTTATATAATTTTAGTGATTAGTAGGCTACACGGAACCAGTATATGAAAATTTATATAAACATGTAAACGATTTCGAGTAATGGTACAAGATGGGTTAATGCATGTCAGTTATAGCTTTCAACTAAGATTTCATCTAAGTTTGTAGCTATGTGCATAATGTATATATGTATATAATGTGAATTCTTTAAACTAAATGTATCTTGCAACTCAGTACCAGTGACGCCAGTTGATTTATTATTTAGCCTGGATTTTTTAACTTTTATTATTTTAAATTTAAGTCAAAAGCGAAATTTTTTTTAAATCTTCATTTATTGCTGAACACATGAAATCATTTTAAAACATATTAAAAAAATTTGACTTTATATTTCTACTCCTGAGCAATCTGAGGAATATATTTTTAAGCCCAAAACGCTAACATTGTTTAGCCCGACTTTTAGAAACATTTTTATTCCGCCCACTGTGCATATCTGCTAGAATACATGCTGACATACCAGTACGTAAAATTCTTCCTGGTTAATACATTATTTGCTTTTGCATAATAATCTAGTGATAGCAGTAAGTTCAAATTTAAAAAGTTTATCATACAACTCATAAAACAAATTTTCTTATCTTTCACAAAATACTTTTATGGGTATGAAAGCATTTAATGCATTTTCGAATACAAAGTTAATTGCTATTTTATGATGAGCTTTAGAAAAATCCTTAATTTAGATAAAAACTAGTTTAGAAAGGTACCTGCATGAACTAAATAGATAACGATAAAAAAATCACAGGCAGATGAATCAAAGATTTTATAACAGAAAGATGTGCAAACATTTCTGGTGGTGCAATAAATCTGTTTTGAAAATATCGTAATGGTATAATAAAACAATAATAATAAAAAACGTTTCCGGATAGGAAATGTATAAAATCAATTCAAAATTGTATTTAGTTCAGTTTAAAGTTTGCAGTACACAGAAAAAGGTAAGTATTTATTTAAATCGCAAATTTATTTACAGTTTTCCACAGAACAGCATAAAAATAAAACGTTACCATAAAAATGTTAAATTTTAGTTCCTCACAAAAATGAAGTTATATATCGTTATCCTATTAACTCAGGCTGTGTTCATACAAGCGTACGTTCCTCAATCGAATAAAAATAATGAAATAACTAAAGGTAAAGTATTAAAAAAATATTAAGTCCATTTTTCAATCAAGTTTATAAAATGTCTTTTAATATTTTTTTTAGATGAAGTTGCTTGTAATATTTCAGAATGTCCTCCGAACTTTGATCTTTGCTTTCTTACTTGTGAAAGCGGCACATACTACAAGTTTTTATTATATAACTGCTATTCCATGGACAGAACAGTACTAGCACAAAGAATAGAGAAGGTAAAATTGGAGAGACCTGGATCAACTACTGAATTTTGCCCCGAAGTGAAAAAAATTAATATCCCCAAATATTCTGAAATAGTATTCGAAAAAACTTAATATTCGTTCATTCATACTTTGAAACCAATAAACATAAATTTATTTATATTGCATTACAAAAAATAAAATTCTTTATTCTTTAAATTTACAAAGATTTTTCTTTGAAGGCCGATTTTGCAAATCTTTACAAACATTTGATCGCATGAGACTTAAGGCCATATCAAAATTATGGCTTTATGTCCGTTTGGATTGAGACATAAAGCCATTATGGCTTTGTGACACCCCGCCATGCAATCGTTATTAAAAATATGGCTTTATGTCTCATTTTCGGAAAAAAATTTATGGCGTTAAGTCCCATTATAATGAGACTTAATGCCATATGCCCTTATGTCTCAATGGAATGGGACTTAACGCCATATGGCTTTATGTCCTATGGCTTTGTGACACCCCACCTGATTGCATGCCTTAGTTCACATTAGCAATAGTAGAAAGCGGCTTTATCTCTTATTTCAGTTCCTGAGACACTAAAGTTAAGTATTGAAATCTGGCTTCCCATACTAAAGTTTTTCTGCGTGGCGGCCTACGGCCGCGCTTAGGGGTTTTTTCCTCCAGTAGGACGCGGCAGGTGGCTTCGCTGAATAAAGTTTTCCTGCGTGCGTCACAAGAATAAAAAAATGTTTTCCAATGATAACTAAGGATTTTTCCTTTCACAAAATGTTTGCAGCTGTAATTCCTGGAGCCTAGAAATTTTGGATTTTTTTAAATCATTAATTCCATAGATAAATAGGCATATTTAGTGAAATAAAGCATTTGTAACGCAAAACATCAAATGGGACATATAACCATAATGGCTTTATGTCCCATTTCACTAAAATTGACATGAGACTTAAGGCCATATCAAAATTATGGCTTTATGTCCGTTTGGATTGAGACATAAAGCCATAGGACAGGCTTTGTGACATCCCACAATAAAAATAAATTCTTTTGATTTTGAAAAAATTTACAGAAAAACGTCGAACAATCAAGTTCTATTTTTATAAAAATTTAGTAATTTTTTACAACCATTTCAAAAGCTTAACTTTGATTTTTTCCACGACGACATGAATTAAGATCAATTAATTAATATTTTCTAATTGGAGCCACTATGCGGTGGTATAATTAATAAAACTTTTTAATATATATGTTTGTTTTGTCATATCCAAAGAGTACAAATTTGAGAGAAGTGTGAGAGAATTTACATAGTGCTTGTCCTTCCTCGTCGAATGTTTTGTCAAATATTTGATGAAAGGTTTTGTATCGGAAAAAATTAATTTGAGTGTGACCTCGGGGACAAAATATTTTCTCATGTTTGCACTTAACGTTATTTGAAAGCTGTTTGGCAAATAAACAGTGACAAATAAATGTGCGTAGTGTGACCAGAAAAAAAATTATGTACGGAGTTAGAAACATTTTGGTTAAACATAATCAACATATTCGAATGAAATGTTTCCCCAATATTTCTTCTTGGTAGTAGATTATGGTTTATATTTTTGAACAGTTTGTTGGCGTTAATTTTGTTGCGTTTAGTTTTCCTGTACCAGTCCGTGGCTGTTTTCCAATTGTCGTTAACTTTTATTTTGAAAAAAGATTTTTATAAAATTTTTTATGTCGTCGGGGAACATTTAAAGTTGCTTTTGCGGCTCCAATCGCTGCCTCATAACCTTTTAACCCGGAATGACCATGTTCATATTTGGGTAAAGTTGATCGTTATTGAACTTGAATTGCACTTCTTGAAATCTTTGTTGATATACTTCCGTATTTGTTGAGGAATTTTTTAATTCATTTAGAGATGTGTTAATCGTAATTGGGTATGTTAAGCTTATCGCAAAATTGTAATATACGAGTAAGTGTTGGTGGTGTTTTCTGGAAGAATTTTTGATTGATAGATTTTTTTTTAAGTATTGGACAGTGGGTGTCGATCGCTGAACAATATAGATTTTGAAAGTTTAGTTGTTGCACAGTCCCGATATTGTTCGATCGCCATAACATTTGCTTCAAATAACATAGAAACATGAATTGTAAAGGCTCTTACGGACAGACGTATGTCTGCGTTAAATATTGCTTTTATTTTATTTAAGTTGCTTTTAGGAGAAAATCCATATAAATAGATGCCGTAGTTAATTTTGGAAATTATAGTTGAATTAAGGCTATTTAGGATGGATGCTGTGTTACAACCAAACTTTCTAAACGAGAGGCATTTAATAATCTTTAATCGTTTTGAAAGTGTAGAATTAAGGTTAGTGATGCGTGAATTCCATCTGTATCGCTTGTTGAAGGTAATTCCAAGTATTTTTAGTTCATTGACTGCTTCAATTGAAGTAGTAGCCACCGTATAATTTACGGGTGCAAAATTAAAAAAGAATATGTCGTTTGCAAGCCCAAAGTGCCCCATAGTGGGACTTCATATCTGTGTTTCTAAGTAATCTAAGATGTATATTTTTAAAGCTAAAATTCTCTCCTATGCTTTTTTGAATTTTTATCTCCGTTGCTACCCCAACATTTAGAAAACATTTTTATTCTGTACACTGTGCATATCTGCAAGAATACCTGATGACATACCAGCAAGTAAAGTTGTTGCTGCTTAATATTTTATTTGCTTTGGCATACTAATATTGTTAAAGCAGCAAATTTAAAATTTAATTATACAAATCATGAAACCGATCTTTTTATCTCTCGCAAATGTGTTATATGAAACCATTTAAAGTACTTTCGAATACCAAGTTAATTGTTGTTTTTTATGATAATCTTTAGCTAAAGTTTTTGTTGAGATAAAAAAGTAGTTTAGAAAGAACTATATAGATAATAAGTGATAATAAAAAATTCACAAGCAGATATATGAAAGAATTAATTACCAACAAAGATTGCCTGAAACAGAAGAAGTGTAGAATTATTTCTAATTGTTCTATACATTTTTTTGAAAGATATTATATTCTCTATCTAATCATTTAAACATTAATGTGTTCTAATACGCAAAACAAAAAATACATTGAATTTTTACATAAATATTCTTGTCATCTGGTAAGGGTTAAATTACTTTATTTGCATATAAAATTATTCCTCAAAAGTAGCAAACCACTTAGCTTTTTCAAATAGTATTCATTGAAGTAAAGATTTTCGTAATATAAATAGTTTTTAAAAGTTAATTTATAAATTAAGACTTTTTAACCTGGCATCTACGTAATTCTAGTAGATTTATAGTTTGTTAACATAGAATTCCTCAATACATATTTTGTGTGAGTTAATTGATATTTTTTGTAACCAAAAACTTATGTAATCAATTCATGTTGTATACTGGACACAAACCAAGTTTTCATTTAATATTTCATTTTTATAATAAACTTACTCTTTTAAGCTTCATTGACTAAGCTATTGACATACAAGTCATTAGTTAATTAGATTGTGGTAGACAGAAATGAAATGATAAGTCTGTAGTTCTAAAAAATAGCAGCGTAAGTGACAAATTCTTTAAATTTGTTCGTTATATCCATGAATGCCACAATATTTGGAATACCATGACCAGCTTCAATTTAGATAAGTTTATTTTCATCAGATTTTTAATTGGTTTATTGCGTACGTTCCTCAATCGAATAAAAATTATGAAATAACTAAAGCCAAAGTATTAACAAAATGTAAGGATCAGTTTTCAATGAAGTTCCTATAATATCTTCTTGTCTTTTTTTAATGAAGCGGTTTGTAATATTGTAAAATGTCCTACGAACTTTGGTCTTTGTTTTCTTTGTGGGAGCAGCACATACGATGTGACCTTTTTTTTATTTAAAAATTTAGCATCTTTTTTGAAAATTTTAATTTTTTACTGAACCCACAAAATCATCTTGTAATATTAAAAAATTAATCTAATGCACTGAAGACAAAATTTCTATGATTGAAATCTATTGGTGAGAGCTTTCAAGTTAGAAATGGACAAATGTTGACTCAACAGTTGAGTGGAGGTGTGACAATTTGAGAGTGCGCTGAAAAAAATTCACATTTGCTGCTTAATATCCTCGATAACTTCACGAATCTATCTTTGAGGTCTTGAATAGATAGTGAGCTATTCGCATAGAACATATCTTTCATGTAGCCCGAAATAAAAAAGTCTCAAGGCTTAAATCACAAGATCTCGTAGGACAATTGTTCGTTTGTGGCATACCCAACTGCAAAGAAATAAAAAACGTGGGAGTTCTTCAACACTATGGGCTACAGCAGCAATATTCTCAGTTGAGCGATGTACACAAAAACTTTTCCACCAGTTTCACGGAATGTGTTTCACGACGACGGCAAAAATGCTTTAATTTTGCGAATTGTAACCGCGATAGACTCCTTGAATATATTTAAATAATGATGCAATATTTATTATATCATGTCTAAGCACAAATATTCTGTAATATTTTTGATCCAATACTGAATTGAAATCATAAGGAATGCCTGCTAATATTTATATTATATGAATTTAGATATATGTAGACTTTTATTCGTTTTTTTATGCATTTTAAATTAGTAATAAAAAAAACTTTGAATTGTGAATTTTTTGCCTTTCTTTTTTGAAACTTAGTTTTGGACACCGATTGAAAATTTTTATGTATGTAAAATCTGTATAATTTTGAGGGACTACGGACAATTTCAAAATATTAGTATAACAGTGGCTGTAATGACTTTGGTGTTTCGTAAATTCGTTTATAAATTAAACAACTTCATTATATTTCTCGATGGGAATTTGGAGAAACTGTGCGTGTTTATCATGTTGGTGACTAAGACCAGCTGCATGAGGTTCTTCCATTTTATATTTACATATGGTTTTTACGCTTTGGACAATTTCGCAAATATTAAAAAAAAAACATTGTTTCTTTCACGTTCAGTTTCCAAAGAATTATAAATAAACCTATGGACGATTGTTTTGGAGTTGTTAATTTTTTGAAAGATTCCGTGTTTGTAGTCTGAATCTCAATTATGTTTTATTAAACCTCGCAACATTTGTGCTGGCACTTATTTCTCTATATGTTTTTTTAGATTTTTTTTCTCTTTCGACATATTTGAGATAAGTTATATTGTCAAATGCACGCTAATAAAATCTGGAGTTAAGGCAATTATTCGTATATAAAAAGACCCGATAACACCAAAAGATGCACATTAAAAATTTACTTATATTTCTTTTGTCAAAATATTACAGAAATAATTTAAACAGATGCTAGTGAAACCTAGTAGGAAAAATAAGAACAATAAACAGTTTCTTTCAGAAACATTTCCGGGTAGGAAATAAGTTAATTCAATTCAAATTAGTATTTAGTCTAAAGCTTGCAGTACACAGAAAGAGGTAAGTATTTATATAACAAGCGTATTTAACTAATGTGTCCCACAGAAGAACATACAAAAAATTTTAAATTTTAGTGCCTCACAAAAATGAAATTATATGTCGTTATCCTATCAACTCAGGCTGTGTTCATACAAGCGTTTGTTTCTCAATCGAATAAAAATAATGAAATAACTAAAGGTAAAATATTAACAAACTAATAAGCCCATTTTTCAATCAAGTTTATAAAATGTATTTTTATTATTTTTTTACATGAAGTGGTTTGTAATATTTCAGAATGTCCTCCGAACTTGGATCTTTGCTTTCTTACTTGTGAAAGCGGCACATACTACAAGTTTTCAACATATAATTGCTATTCCAGGGACAGAACAGTGTTAGCACAAAGAATAGAGAAGATAGCAATGGAGAGACCTGGAACAACTATTGAATTTTGCCCCGAAGTGAAAAAAATTAATATTCCTAAATATTTGGATATAGAGTAATATAATATATTAAAATATAGTTTAAAAATGTTTTTCTTTCATTTATATTTTAAGAACGTCAAACATAAATTAATTTATTTTTTATTACAAAAATAAAATTCTATATTTTTAAAATACATTACAAACATTTGTCCTCGACCTCCGATTTTGCAAATCTTTATTAGCATATAATCACATTTGTTTATTTCCGACTACAAAGGAACGTCTTCCTCTTCCTTTGGAATATACGCAGTATACTGTGATTCATCAGGATAAGACCTACCAATTTTTAAGTAAAAAAATTCTGTAATATGCGATCAAAAGGTAATAATGAAAATATTAATATATTTATTGTTGTATATGGTTGTAAACTATAATTCTCCATAATTTTATATCTACTACTATCGCTATTTCAATACAACAACAATACCAACAGCTGTTACTGAGAAAGCATTTATATAAGAATATAATTAATAAACATCCATTCTAGAATTTGCTTTTATATTGATTGGTCGTTTTCTCCTGCTCGTTTGTCTCTTATTTTGCATTATAATTATCAAATGACCAGTTCGTTTTTTTAAGTGAGCAAATCCTGATTTACTTTTACAAACTGAATATAACTTTAATAAGTATTATAGTCGCCTGTTGTGACAAAGCTTTATAAAATTTTAAATAATATTTGAACTAAAGCCTGTGATAACAATAAGCAATAAGTCGAAAAAATGTTTATAAAAATCTAAAAAACTCATATCGGTAATGATTTCGTTAAAATATGGCGAAATAAACAACTTATAATTAGCAAGACAACATATGACATGGAACGATTGGATGTACCGATCGGGAGAATGGGCAATTCTTTCTCAAGTTCAAATAAAGATATCGCTCCTTTATTTCAACAAAAAATTAATACTTTAAAATATATTATTTATTCGAATTTTAGTCGTTTCAAATTAACAAATAAAAAACTTTTAACATCGACATTATTGTACTCAAAATAATTTTGCTTGAATATAAATTTTTTCCATGCCTTTTTAAATTCCGCATAAAACGAGAAAACTATATATTTACAAATGATTTTTTTTTTCTGTCAAATTAACAAATGTATATACATACCAAGAAAGGATTTGCAACGAGTTTGATACTATATAGCTATTGTAATTATCTTTCAGCCGATTAAGCTTCTTGTGTCTTTATCACCTGACAACATTGATTAGCGCAGCAGCGTACTTATTTTAAAAATATTTTTTAATACAAACCAAACACAAAAAATGTCCCAAAAATTCTCTATTGAAAACTAAAACTTCGGAGGATTCGTCACAGTAAAGAAACACTTAGAAAACAGCGTTCAAATGCTTAAAAAAGAAGTAAAAAATATACCGAATATTAGAACTGCCAATCGCTCAAAATTTAGGGTGCTTATTCAATATTTAAAATCATTCAAAATCTGTGGAGGAAATAGTCCTAGAATTGTTTACAGGTGATTTAATAATTTCCAGAAATTTTGCAATTGCTTACTAATGAACAATAACCCAAATATCTGGAAATGTTAAATCGCACAAAATTGGCGAACAATCCAAACCCAATGTTTTTACAAGAATTTTTGGGCGATTCTAAATTTAGTTCTTTTGGTCGATTTTCAATTCGGGCATTATTCGCACAGCCGGGATTTCTCCTCTACAGACTTTACTCATGTACTCTTCATCGAATCCAAGCAATTGACTTGAGTAAAAAATATGTATGGAAGCCACTCGAATAAATGAGTGGTTTTTTTACAAATCGTTCACTCAATTCGATTGCTTGGAATCTATGATCAGTATATTAAAAAGATTTTTTGTGTAGTAGGCCTTCGGTTGAGCCCAAGGACTTTTTTCTATCGTACTTTGAACATTTTTGGGTCACTTTTATTTTGGGGTAATTTTTGAAACCATTATAAAATATTCTCGGAAATGCTAAGGATATGTAAACTTTGGGACCGTTGGTAGATGTTTTAATAAATTGGCAGTCAGCATATTTATGTAGTTCAAAGAAAGGCAGTGTTGTTAATTCATGGCCATACAAACACTATGCCGGCGTATGGACTCTCTTTAATGTACGACGAAATCACTTTCATATTTATTTTTAATTAACTCATTTGGTGGAATTCAAGTATTTTTTGTATATAATTAAAAAAATTTTGGGAAAACTAAATGTTTGAAATTTTTTCCAACTCTAATCAGTTAATTATTATATTTTTATTATTCTCGCTCTTTGAGTTGTAATTTCTTTGTAGTTATTAAAAAATGTCTAATTTTGCATACGAATCATCTGATATTATATTTGTTTTCGTGTAAAACAATTTTGTGCAGTTAGCTTTTAACTTCAAGAAGTAAAAGAGATGATTGTAGTCAGTCAAAAATAATGGGTTGATTTGTGCGTCTGCAACGAGCAGCATGCATTTAAATTAAAAATTAAATTAAGTGAGTATTATGAAGTTATTTAAAATAAAACAAAAACTAAATGAATTCAAATTAAAGATTTACACTTGTTAGGCGATATCGAAAGAAAATTTTGTTTCATATAATTACAATTCAAATAAAAACAATTTTTAAAATTTTGCTTTTGTTTTAAATCTAATTATGTATCGTATACGAAAAAAATTTTCTTTCGATATCGGCGAACAGGCAGTAAAATTAAATTAACAAATCAATTATACTGTTTTATTTCTGATCTAATCATGAGGAATAGAGAACAGTAAGGAAATCACAGAAACTTCTTCTACACCAAACATGGTTCTTCTAAATCCAAACACATTTCTTGGAAGACTTGTAAATATACATGCAAAATTTTTCAATCTGATTAGAAACCAAAGTAACTGACAATCTTTTAAAAATAAATGCATATGCCCGAAGTGCTCTCTTTTGAGACTCATATCTCTGTTTTTGATCAGTCGGAAAGTTATTTTTTTAAAACTTAAACTAAAACGATCCTGCGATGTGTTCTTTTGAATTTTTATCTTCGGTGCTATCCCCAAATTTAGAAAATATTTTTATTCTGCATATATAGTAAAGTTGTTGCTGCTTTATATTATATTTGCATACTAATTAAGCGAAAGTAATAAATTAAAATTTAAAAACTTTACTATTCAACTCATAAAACTAATTTTCTTATCTTATACAAATAAGAAATCATTTAACGCATATCCGAATATCAACTTAATTGTTATTTTATAATGAGCTTCAGATTAAGTTTTTCCTGAGATTAACTAGTAGTTTAGTAGGAAATAAGTAATAAAAAATTCACGGGCAGATGTATGAAAGAATTCTATAATCAAAAATTAAATTAAAATTATAGCAGTGTAGAATTATTTCTAGTTCTTCTTTAAATCAGTTTCGAAAATATTATACTTTCGATCTAATCCTGGGTGTGTTTCAATACACAGAAGAAAACTAGAACGCCCAATAGTGAAATAAACTTTAGAATAATTATTGAGGATGTTATTGTAGCTATAAAAGCATTAAAAGATGATATCAATTCTTTATTTTTTAAAAAGTGTGCGCAAAATATTCTATTAGGCTTTAGCATAATATTTAATGCATGCCTAGAATTCGGTAAATTTTTAGATTGCTGGAAACTCTGCTCTATTATGTCTGTTTTGAAATCTGGTGACCGTAGGCAAGTAACTAATTACATACCAATAGTGAAAGAGAGTAATTTTGCAAAAAATTTCAACAAAATTATGAAAGATAAACTTTTCGAACACGGTGAAAACTTTATTACCCCTTGCCAACACGGGTGTCTGTCAGGCAAGTCTACCACCACTAACTTAGTATTAGTAAGTCATGACATTATAAATACCATATAGCTTAAATCTCAGTGTGATACTCCTAACTACAATTTATTGTTAAACAAACTTTGTCGAATCGGGTTGTCTAACAAACTCTTATTATTTTTAAAGAATTTTCTGCTTGGTAGAAAATTAAGCGTTCGAATTGGTAACGCTTGCTCTTTACACTTAATTAATGCATACTCTGGCATTCCTCAGGAAACTCATATCGGGCCTTTACTTCTTATAATTTTTATTCATGATTTACCACTTACCTTTGAACTTTATAAATGCCTTTTGTTTGCAGATGATCTAAAGTTATTCGCTAGAATCTCTCGTATAGATGATTGCGAAAAATTACAGGCTGATTTAACCAAATTGTCTGTTTGGTGTTCAGAAAATAGTATTGCGATTCACGTATCGAAATGCTGTATAGTTTCGTATATACACAGTTCAAACGAGATTATTTTTGTTTACAACATTTCCGGTACCCCACTCCAGCGTGTCGTGGAAGTTAAGAATTTGTAGTTTTACTTTTGATGTAAAACGGGGTTTTTCTACGCACATCGATTGCATCACTTCTAAGGCGTGGCTTTATAAAAAGGGAATTTTAAAGATTTTTTTATGTTATATTATTTATTTACTATAAATATTAGCTAATTAATTATATATACATTACCGAATTTTGAGATTTTATTTAAGATATTACAGCAAATATTAACTAATATTTAAAATAAGTTCTCTAGGAAAATAAAATTTTTACAAATGATAGAAAAAAATAGTAAAAAACCTATAATTGTTATCACAATGAAAAAATGGGGAAGTAAGAGAACTATGACAGCAACCAACAAATCTATTAGATAGATAAGCTGGTCGCTGTTGATCGATCTCCTTATGTGTGCGTAATTTGAATCTCTGTATTTGTCGGAAAATGTCAGAGTCATTTCACTAATTAGGGTCTCTATGGTTTTTTGATTTGATATGTAAATCTACGGTAAAAACCTTTGAAGTTTTTAAGTTTTTGTTCTGGATAATTTGTAGTCTTTTTTTATGGGTTTTTGCGCAATTAGTTCATACTGGACATGCATATGTTAAAATAGGTCTAATGCACAGTTCATACAAAAGAAGCCTATTTTTTGTGTTCAATTTGCTCTTCCTATTTAGGAGTGTATACAGAGATCTCACACACATTACTGCTTTTGAGCAAACAATATTCAAATATTCTTGTTGAGTTGAAATTCTCTTTGCTGCTTTATTAAATGGAAAGATTATAGGCTGTGATTTATCCTCATAAAGAAAGTTTCATTTTATGAAGTTTATATACAATTCCTGCATGCCAGATCGAGTCGAAAGCTTTTTCTATATCTTAAAACAGGATACCTGTTGAGTGTCTCATTCTCTTGTTAACGTTAATAATTTTAACGACTCGTTTGACTTGATGTATTATAGAGTGTTGAGCTCTAAAAACATATTGGCAATCATGAATAAGTTTGTTCTCATCTACAAAAGCTTTTAGTCTACTAAAAACTACTTTTTCGAATACCTTGCCAATGCAACTCACCATGTTGATTGGACGATTGGATAACTACCGGAAAGTTTGGGGCTCTTACCAGCCTTTGCAATTGGAATAACTTTTGCTTTTTTAAAGTGATTTGGAAAATAAGCATTTTGGATAAAGAAATTAAAAATTTTAACTTGGAACTCTAAAGCTGAGTGAGGAAGTTTTGTTGAGTACTATATTTTGAATTCCGTCTAAGCCAGTACGTTTCGAGTTTGTAAGTCTTCTAATATAAAGTTCTAACTCTTCTCTGTTTGTCAAAGTGTCTGGATCAATTTCAAAGTGTTGACTTTTAAGTGATATATTTATTGAGTTTACTTTTCTGTCTATTGGACCGCACATGTTTATTGTTGAGAGATATGCTGCGTTTTTCGTAATAAAGCCATTATTGATTTCTAGTGAGCAGATAGGTTTGTTTTTCCATTTGATGTGTTTTGCTAGTTTCCAAAATTTTTTGTTTCCAACAGGTACCTTAGAAAGCATGTTGGTCCATTTATTATTTCTAGCATTGTTAATATGTATGGATATAAGTTTGTTAAGTTCACGAATTATTGCTTTAAGTTTTTTTTTACCAAAACTGCTTTGAAATTAAATTGGACCTTTGAATTACCATCCTATGAGGCCAGGAGAAAATTCTTAGGTTTGCAAGCTTTAACCGATAGAAGAACGTACTATGCCATTATGTTTGCTTACAATGTTTTATCTGGAAGAATAAATAAAATATGCAGAAATTGCAAATATCCTTTATTGTAATCCCAGAGATGTAAGAAATAATAGAATGTTATGTATAACTTGTTCACAGAACAAACTATGCGCAAAATGAGCCAATTGAAAGATGCTTGCATTTATGTAACAGCTTTATTCCCCTGTGAAATTTTAATGTAAATTATGATATTTTTAAGTCAAAGTTATTGTAGTAATCTGTAAAACTGAAGTTCTGTAGATGGAAAGTGATTAAATAAATTTATAAAAAATTCGTATGTATGTAAACATACATATTATGAATTTCTACATAAATATCATGAATTTAGTTTATTTATTATTTGAGATATTCTCCGAAATTCCATTTTGAAAAACTTCTCATCTGTTGTGTGTTCAGCTAGTTTTTATACATTTAACCATATTCTTGAGAAATTTCAAAGCACTTGATAAAAAACTTTTTATTTTAAAGTTTGTTAATAGAGAATTCCTCTATACATATTTTGTATGAGTTAGTTGAGATTTTTTATTACCAAGAACTTATGAAATCAATTCATTTTGTATACTGGACACAAAACAAATTTTTATTTAATATTTTATTTTTATAATGAACTTACTCTTTTAAACTTCATTGACTAAGCCATTGACATACAAATCATTAGTTCATTAGATTGTGGTAGACTGAAACAAAATCATATGTCTATAGTTCTAACAAATAACAGCGCAAATGACAAATTTTCAATTTCTTTTTGCTTATTTTTATTATATTTTTAATTGGTTTAGTGTGGTCGTTCTATGGGAAGCATGAATTATATAATTTTTCATATGAATTTTATATTTATTTAGTTTTTACTTAGTTGTAAGAGTTTTCTTCTTTAGTTAATACTCAGCTTTTATTATCTATGTAAAATATTTTTCGTCAGAACGGCCTTTTTATTACTGTCACTAATAAAAATAAATAAATAGTGCAAAATAATTCGGTATTTATTGCTGTAGTTCTCAACAATAAACTCTTAGGTCCTATAAATTGGTTTTGGTTGAAAAATAAATTTTTAGAATTCCAAGGCGGAATTGTCTTAGCTTTCCTGAGAAAATTGTTTATTAAGATTTAGTTCGTTTTTGTCAAAATCACAGAATGAACTAATTAAGGGAGGTGCTTGTGAAACTTAGCAACAGAGATAAGAACAATAAACAGCTTCTTTCAAAAGCAATTCCGGGTAGGAAATGTATAAATTCAACTCAAAATTATATTTAGTTCAGTTTAAAGTTCGCACCACACAGAAATAGGTAAGTATTTATATAACAAGCGTCTTTAACTACACTTTTTCACAGAACATCATACAAAAAACGTTACCATAAAAATTTAAAATTTTAGTTCCTCACAAAAATGAAGTTATATATCGTTATCCTATTAACTCAGGCTGTGTTCATACAAGCGTACGTTCCTCAATCGAATGACAATAATGAAATAACTAAAGGTAAAGTGTTAATAAAATATTAAGTCCATTTTCAATCAAGTTTATAAAATATCTTCTTTTTTTTTTAGATGAAGTCGCTTGTAATATTTCAGAATGTCCACCAAACTTTGATCTTTGCGTTCTTACTTGTGAAAGCGGCACATACTATAAGTTTTTAACATATAACTGCTATTCCATGGACAGAACAGTGTTAGCACAAAGAATTGAGAAGGTAAAATTGGAGAGAGTTGGATCAACTACTAAATTTTGCCCCGAAGTGAAAAAAATTAATATTCCTAAATATTTGGATATAGTGTAATATAATATAGTATAAAAATAATTTTATATCAATCATATTTTAAGACCATCAAACATAAATTTATTTATTCATTTTGCATTAGAAAAATAAATTCTACATTTTTAAAATACATTACAAAAACATTTAATAACATTTGTATATTTTTGACTGCCTTGGAACGTATTTTCTCATCTTTTGGAATATACTGTGGTTCATTAGGATAGAACCTACAAGTTTTTATGTAAAAACAGTACATATATTAGAGATGATAAAAACTACAATTAGCATTCTAAAAAAATCTAGAATGGAACTATTTCCTATTTGGTTGTCAAAAAAATACAGGTGGACTGTGTATTAAGTAAATTCAAGTCATGTCTTGTGATACGAGTAAATCATAAAATAATTAATTTATATTATTAATTAAAATTAAACCCTATGATAATAATAAACATATTAAATTGGGTAGTAAAAATGTTGATTAAAAATCAGTGAAATGTGGCAGTGAGTTACATAAAAGATTGTGAAAAATATAATATAAATTACTAATGAGGTCCTTAACAGAGTAAGGCAATAATAACTTTTTTCCTGATTTAATCATACATTTAATTTGTTAATCACTTTTAATCACGCAAAACAAATCAACGTTGAGTGGTGAATGCTTCTATTAAGTAAAAGTCAGTCAAGTGATCAAATATGTTTTACTCAAATCATTCATCATACACTGAAACGTTTGTTCACGTTTGACGGTACAAAAACAGTGACCACTAAAATAATATATATATATAATATATATATATATCTACTTAGATAGTATATATGTAAGGAAATAAATGGGAATATATGTCTCCATATAGGTTTACATTTTAAGGTACAAATATATTGCTTTTTTATAATTTTTAAATAAAAGCCTTTGGGGGATGCAAGTGGTGTCCTATTAATTCATATGGTCATAATGTCTCAATATAAAAAATTGCTATTGTGCTTCAAACAAAAAATTCATTAAATAAGACTTTTTGAGGTATGTTTACAGTATTTTCATATCCAAACAGTACAAGCTTGAGAGAGTTTAAGGAAATTTCATGATGCTTGTTATCCCTCGTCATATTTTTTCATTTTATTATTTTAAAACATATAATTTTATGACCACCATTTGAATACCCCAAATATATTTTGATGAAAATAAAAAAGCCTTTTATCGGAATTTTTTTTGTACTTTTCATTTGTTTTTGTACGATTTTGGCCATTTTTCAGTTTTAACTTTCTCTGGTGGTAACGCTGGTTTGAACACAGAAGCACGTTTTTAGAATGTTGATTACTTACGAATATTTTTGCAATCAGATTTTGTCCTTCTCTGTTCCTTAAACAACTCGTACACCAGAAATCAATTACATTCAGGACACTTAAGTGATACTGATCGCCGAAATGGGAAATAGCTTCTCAATGTAATTTAAATAAATTATGTTAACCAATTAAAATAGATACTTTTAAATAAGATTATTAATTAGAACTCTAAGCTGTTAAAAACGACAATTAAAAAATTTTCAACGCTGACATTAATGCACGCAAAATAATTTTGTTTAAATATAAATTTTTAAAATGCTTGGCGTATACATTATGAAAATTTTTTATTTAAAATTTAGATTTCTTCTGTCAGATTTGCTGATTGGAATTGTTTGGGATGCAGTCTGTTTTTTATATACATAATTATTTGGTAGTATTATTTTTCATACTGCGATTAAAGTTCCTCTGCCTTCTTTAAGACGATTAAACTTCTTGCTTCAGCAGTGCATGGCAACACCTAGTAGAACAATAGGTTGTTTATCTTCAGTACAAAAATCCTGTCGAACTTCTACAAACCGACTTACCAAAGGAAAGTTTGTTGATGTTACATGTTTTGCTTAGTGGATTCATAGGAGGGTTTGATGAGTAAAATCTAGTTTCTCTTCGAGAAGCAAATTTTGTTTAACACTTGATACTTGTGTTTTCCTGGGAAATCATGCAATATGCCATTTCCGGAAAATTGTATCGCAGAAACTACTAAAAAGTGTCAACATGAAAAGCAAACTACTTACTTATTTATCATAGAATTCATTCAACAAACGTTAAACATTAGACACACATTCATTAAAAGGGAATCAAATTTTTCGGCGTATACAGGTATTTAAATTTTCATATTTTTCAACTAAGCTCTACTTTATTGTCATTTTATTGTAGATCAGTAGATAAGTTTTGATTATAATTAATTAATTTGGTTAACTTTTTAATCACACTTAAAATTAAAACTATCACCACAAGTTGAAACTGACACTACAATAGTTCCTGCAAAGTGTCCAAAGAGTCAGATTAAAAATATAATAGAAGCTACTCGACAGTATTGGAAAACAATGGTCAAAATTACAGAAACTCTCAAAATATCATTGTGATCCGTGCCAAAAAGGAGTTGTGTCTATAAAAGGTAAATTAGAAGCCGCTCATAATGCAGACACTGATCGGTTAAAATATTAAATCATTTAAACCTTATGAGCAGCTAAGAAAGGACAATAATTAAGAAGGCCATCTGCATGGTAAGATAAGTTCATTAGAGAAATTTTATGTACTTCGTCCTATAAATATATAAAATTTTTTTTTTTAATAATGTGGGCTGATTTGTTGTATTTTAAAATGCTTGACAATTAAATTGTGCAGCTCGAAATTTTTTTTATATGAACTAGGATCTACACTTCAGAAGATGTAAATATACTAAGACAATAATTAATATTCTATACACAAAACGCAATTCTCCTATTGCAGAGGTTCATGGAAAATAACGATGCAGGTTAATCTAATGTTGTGACAATTCTGGAGTGGACATCTGTATAAATCGATCTGAATCCCTTAAACAATCTGCTTAGGGGCATGAAAGAAGATTGGTATTCAACACCTTGGCAAAAATTAAAGAATCTTTTAATTTCTGTAAATCATTTGTAAAAATTAAATCTATGAAAAATTAATGCACTAAAAAATTAACCCAACCAAAAAGTAAAAATGACCCAAAAATTGTTCAATTAGCAACAAAGTCTTTGGATGATCCGTCACATTGAAAAATACCTAAAAAGCAAAGCTAAAATGCCGAAAATAAAGTGAGAAATAGACCAGATCCACAACCTCTGATTTTTTTGGTGTTTATTTATCATGTAAAGTTACAAATAATCCAAATGAATCGTCGTCCATATATTTGCTAGAATTCTGACGGCTTTCGTTTCTTGAATTCTTGCGGCTTTACCGAAAAAAGATTTTTAACATACTTGGCTTAAAGGTTTTCTCCTCCGTCCTCCTTTCCTTCCTTCCTTCTTTAAGTTTCTCAAATAATGGCTGCTGAAAGAAGGAAAAGCTTGTGCACTGCCAAAAGCAGAATACGCAGAAAATCGTTATTCACTGAAGCTGATATGCGATATACCGAGTATCGGCCTCCTTAAACCGGAGGGTAGAAAAGATTTTATTAGCAAAGCCGATGTTCGAAATGCCGCAAAGGAAGAAATCTTGAACCGCTCACCATCTACGCAGAAAATTGTTTGTCAGATAACTTACAAAAGTAACTGTTCGTTTTATTTCTTTTTTTAAAGAAGTAACACTCAGGCAATTAATATGCCTACCAACCAGTAGGTGTGTTACATTCTATGGGAAAGGGATAGTGACAAAGGACAGGTGGTGAAAGTGAGAAGACTTAACTGTTTAACTGTTATGTTATTTTTTAGATCACTGTTAAACCGCCTCTGCTGACAAGCTGTGTAGCCATTTTATTAATTATTTTACTTTGCCAGCGATTTTGCCACAATACCGACGAAGGAGGGCGCTGTGACGTACGCTTGCATACACCAGTATCAATTGCTATCGGTACCTTTCAGTGACCAGTGATATGTCTTCGTCACTTGAACAGTCCAACAATAACAAATACAATAACATAGTAGTGCTCATCTATAAAATGCTGTTATGACATGCCTGAAACTGGGCTGGAACTCACGTTCTTATCACTATTTGCTTTGTAGTCAACGCGGTAATTACTTCAGCTAACAGCACGTCCCACTCAGCACCCATAGAATTAAGAATCATCCAAATATATTGGATTCTATAAAATCAAGCGAAATCTGTATAAAAAGTCGCATAAAAATGATTCAATATTTTCTAGAAATTTAGCAATTGTTCACTGCGAATGAAATCCGAAATATCTGAAAATGTTGAATCGCCCAAAGTTAGTGAATAACTTTTGGGCGTTTATTAATTTTGCGTTTTGGGTGACTTTCACTAGCCCGATTAATCGTTAAGGCTTAATAGTTTTTTCCTCTATCATATTGCCAACATCAGCTTCGCTAAATAAATATTTCTGATTCTTTTAATAAATTTTTATGACTTTTTTGTTAAGGTATTTAAATAATAAATTAAAAAAAGGCCCAAAAGTCTATTGTTTTTTTAAATACCTATAAAATTTTTGGGTAACATTTTTTAAATTCGTTTTTATGAGATTAAAATATGCTTAGACTACTGGTCCGCTTGTAGATATCATTATACATATCGAACAATGCGTTAGTCTTTACGCCGGCGTATTAAGTCTTTCTAATGTTTGACGACATCATATTCATATTTATTTATAATTTACTCAAGTTTGGTAATTTGTCGTCTGCTGAATTCAAGTACGAAATTGTTTTCTTTTCTATAATTAAGAATAAGTGGCAAGACCAATGATGGTTCTTCAAAATCCAAACTCATTTCTTCAAAGTGTTGTAAGGATTAGAAATAAAAATAACTGTCAATATTTAAAAAATAAATGTATATGCCAGAAATGCCCTAGTTTGAGGTTTCATGTCTGTGTTCCTAAACAATCTGAGAAGTATTTTTTTTTTAACTTAAACTAACATGGTCCTTCTTTGTATTATTTTGAAATTTTATCTTCGTTGCTAGTCCGACATTTAGAAAATACTTTTATTGCGCCCATTGCGCATATCTACTAGAATACGTGCTGATATGCTGACATATCTCTATGTAAAGTTTCTCATAATTTATATTATATTTACTTTTGCATACTAATCAAGTGAAAGCAATAAATTTAAATTTAAAAACTTTATTATTTTATTTTATATTAATTATAAACAAATTGTTTTATCTTTAATTTTCGAATACAGCGCTAGTTATTATTTTATGATGAGCTTTAGATAACGCTTTTGTTTAGATAAGTAAGTAGTTTAGAAAGACACCTGCATGAACTAAATAGAAAAAAATCAAAAACTCACAGGCAGATGAATCAAAGAATTTATTACTAGAACGATTATCTGAAAAAGTAAAATTATTTCCGCTGGTGCCACAAAACAGTTTTGAAAATATCATTTTGTTGTAGTAGAATAATAAGTAGTTTCTAAAAAAATTTCCGGGTAGGAAATGTATAAATTCAATTTAAATTAGTATTTAGTTTAGTTTAAAATTTGCAGTACACAGAAAAAGGTAAGTACTTTTTTAATAAGCGTATTTAAAGACACTTTTCCACAGAAAAGCATACAAATAACGTTACCACCAAAATTTCAAATTTTAGTTCCTCACAAAAATGAAGTTATATATCGTTATCCTATTAACTCAGGCTGTGTTCATACAAGCGTACGTTCCTCAATCGAATAAAAATAACGAAATAACTAAAGGTAAAATATTAACAAAATAATGAGTCCATTTTTCAATCAAGTTTATCAAATGTATTTTTATTACTTTTTTTAGATGAAGTGGTTTGTAATATTTCAGAATGTCCTCCGAACTTTGATCTTTGCTTTCTTACTTGTGAAAGCGGCACATACTACAAGTTTTTAACATATAACTGCTATTCCATGGACAGAACAGTACTAGCACAAAGAATAGAGAAGGTAAAATTGGAGAGACCTGCATCAACTACTGAATTTTGCCCCGAAATGAAAAAAATTAATATTCCTAAATATTTGGATATAGAGTAATATAATATATTAAAATATAGTTTAAAAATGTTTTCCTTTCATTTATATTTTAAGAACGTCAAACATAAATTTATTTATTTTTCATTACAAAAATAAAATTCTATATTTTTAAAATACCATACAAACATTTTTGCTCGAAGCCCGATTTTGCAAATCTTTATTAGCATATAATCACATTTGTTTATTTCCGACTACAAAGGAACGTCTTCCTCTTCCTTTGTAATATACGCAGTATACTGTGATTCATCAGGATAAGACCTACCAATTTTTAAGTAAAAAAATTCTGTAATATGCGATCAAAAGGTAATAATGAAAATATTAATATATTTATTGTTGTTTATGGTTGTAAACTATAATTCTCTATAATTTTATATCTACTACTATCGCTATTTCAGTACAACAACAATACCAAGAGCTGTTACTGAGAAATCATGTATATAAAAATATAATTAATAAACATCCATTCTGGAATTTGCTTTTTTATTGATTGGTCGTTTTCTTCTGCTCGTTTGTCTCTTATTTTGCATTATAATTATCAAATGACCAGTTCGTTTTTTTAAGTGAGCAAATCCTGATTTACTTTTTCAAACTGAATATAACTTTAATATGTATTATAGTCGCCTGTTGTGACAAAGCTTTATACAATTTTAAATAATATTTGAACTAAACCTTGTAATAATAATAAGAAAATCAAATTAAGTCGAAAAAATGTTTATAAAAATCGGAGAAACTCATATCGGTAATGATTTAATTAAAATGTAGCGAAATAAACAACACATAATTAGCAAGACAACATATGACATGGAACGATTGGATGTACCGATCGGGAGAATTGGCAATTCTTTCTCAAGTTCAAATAAAGATATCGCTCCTTTATTTCATCAAAAAATTAATACTTTAAAAAATATTATTTATTCGAATTCTAGGCAGTTCAAATTAGCCAATAAAGAACTTTTAACATCGACATTATTGTACTTAAAATAATTTTGCTTGAATATAAATTTTTCCCATCCCCATAAAACGAGAAAACTAAATATTTACAAATGATGTTTTTTTCTGTCAAATTAACAAATGTATATTACCAAGAAAGGATTTGCAACGAGTTCGATACTATATAGCTATTATAATTATCTTTCAGCCGATTAAGCTTCTTGTGTCTTTATCACCTGACAACATTGATTAGCGCAGTAGCGTACTTATTTCAAAAATATTTTTTAATACGAACCAAACACAAAAAATGTCCCAAAAATTCTGTATTAAAAACTAAAACTTCGGAGGATTCATCACAGTAAAGAAACACTTAGAAAACAGCGTTCAAATGCTTAAAAAAGAAGTGAAAAATATCCCGAATATTAAAATTGACAATCGCTCAAAATTTAGGGTGCTTATTCAATATTTAAAATCATTCAAAATCTGTGGAGGAAATAGTCCTAGAATTGTTTACAGGTGATTTAATAATTTCCAGAAATTTTGCAATTGCTTACTAATGAACAATAACCCAAATATCTGGAAATGTTAAATCGCACAAAATTGGCGAACAATCCAAACCCAATGTTTTTACAAGAATTTTTGGGCGATTCTTAATTTAGATCTTTTGGTCGATTTTCAATTCGGGCATTATTCGCACAGCCGGGATTTCTCCTCTACAGACTTTACTTTATGTACTATTCATAGAATCCAAGCAATCGACTTGAGTAGAAAATATGATAGAAACCACTCGAATAACTGAGTGGTTTTCTTACAAATCGTTCACTCAATTCGATTGCTTGGAATCTATGAACAATATATTAAAAAGATTTTTTGTATAGCAGGCCTTCGGTTGAGCACAAGGACTTTTTTCAATCGTACTTCGAACATTTTTGGGTCACTTTTATTTTGGGGTAATTTTTGAAACCATTATAAAATATTCTCGGAAATGCTAAGGATATGTAGAATTTTGCACCGTTGGTAGATGTTTTAATAAAATGGCAGTCTGCTTAATCATGTAGTTCAAAGAAAGGTCTACCTCTAAGGCAGTGTTGTTAATTCATGGCCATACAAACATTGAGTTGCCCACTATGCCGGCGTATGGACTCTCTTTAATGTACGACGAAATCACATTCATATTTATTTTTAATTAACTCATTTGGTGGAATTCCAGTATTTTTTGTTTATAATTAAAAAAATTTTGGGAAAACTAAATTAATTAATTAATTATTATATTTTTATTATTCTCGCTCTTTGAATTGTAATTTGTTTGTAGTTATTAAAAAAAATTTCTAATTGTGCATACGAATCACCTGATATTATATTTGTTGTCGTGTAAAACAATTTTGTGCAGTTAACTTTTAACTTCAAGAAGTAAAAGAAAAGATTGTAGTCAGTCAAAAATAATGGGTTGATTTGTACGTCTGCAACGAGCCGTATGCATTTAAATTAAAAATTAAATTAAGTGTGTATCATGAAGTTACACATTTCTTGGAAGACTTGTAAGGATACATGCAAATCTTTTTAAATCTAATAAGTAACAAAAGTAACTAACAATCTTCTAAAAAAGTGCTCTCTTTTGAGACTCATATCTCTGTTTCTGATCAGTCGGAAAATTATTTTTTTAAAACTTAAACTAAAACGATCCTGCGTTGTGTTCTTTTGAATTTTTATCTTCGTTGCTATCCCAAAATTTAGAAAATATTTTTATTCTGCACATATACAAGAATACATGATGACATACCAGTAAGTAAAGTTGTTGCTGCTTTATATTATATTTGCTTTTGCATACTAATTAAGCGAAAGCAATAAATTAAAATTTAAAAACTTTACTATTCAACTCATAAAACTATTTTTCTTATCTTATACAAATAAGAAATCATTTAACGCATATCCCAATATCAACTTAATTGTTATTTTATGATGAGCTTCAGATAAAGTTTTTCTTGAGATTAACTAGTAGTTAAGTAGGAAATAAGTAATAAAAAATTAACGGGCAGATGTATGAAAGGATTCTATAATCAAAAATTAAATTAAAATTTAAATCTGTTTTGAAAATGTTATACTTTCAATTTAATCCTGAATGTGTTTCAATCCACAGAAGAAAACTAAAACGCCCAATAGTGAAGCAAACTTTAGAATAACTATTGAGGATGTTATTGTAGCTATAAAAGCATTAAAAGATGATATCAATTCTTTATTAGGCTTTAGCATAATATTTAATGCATGCCTAGAATTAGGTAAATTTTTAGATTGCTGGAAACTCTGCTCTATTATGTCTGTTTTCTTTTCGAACACGGTGAAAACTTCATTACCCCTTGCCAAGACGGCTGTCTGTCAGGCAAGTCTACCACCACTAACTTAGTATTAGTAAGTCATGACATTATAAATACCATATAGCTTAAATCTCAGTGTGATACTCCTAACCACAATTTTTTTGTTAAACAAACTTTGTCGAATCGGGTTGTCTAACAAACTCTTATTATTTTTAAAGAATTTTCTGCTTGGTATAAAATTAAGCGTTCGAATTGGTAACGCTTCCTCTTTGCACTTAATTAATGCATACTCTGACATTCCTCAGGGTCTTTACTTTTTATAATTTTTATTAATGATTTACCACTTACCTTTGAACTTTATAAATACCTTTTGTTTGCAGATAATCTAAAGTTATTCGCTAGAATCTCTCGTATAGATGATTGCGAAAAATTACAGGCTGATTTAACCAAATTGTCTGTTTGGTGTTCAGAAAATGGTATAACGATTAACGTACCGAAAAGCTGTGTAGTTTCGTATACACACAGTTCAAACGAGATTATTTTTTAATACAACATTTCCGATACCCCACTCCAGCGTGTCGTGGAAGTTAAGAATTTGTAGTTTTACTTTTGATGTAAAACGGGGTTTTTCTACGCACATCGATTGCATCACTTCTAAGGCTTGGCTTTATAAAAAAGGAATTTTAAAGTTTTTTTTATGTTATATTATTTATTTACTATAAATATTAGCTAATTAATTATATATACATTACCGAATTTTGAGATTTTATCTAAGATATTACAGCAAATATTAACTAATATTTAAAATATATTCTCTAGTAAAATAAAATTTTTACAAATGATAGGAAAAAATAGTAAAAAACCTATAATTGATATCGCAATAAAAAATGGGGAAGTAAGAGAACTATGACAGCAACCAACAAATCTATTAGAAAGATAAGCTGGTCGCTGTTGATCGATCTCCTTATGTGTGCGTAATTTGAATCTCTGTATTTGTCGGAAAATGTCAGAGTCATTTCACTAATTAGGGTCTCTATGGTTTTTTGATTTGATATGTAAATCTACGGTAAAAACCTTTTAAGTTTTTAAGTTTTTGTTCTGGATAATTTGTAGTCTTTTTTTATGGGTTTTTGCGCAATTAGTTCATACTGAACATGCATATGTTAAAATAGGTCTAATGCACAGTTCATACAAAAGAAGCCTATTTTTTGTGTTCAATTTGCTTTTCCTATTTAGGAGTGTATACAGAGATCTCACACACATTACTGCTTTTGAGCAAACAATATTCAAATATTCTTGTTGAGTTGAAATTCTCTTTGCTGCTTTATTAAATGGAAAGATTATAGGCTGTGATTTATCCTCATAAAGAAAGTTCCATTTTATGAAGTTTATATACAAGTCCTGCATGCCAGATCGGGTCGAAAGCTTTTTCTATATCTTAAAACAGGATACCTGTTGATTGTCTCATTCTCTTGTTAACGTTAATAATTTTAACGACTCTTTTGACTTGATGTATTATAGAGTGTTGAGCTCTAAAAACATATTGGCAATCATGAATAAGTTTGTTCTCATCCACAAAAACTTTTAGTCTACTAAAAACTACTTTTTCGAATACCTTGCCAATGCAACTCAACATGCTGATTGGACGATAACTACCGGAAAGTTTGGGGCTCTTACCAGCCTTTGCAATTCGAATAACTTTTGCTTTTTTAAAGTGATTTGAAAAATAAGCATTTTGGATAAAGAAATTAAAAATTTTAACTTGGAACTCTAAAGCTGAGTGAGGAAGTTTTGTTGAGTATTATATTTTGAATTCCGTCTAAGCCAGTACGTTTCGAGTTTTTAAGTCTTCTAATATAAAGTTCTAACTCTTCCCTGTTTGTCAAAGTGTCTGGATCAATTTCAAAATGTTGACTTTTAATTGATATATTTATTGAGTTTACTTTTCTGTCTATTGGACCGCACATGTTTATTGTTGAGAGATATGCTGCGTTTTTCGTAATTAAGCCATTATTGCTTTGTAGAGAGCCGATAGGTTTGTTTTTCCCTTTGATGTATTTTGCTAGTTTCTAAAATTTTTTGTTTCCAACAGGTACCTTAGAAAGCATGTTGGTCCATTTATTATTTCTAGCACTGTTAATATGTATTGATATAAGTTTATTAAGTTCACGAATTATTGCTTTAAGTTTTTTTTACCAAAACTGCTTTGAAATTAAATTGGACCTTTGAATTACCATCCTATGAGGCCAGGAGAAAATTCTTAGGTTTGCAAGCTTTAACCGATAGAAGAACGTACTATGCCATTATGTTTGCTTACAATGTTTTATCTGGAAGAATAAATAAAATATGCAGAAATTGCAAATATCCTTTATTGTAATCCCAGAGATGTAAGAAATAATAGAATGTTATGTATAACTTGTTCACAGAACAAACTATGCGCAAAATGAGCCAATTGAAAGATGCTTGCATTTATGTAACAGCTTTATTCCCCTGTGAAATTTTAATGTAAATTATGATATTTGTAGTAATCTGTAAAACTGAAGGTCTGTAGATGGAAAGTGATTAAATAAATTTATAAAAAATTCGTATGTATAATATCATGAATTCTCCGAAATTCCATTTTGAACAATGATCATCTGTTGTGTGTTCAGCTAGTTTTTATACATTTAACCATATTCTTGAGAAGTTTCAAAGCACTTGATAAACAACTTTTTATTTTAGAGTTTGTTAATAGAGAATTCCTCAATACATATTTTGTATGAGTTAGTTGAGATTTTTTATTACCAAGAACTTATGAAATCAATTCATTTTGTATACTGGACACAAAACAAGTTTTTATTTAATATTTAATTTTTATAATGAACTAACTCTTTTAAACTTCTTTGACTAAGCCATTGACATACAAATCATTAGTTCATTAGATTGTGGCAGACTGAAACAAAATCATATGTCTATAGTTCTAACAAATAACAGCGCAAATGACAAATTATCAAATTCTTTTTGCTCATTTTTATCACATTTTTAATTGGTTTACTGTGGTCGTTCCATGGGAAGCATGAATTATGTAATATTTCATATGAATTTTATATTTATTTAGTTTTTACTTAGTTGTAAGAGTTTCCTTCTTTAGTTAATAATCAGCTTTTATTATCTATGTAGTATATTTTTGGTCAGCTTGGCCTTTTTATTATTGATCAGTAAATAAATAAAAATAAATAAATAGTGCAAAATAAGCTTAATTCGGTATTTATTGCTGAAGTTTTCAACAATAAACTCTTAGGTCCCATAAATTGGTTTTGTTTGAAAAATTACATTTTTAGAATTCCAAGGCGGAATTGTTTTGGCTTTTCTGAGAAAATTGTATATTAAGACTTAGGTCGTTTTTGTCAAAATCACAGAATGAACTAATTAAGGCAGGTGCTTGTGAAACTTAGCAACAGAGATAAGAACAATAAACAGCTTCTTTCAAAAGCGATTCCGGGTAGGAAATGTATAAATTCAACTCAAAATTATATTTAGTTCAGTTTCAAGTTCGCACTACACAGAAATAGGTAACTACTTATTTAACAAGCGTCTTACAAAAAAACGTTACCATAAAAATTTAAAACTTTAGTTCCTCACAAAAATGAAGTTATATATCGTTATCCTATTAACTCAGGCTGTGTTCATACAAGCGTACGTTCCTCAATCGAATAAAAATAATGAAATAACTAAAGGTAAAATATTAAAAAAATAATAAGTCCATTTTTAAATCAAGTTTATAAAATGTATTTATTATTTTTTTAGATGAAGTGGCTTGTAATATTTCAGAATGTCCTCCGAACTTTGATCTTTGCTTTCTTACTTGTGAAAGCGGCACATACTACAAGTTTTTAACATATAACTGCTATTCCATGGACAAAACAGTACTAGCACAAAGAATAGAGAAGGTAAAATTGGAGAGACCTGCATCAACTACTGAATTTTGCCCCGAAATGAAAAAAATTAATATTCCTAAATATTTGGATATAGAGTAATATAATATATTAAAATATAGTTTAAAAATGTTTTCCTTTCATTTATATTTTAAGAACGTCAAACATAAACTTATTTATTTTTCATTACAAAAATAAAATTCTATATTTTTAAAATACCATACAAACATTTTTGCTCGAAGCCCGATTTTGCAAATCTTTATTAGCGTATAGTCACATTTGTTTATTTCGGACTACAAAGTAATGCCTTTTCTCTTTCTTTATGTAATACGCAGTATACTGTGATTCATCAGGAAAAGACCTACCAATTTTTAAGTAAAAAAATTCTGTAATATGCGATCAAAAGGTAATAATGAAAATATTAATATATTTATTGTTGTATATGGTTGTAAACTATAATTCTCCATAATTTTATATCTACTACTATCGCTATTTCAGGACAACAACAATACCAACAGCTGTTACTGAGAAATCATGTATATAAGAATATAATTAATAAACATCCATTCTGGAATTTGCTTTTATATTGATTGGTCGTTTTCTCCTGCTCGTTTGTCTCTTATTTTGCCACTACATTATAATTATCAAATGACCAGTTCGTTTTTTTAAGTGAGCAAATCCTGATTTACTTTTTCAAACTGAATATAACTTTAATATGTATTATAGTCGCCTGTTGTGACAAAGCTTTATACAATTTAAAATAATATTTGAATTAAACTTTGTAATAATAATAAGCAAATCAAATTAAGTCGAAAAATGTTTATAAAAATCGGAGAAACTCATATCGGTAATGATTTAATTAAAATGTAGCGAAATAAACAACACATAATTAGCAAGACAACATATGACATGGAACGATTGGATGTACCGATCGGGAGAATGGGCAATTCTTTCTCAAGTTCAAATAAAGATATCGCTCCTTTATTGCAACGTAGTCATATCTCAAAAAATCTTCTTCTTCAGACTTTAAAGTTTTTAATTTACTCAAACATCAATGGAAAATAAAAATTTATTCTAATTTCTAGAGGTGAGTAAACAAGATATTTGTATGAATATTTCACACAAGTTGAAGAACAATATCGTTTTTCGTGATATGACTACGTTGCAATACAGGAGCGATATGTTTATCTACAAATAATTAATACTTAACCCTCTAACAGGCAAGACCGTCTCAAGACGGTCTTCGATTTTTGGGCTCCAGTGCTGTATTATATATTTTTTCGATTCAAAATAGTGAAAAATGTCTTTATATAACATATTTTTAAATATGTTATTCCCCCAATATACATTCTGACAAGTGGTTTGTATGCTGTGCTCAGTCAAGTGCAAAAACTCAACAAAATAGCATCGAAAATTATTCCGCAAATTAAATTTTTCGAAATTATTAAAAAAACACATTTAAAATAAAGTGATCGGCTTCAAAATTTTACGGTAAGTACATAACACACTATATTTTAGTTTTATAATGTTTTTGAAGTGAAACAAATATATAAATTGTGGTTTCGAAAGGAAATAGTGAAGACCGTCTCAAGACGGTCATCTTTTGTTCATGAAAACAATATTATTTGCTCATTTTATATTATTTTACTACTGTGTTAAAGATGGATCTCACTAAACGTATTTATAAGAAAAAGAGGAATTTGGGGAAAATGTCAGATGAAGAATTGCTCGAGTTTTTCGATTCTGTAGAGAGCTCTGTAGGGAGCTCAGATGAAAGTTTGGATAGCGATGACAGTGTTGCTGATCGGACTTATGTTTTCGATAATATCGAGGCCGACATATTGCCGGAGGATACAAAAGAGGCCATATCAGAATGCATTCAGAATATGGGTGAAGCTGAGACCACGGCAATAAATTTTTCAATGAATTTTAGCAGAATGGATATACCATCAGCTTGTTCGACTTTCGTTGAAGATTCAGCAGCGATCGAAACCGTTGTGGCACAAGAACCGTCGACATCAACAGCAAACACATCAAAAGCATCTTTCAAATGCAAAAGATCGCGATCTCCATTGCCAATAGCAGAAGCTACTGGACCAGCAGTTGAACCTAATACTGGAGGTTTTATTGGAGGTATGACACTTTTTACTTATTTTATAATTATTAATTTTCTTTTTTTTTATATACAGCTCTGAACGGCATATCCAAAAATTCGAAAGAGCTGTCGAAATTGTTATGGCGCAAACGTTCGATGAGTTTGCACATAAACGAGGTAGCCTTTCGAGGCGATTCCTTACTTCCATTGCCAGTGAAAGAACTCAAAACACCATTGGAATTCTTCAATTACTTTTTCACAGATGATATTATTGAACTGATCGTTGTAGAAACAAATCGCTGCGCTCTGGAGAAAAATATAAATACAACATTTATCACCAATGCGACTGAAATAAGACATTACATCGGCATAATGTTATACATGTCAATATACCGCTTTCCTAATTTAGAAAGCTATTGGGGGAAAAATGCCTTCCTGCCAATCCAGAAATGTATGCCATCCAAAAGATTTTTTGCCATCAAGAAGCATTTATCATTTCAGGATGAATCACAGCGGAGGAAGAAAGGTGAACCAGGCTATGACCCATTGTTCCGCATCCGTACTTTAGCCAACAAAATAAATGATCGATTCGATTCAATCCCAAAAACGGCTAGATTATGCGTCGACGAACAGATGTGCAGCACAAAGACTAAACACCATCTCCGTCAATATATGCCCAATAAGCCGCATAAGTGGGGGATAAAATTGTTCGTGCTCTGTGATTCAAACGGTTTCGCCTACCGTTTTGAGATTTATAATGGCGCCGGTGATAATATCGTCTTACCTGGTACACCAGACATTGGAGCAACATCCAATGTTGTAATTCGATTGTCTCAAACGATTCCTAATTTCGTTCATCATATTGTGTACTTTGATAATTTTTACACATCGCTGCCACTGTTAGTATATTTACGGGCCAGAGGAATTTATAGTTTGGGCACAGTGAGAGGTACTTATTTTGTTGTTGTTATATTTCTTGTTGATCATGATTTGCTTTTGTATTTATAGCCAGTCGTATTCCAGCGTGTAAGCTGCCGACCGATAACGAAGTGAACAAAGAGCAACGAGGATTTTATGTAGAATATATGACATCACTCCATGGAGTCGATGTGAATACGGTGTTATGGAAGGATAACAAATGTGTCCGCTTGGCATCGACATACGTCGGTATTGAAAACTTCAGAAGAACAATTCCTGATGAACAACAATTAAAGGCAGCTCGGTATGATAGGAAGCATAAGAAATTCATCGAAATAAACTGCCCTCAAATTATCCGAGAATACAATGCTCACATGGGTGGAGTAGATCTTATGGATGGTATCATGGGTCGATACCATATTCGAGCTAAGACTCGCAATATTATGATTAGATTGTTCTACCATTTTGTGGACATGGCCTCAACAAATGCATTCATTCTATACAAACGGGTACATGCCGAGAAGTCCAATGGTGCCAACAATGTATGCAACGAAGAACGACTTTTACAGCTTCCAAATTTTCGCGAGGAAATAGCAGCTGGACTTGTTAACATCAAAAATAAACGATCTGTAGGGAGACCATCATTTGGTCAAAATCTCTATGAGCCCTTATCACCACAGCCTGGTATATCAGGTGTTGGAAAAAGAACTGTTCATCCAGTTTCTGATGTTCGGTTCGATGGTTTTGATCATTTTCCTGTTTGGGTGGATAGAAAAGGCAAAAAAAGGTGCAAACATTGTAAGCAATCTGACACACAAGTCGTTTGTTCAAAATGCGACCTACATTTGTGCGGTCATATGGATAAAAAATGTTTTTGGGACTACCACCATCGAAAATAATATGTATTTTATCTTTTTTTGTTTTTTCTCTAAATAAAACTTTATCTCAAAATAAAATGTACCTGTGATGTTTTATTTCATGCAAACCGGCAAGACCGTCTACAGACGGTGTTCAATATATTTTACCTGGCGTTCGTTCAGAATGTTTTTTTTAACTGAAAATTAAAATTTACGGTTCTGTTCACTATATCTACTGGAAAAAAAAATATTGGCTCCATCCGATCATTTATACGGTCTTGCCTGTTAGAGGGTTAAAAAAAGATTATTTATTCGAATTCTAGGCGGTTCAAATTAACAAATAAAAAACTTTTAACATCGATAATATTGTACTCAAAATAATTTTGCTTGAATATAAATTTTTTCCATGCCTTTTTAAATACCCCATAAAACGAGAAAATTAAATATTTACAAATGATGGTTTTTCTGTCAAATTAACAAATGTATATTACCAAGAAAGGATTTGCAACGAGTTCGATACTATAGCTATTGTAATTATCTTTCAGCCGATTAAGCTTCTTGTGTCTTTATCACCTGATAACATTGATTAGCGCAGTAGCGTACTTATTTCCAAAATATTTTTTAATACGAACCAAACACAAAAAATGTCCCAAAAATTCTGTATTAAAAACTAAAACTTCGGAGGATTCATCACAGTAAAGAAACACTTAGAAAACAGCGTTCAAATGCTTAAAAAAGAAGTGAAAAATATCCCGAATATTAAAATTGACAATCGCTCAAAATTTAGGGTGCTTATTCAATATTTAAAATCATCCAAAATCTGTGGAGGAAATAGTCCTAGAATCGTTTACAGGTGATTTAATAATTTCCAGAATTTTGCAATTGCTTACTAATGAACAATAACCCAAATATCTGGAAATGTTGAGGCGGCTAAAATAGGTGTATAATACCAAATGTTTTTACAATTTTTGAGCAATTCTTAATTTGACTGTTTGGGCGATTTTCAATTGGGGTATTTTTCGTACAGTCTGGGTTTTACCCCTACAGGCTTTAAATTCGGACCAAATAATGATGATTAGAGAAGCGTGAGTTCTAACATAATATTACTATTCAATGGACAAAACACAACACTTGACAAAACATTGTTATCACCAAAAATAGAGAAGATACAAAAGTAGCCCCTTGGAAAAACTACAAAATTTTTTCCCCGGAATGAAAAAATCTAATATTAATAAATATTCTGACATAAATTAATAATTTAATTCATTAATATTTTAAGAACATCAATCATATATTGTTCATTTTGCAGTACAAAAATAAAATACACTACAAAAAGTTTTTATTTAAATTCTTTTAGACGAGAATTTTTCCGCATTTGTAATTAATATTCTAGAACTTATTCACGGCGTATTTTAAGATTTTTATAGTGCTACGAGTGCCTAGTTTATTCTTCAGACATCAATAGTACTACCCATTGGGTAGTTTCACTTTAAACACTATTTCTTTAATATCAATTCAAGGACCGAAAAAATATTACGCACATGAACATGCTAAATAGCACAAAGTTCTCCTAAGGTGCGAGCATTAAGAAACAAGTTACTGAAAGTATTTTGCCAACATAAATTTTGCTAACCAAAGGCAGTTAACGATGCAATACAAAAAACGAAAGTTAAAAAAACGACTCAGGTTTCTCTTTGACGCAGTTAACCTTTAATGTTTAACTCTCTACATAAATGTTGTATCCTTGAAAATAAGTTTACTTTTGCATTGTTTTTGTTGAAAGCTATTCAGTACGTTATTTTCTTGTATTTTTCCTGCAGCATTTGAAAAAAACATTTGTATTACCTTAAGCGAAATAGGATATATTAACACTGACAAAAAAAAATTTAGTAAATTTTAAATTTTGAAGCCGGAGAAAAGAAACCTACAAAGAGACTTCATTTTGAAAATGTTTCAGTTTATTTCGAGGCTTTTCTTTTTATGTATAATTAATAATTATTTCTTAAAGTGTATGTAAGCAAAACTGTTATTTATATTTTAATGGATTTAATTTGAGGATTCTGTTGTATCTGCATATTTGCATACGTGTGAGAGAACTCTAGCAAAAATCGTGTTAGGACACGTACACTTTTTGTAAATGATACACAAAGTAAAATCTTAAGATAGAAGGCGAATATGTGCAAACATATTTTGTATGTGCTTGACTTTTATTCCCAACTGAAAATTAGCGCAAATTATATGACTCAAAATATATAAAAATGAAAGTCACTACTTCTTCGTGATGCGTTTTTATTTTATTTTTTAAGTTTCTGTGACGTTTAAGAAACTTTTGTATGTGTTAAAGCATAGAACACTTGTTTGTTTGGTTGGCTGACTGTGTCTGGTATGAGTTATTAGGAAGTGTTGGTTTGGCGCTTGGTTGTCTTTCTTGATATTATTATTTTTTCCTTCTCATACTTGGTACTTGCTATTGTTGTCGTCCTTGCTGTTTTTGTTGCTTGGCGTCACATTTAGTGTCATGCTGTGTCACGTTATTTATTTTATTATTTAAGCATGTTATTGCCTCTATTAGCGTTATTTATATATATTGTATTATACGTAAGCATATGCAGGGCTCTCGTTCCTTTTGTTATATCTTAAATTGCGATAAAAATTAGTTTTTAAAGATATTTCTTAATTTAGTATTATATTTTACTAAGCCTATGAGTAATATTTGTCGCTAAAGCTGGCGATATTTGTGCAATTGTTCATATTGTATAATAATATCGGCAGTATGTATTTCTGGCAGAATATTCAAGCCAAAATTTAAACATTGCTTATTGACAACTATATGAGAACATATGCACCATATATAATTTGAAAGTATTGTGGAATTTATTGAATAGTATGGCCGCCAACGACAATCATTTGAGCTACAAAGTATTTATTAATATCAAAAAGTTTTCATATTTAGTAGACTATACATTTATTTGACATTTGATTTTGTTCCAGTAAGGATTTAATCGATTTTGGGATTTTTAAATTACTCGATTAATCGAATAAGGGCTTTAAATTATTAGAATAGCTCGGACAATTCAAATAATTAAAAAAATTTACAAATAATTGTATGCAATGGAAGAAATATATATGTGTGTTTGGTTTGATACTTTTATTATGTTAATAAACAAACAAAAATGTAGTTAAAAATAGACAATAAAATAAGATTTCATTTGTACCTAACAATAAAGTTCTAAAATTTCAAAAAAATTATTGTACATCAAAAAATATGTTTAATGAAAAAAAGTACTCTTAACGAAATTTGAATCACGTCTTTTAAAATAGTCTTTTATAAATAGTGTACAGGTTAGATGTTTGCTTCTTAAACAAAACTGGCCTTCGAAGATGAATCTGACTTGGGGAAACAATGTTGCATCGAAACTTCTGGCCGTGTCTTGCATGGATGTGATTTCCTGGCCTAGCAAGAATCCTTTTATCAACCCGTAAAATAGACTACACAGGCTAAATTTTGCCAAAGAATATGTTTATAAGTATTTTACATTTTGAAACTCATTCATCTTCGTCGATGAACCCAAATTTAATAAAGTCGGTTCAGATGGCATGTCGTAACAAAGAAAACTTAAAGGCAACAATGAAGCATGGTGGTGGCAGTGTGATGATTTGCATCTGTATGTCGGGTGCTGGTACTGAAAATTTAGCATTTATTGAAACAACCATGGACAGATATAACCACCTTCAGATCGTTAACGACAACTCGTTGAAGATCGCAGAGAACCTGGGTATAAAATCAGATTTTCGATTCTACCAGGATAATGATCAATAGCACAATATATAACGATCCATATTTGATGACACTGCCGCCATAGTCGCCAGACCTTAATGTTCTTAAAAATTAATGGTCGATCTTAGAAAACGATTTGTAAAAACGCCGCTGAACGAGTGGGCTAATATTTTGCCGAATGTTACACAAAAACTGGTCGCATCTGTGCTAAATCGACTCAAATCTGTTCTAGATAATAAAGGCTATCACACCAAATATTAAATACTGTAATTACCAGTTTTAATTTTGAGCTTTACAAAACTACACGTGCCTACATAAAATAAGCTGTGAAATGAAATAATAGGTATTTTTTGTTTTTTTTTAGTTTTTTAGTACATTTCAATATGTACATTTTTGAATAAATTTTTTTTGTTTATTTAACAATAACGTGGTTTTATTTTGTGAAAGGAAAAAAATGAACTAAATAAGTAACCTGTGAACCACATTTGCCGCATTTCAAGAATTTTTATAAACATTTTTCTACCCAATTTGTTTTGTTATCACAGGGTTTAATTTGAATAATATTTATATTTTGTAAAGCTTTGTCACAACAGACAACGTGATCTTATATAATACACAGTCGATCTGTATTCTGTTGACAACCAGAAAAGAAATAGTTCCGTTATAATGCATTTTTATTTGAAGTTTTCCTTAAAATGTTATTTTATGCTTTTATTACTTTTGTTTTTGTAATCACAATCTATGAACTGTTTGTATAAAAGCTTGCAGGTTTCATCCTGATAAACTTAAGTGTACTGTTTGTATTCGAAGTTGTCAGAAAAAATCCTATCCGAAAACGTTTTTTAATATTATTGTTTTATTATACCATTACGATATTTTCAAAACAGATTTATTGCACCACCAGAAATGTTTGCACATCTATCTGTCATAAAATCTTTGATTCATCTGCCTGTGATTTTTTTATCGTTATCTATTTAGTTCATGCAGGTGCCTTTCTAAACTAGTTTTTATCTAAATTATGGTTTTTTCTAAAGCTCATCATAAAATAGCAATTAACTTTGTATTCGAAAATGCATTAAATGCCTTCATACCCATAAAAATATTTTGTGAAAGATAAGAAAATTTGTTTTATGAGTTGTATGATAAACTTTTTAAATTTGAATTTACTTCTATCACTAGATTATTATGTAAACGCAAATAATGTATTAACCAGGAAGAATTTTACGTACTGGTATGTCAGCATGTATTCTAGCAGATATGCACAGTGGGCGGAAAAAAAATGTTTCTAAAAGTCGGACTAGCTAGGAATATGCAATTTTAAAAGAACACAACGGATTAACGTTTTGGGCTTAAAAATATAGTTCTCAGATTGCTCAGGAGTAGAAATACAAAGTCAAATTTTATGTGTTTAGCAATAAATGAAAAATTTCAAAAAATGTTTTTTTAGGTTAAATTTAAAATAAGAAAAGGCTAATCCTCGAAGAGATAGATATAAATGTAATAAATCTGCCATTGATTATAATTTAAGCTTTTGATTATTTTAAAAATCTTTCTTCGTAGTATTTTAAAGCTCATTGCTATTCAGAACCATTTTTTTTTATTTTTTAGCAATGGTTATTACCAGAGATATTAGATAGATGAGTTAACAATCAAAAACCAACATTTTAAATTTAAAATCTTGACTTTTGGTTCTGTTTGAGTAAGGAATTAATCGATTTTGGAATTTTTAAATTGCTCGATTAATCGAATAACTCGAATAATCCAAATAATTCAAATAAATTTCAAATAATTGTATCCAATGGAAAAAGTATACATGTGTATTTGATTTGAAACTTTTATTATATTAATAAACAAAACAATAAAACAAAAATTTAGTCTATAAAATAACAGTTCATTTGTTTTACTTATAAAGTTCTAAAACTTGCAGAAAATATTAGTAAACTAAAACTTATGTTCAATAAAAAAAAATGGTATTGTTTAGTAGACCTTTTGAAAATCTTTTGAAATAGTCTTTTAGAAATAGTATACAGCTAAAATGTTTGCTTCTTAAACAGTTTGAAACAGTTTGACTTTGAAAAATCCCTTTCACTTAAAGTAGATATTGGTGATTGCGATAGGATTGCAATAAAGAGAGTTTCTAGTTTTTCTGATTTTTTCTTTATCTTATCCAAATATATGAAAGCATCTTTTATACGAGTACTAATATAGTTTGTGGTAAATTTTTTAAATTTTGTAATACTTTGTATAGTTTTGTCAGGTTCACACAAGCGATTGTTTTCATTTAGATCCACAGTTTCTTCTTCCAAAATGTCATCGTCTGATACATTTGAATCAGATTCAATGTAAAAAAGCCGATCATACAATTTCATTGCAAAGTCTTTTGTTTCAGATTTCGAGCTACATTTTAATTTTATTATTAAATTTATTGTTCAAGACAGATATCGTTATATTTTTTTCAAAGAAAAAAAAAACCAGTTGCATCAACCTTGTTTTAGTTGATTTTACAATGATTTTTTTCTGTGTGTACTTAGTACACTTACCCTTTATCAAAAAGTTTTGTTTGTTGAGGGTTTTTAGCTATTATATATATATGCATTTCATCCATTGAAGCTTATGCCAAATCATCAGTAGGATAATGAAATGCATGTATATAAACCAGCTAAAAATCCTCAAAAAACAAAAATTTTTGATAAAAGTAAGTACACTAAGTACACTCAGAAAAAAAACTCATTGCTGAAAGTAAAAAAGAGGTAACCCGTAATCTGACAGGAAATGGTTTACATATCAATAAAATATGTTCCAAAGTATGTGTAATGCAAACAAATACAGAAAGTAATGACATGTAATTTAGTTTTAAGGGATTTAATCAGTTATAAATCTGAGAAAAAAAATATTTTTTTAATAAAAAAGACGAATTTACAAAGAAATTAATTTTTCTCGATTAATTGGCATTAATTGTTCGAGTTAAATAGTTAAACGAAATTATCTATTTTCATTACTCGATCAAATAATAGAAAAGCTTTACTCGGTTAACCGAAGAAGGATTAATCGAATTGAAACTCTAGTATTTAGTTAGTCCATATGCCAGCATTTCTGTGGTGCTTATGTCAAATCATCAACAGACTTATCTTAAATCATATTCTGGAAAAGCATAAATTTAGTTTACTCAACAGCTTTAAGAAATCATATAAGAAGTACAAAGCCTACACGAGTAAAAACAACGTAGATTGTAAAAGTTATGAGCACGATACGCGTAAAACAGATTTTAAGCACAACAACGTAAACAACATCTGTTATGTAGAAATGGTCATGTAAGATTAGTCTTTCTTGGAAATTATATTCGATATGAATATATTTTATTTTCCACATCAAATCAAATCCTTCGTTTGTATTTTTTGTCACTAGTCTGCAAAAAAAATCATTCTTAAAAAAATGTTGTCATATATATGAAGATGTTGATGTTCTGCGTCTATGGTAAAATTTTTCTATCACGTCTAGATTTTTCGATATGAATTTTTTTTTCCAAAATATCATAAATTTAGTTTTTTTTAATTCGTTTTATGCGTTAACATTACAAACATATTACGAAATATTTTTTTCCTATTCGTAAGAGAAAGAAGGAAAGTGTTCATATGCGTCTGCGCGGTATACACTGTGAATTGAAAACTAATCTTTGAATTAAATACTTTAGTAAGTTTTACACAAAATTCATATTATACATATATTTTTATGGCCTTATTCAAAAACGATTTTTAAAGTTTTAGTAGGTTTAATGTTGGATTTTTATATCCGAAAACCGGTTTTTATGCACACATTAACTTTATTAATCGTTTGTGAATAAGAAAATAAGTATTCTATGTGTAGGTTATCCATTTCTAATGAACAGAGATAATATATATAAAATAGAAATTTAAAAATGTTTTTAAATTAATTCCATTCTAGTTTAGGATATAAAATGTCGCGCAAGTGTAAGAATTCAACAGAGTGTTTTTGCTACATTTGTAGTGAGTTTACTCACACAGCGAAATGCAATGACAGATGTTGTTAAAAACGTTTATCAGCATTATTCAGGATTCGCTATTGATGACAGGGATAAAAAAGTTGGTTCCCAAAAATTTGGTGCAACAGTTGTTAAAGAACTTTGCTAGGTTGGCTTGAAGGAAGTCACAAATCTATGCCGTTTACGATGCCAATGTTTTGGAGTGAACCTAAGAACCATACTGATCTTTCTATAACTCTTAATTGTAAAATTAGCGATTTTCGTTTTAAAACTTAGACCGTAGACTTTTTCACTTTTTTGGAATTCTTTTTACTAAAATAATATCGGTTTTTAATTAAATGGACATTATATTAAAAATCTATGTGCTGTATTTATTTGCATGTTAAGTTCCGTGTTAAGGGCACCAAATATGATGTAATTATGCATGAAAACAATGAGGAGAAAATAAATTTTGTGTTGTGCAGACCAGTGATATTAATCTTATGAATTTCACGTATTTTTATTTACATCATTTTCCATTTTATTTCTTGCAGAAAATATTTTTAAAAACTAGTTTATTTTTCGTTTAATTCAAGATTACTTTGAAAAAAAAAACAACTACAGAAATAACTAATACCTTTTTCATTTCATTTATTATTCTGTTTCCAATTTGTGCAATTTTATCTAGTGTAAAATCTACATTTCGAGGCAGCCAACAATTGAGTATTAAAAAAATTTTATAATTATATAAATTGCAAGTTTTACCTTGATAAGAAATAAGGAACTAAATAAGCTATAAAAGATGTACTTCAATATTTATTTAAATCTATAAGAATAGCAATTTTATTTTATGTACAAAAATTATTGTAAACTACTCTTAAAACATAAAAGATAATTGAAAAAGATTTTAATTGAACGTTTTGAGCGATTAAAAAGAGTACATAGAGGAAGATAAATATTTATTTTTAATTAATTTTTATTTAATAAGTAATTTAAAGAAAATGAACGATTAATAAATATTTGAATTGAGAAACAAATATTGAAGAAGAAGTGCTCATAAGGTAAAACTGTACTTAAGTATATAGTAATGCTGGCAGTACACTTATTATAATATTTTTAATTCAATTTTGTGAATTGGAATACTATATGAATGAGAGCGCAGTCAAAATTATGTACAGCGACTTCGAATTGATGTCAGTGCTGTCAGGAATTGATTTTTGCAGCTCATTAAATTTAAATTATCCTGAATACATTCTGAGACTTTCATGCTTGTTTCTGAAGTAAAATAAAAATAAATTTCTTTTTAAATTTAAAACATAAACTTTTCATTACTTATTTATTTTACATTTATATTTTCTGTGAAAACTTTTTATACGAGGCTCAACCATAACTGACTTATATACTTTTTCAGTCATTTCTTTTTACTTAAGAATAATCATTTGCCATGATCATGATTGTGTCTGTCTTTATATAGTGTAATTAAGAGAACTGGGCATGCAGAATCATGATATCTGCTTAGCAATACAAACATATACTATCGACATCAAAACAGGTTTGTGCATGCAGAATCGTGACCACTTCTTTTATAGACATATTGTATATATGTATGTACGTAAGTGAGCAGACACGATTGTGGATGTTTGGTTATGATCATTGTATTTTACGAAAAATATGACGTAGCAATAAAGTTACAATTTTGACGTAAGCAGAGCGCTACCGGGAGCAAATGCTCAAAAGTAATATGTATGCAGCTATGTTTTATTATATTTTAATAAAATGAAACAGGTTACATTAGTGGTATTCATGTTTTAGTTATATAAGCACACATAACTTTTAAGCTCAATTTTATTTCCCGTACATGTATTTACCAGACCTTGCCCTTGCTTTTCTAAAAAAAGTTTAACATATCTACGTTTTATTAAAACAGAATGCAATTCAGCATTCCAATAAAATAAAAATATACCATATTGAATGATGAAATAATAACTTTTAATTAAACCACTCTTTCAAATTAAAAAAAAAAAAAACAAAAAAAATCAAAAATCAAAAAATTTAAAAGTTTTATCTAGAACAGACAGGTTTAAAAAAAGCCAAACAGTATATGAATAATTAAGAACTGTGGTCGACGAAAATGTTGAAAACAGAATATTCAATTAATACACAAAGCTAAAGAGAATATAGAATAAATTCACAGAACTAAAATCTCATTCTGTTGATAATTTAAAATATTTTTAATAAATTGTTGTTTGGATCTTTTTTATTATTGAAAACTAGACAACAACAAGCTTCACATTAATTATTTCACAAACAAAGCTGGAGCGCACAGATTTGTACGTGGTATGTTTGATAATAGTACTTTCTTTGGATCCCAGTTAAAATCCCGTCTGACAAATTCCTGCCTGCGACACCTCTGCCTGTGGAGAATTTTAATTGAGACTTTATTATAATTTCAGAAATTTTTAGATTGTTTTTTACTTATAATTAAATATATTTAAAGCAATCAAATAAACATATGTATTTTGTTTAGTAGACTAGAGTTAAAGTACAACCAGTCACTATTGAAAAAAAGGTTTTTTGTTGATGTACTCGAGCACACCATGAATGTGTTCTTTTGATTTATTAAATTAGTTCGACAAAAAAATATTGTTAACTATTTTTAATAAATATATAAAAATTATTGTTATATAGGGTTATTTATATATAGTTTAGTTGAAAGTTATTTTATTGTCTCATGCTCAATATTTAAATTTAAATTCATATTATTATAGTAGCATAGTTCAGTAATGAATACGAGGTCTCTACACCATTTCAATGGCGTTCACCACTTCTCAAGTTGCATAACAGCAGGAAGGAATACCAACCGATTCATTTAACGAAATCGAATACGAGATATGACAATTTCTTATATTTATTTTGCAAGTTATATTAATTTCGGTTACTTTGAAATTTGCCACATCTGGTGATTCCATATATTATTATCCTTTCCGTTTTTTGCAGCACCATCGAATGTTTTCAAGAAGTAAAACTAAGCAAAGAACGCTAATAGATGGAGTAATGACTTTGAAGCCGTTTACACACACATTAATAGAAAAATAAAGAAGCATTTTCCCCTCAAGAGGTGAGTAAACAAGATATTTGTATAAATATTTTACATAAAATGAAGAGCGACACGACGCATACTTCTGCAATCTTAACTCAGAAATTGCGTTTGTTTAGATATGATTACGTTGCAATAAAGAAGAGATATGTTCCACTATTACTTTCTTAATAAAAAATAAATTGAATTTATCAGAAATTCTTAATAAAAAATTTATTTTGAAACTATAAGTATTGAATTCGAGTCAAAACAACAACTTTTAAAATCAGTGAAACTGTAAAAGTCGGAATCCTGAATAGAGGGAACTACTCGATCGAATGGGCAGCAAAATTCTTTCATCTATACATGCAACATTCCCACTGATGGGTAGTGTGTAGACGGAACGTTGCACTTTTTTGAAGCGCCATCTAATAAAGCAAAATAAATACAAAAAGGACACAAAAGTCACTGCGTATTTGTATTAGTTATTCTACAAAAAAATAATTCGTCACAGTTTCCTTGTTATTTATTTTATGATGAAACGAAAAACCAAATACTTACAATTAAACTGCTGTAGGTAGTAAAACTTAAGATTAAGTAATCGGCTCAGAGCAAAACAAGCTCAACCCAATGCAGAGATATTGCTGTGCAAAAATCCCCGGACTTCTTAAAATAAATATTACTTGATATTAAGGGAGCTCTAAGCATTTAAAGTTCCTACTAACATATGACCACCTATTACACTTGCATGTATCAGCTTCAACTTGAAAAATAAAAAAAATGTGTATGTGTGTTTGTCTATTTTGCTTTTGAATAGAAATGAGGCAGTTTTTAGTTGTTTATTTAGAATTTTATATTTTATCGTATGTATTTATGTAAATGTTTAATATGAATTTCTAGAATGCGGTCGTTTGAGTCGACCACTGGATACACTAGTATTAATAAACTCTTCTTCTCATTTTCAATATTCTCACTTTCAGTATCGATTGAAGAGGAAATAACTGACAAAAATAACTCTTGTCATCATCAGTTCCCTCTGTCACCAGTCTTCTGTATAACAATTAAATTTAAATTATGAAAAATTATTTTAATTTGTTTTGTACATGAATCATACATTAGTTGTGTTCATTAACTAAAATTGTTTACAAATTTGTAACAATTGTTACTAGAAAGCGTCCATTAACTCAAAAAATTTGCAACGAGAGAGCGTCGGAAGAGCGTAAAATATTGAGACACAGAAAAATTTTTGCAATTTTTTATAAGTAAAATTTTTACTTGCAATAATTATTCAAACAGCTGTTTTGCGTTTGTGTTTACAAAACAATATTTCTAAATTAAGTTGAAAATAAAAATATTTTGGAAAATTTAAGAAATTGTAAGTAAATGTGAAATTTTAAAACGATAAAAAGTATTAAAAAGATAACAAATTTATTTTTGTATAACTTAGGAACAACAGAAGCATTTCCATATTTAATTATATTAATATTTTTCAATTTTTAACAGCCTCTGTTGTTTTTGTTTTTTTTCTTTAATTTTCAATAACAATTTTCTCTAAGAAATTTGGTGTCGTGTTCTAAAACAAAGCAGTAAGTTTTAAAGCTGCAAGCCCCCTTTTATAATTCAAATAATTTTTTTATTTATAATAACTTAAATTCCTGTAATTATTTATTTGTTTATTATTTCTACATATTTTGTTGTTTGTTTAAGATGCCATTGAAACTAAAAAATTTTTAGAAACTTAGCCGTTTCAAAAATTTTCTGAAAATGTTTAATTTTTAAATAACTCTAAGGACAGTTTCAAAGAAAAGTACCAAAACTATATAAAAAAAATAGTAACTTAAAATATAATGTCCAAAGAAGTTACGAATTTTATGTGTAAAAAGTCATACAGCTATCAAAAAAAAAAACAGAAACAACTATAACAAATCCTGCATCCTTCAAACGTTATGGACATTAAATAAATGCGAGAGACCACTATAACGACCCCACATATTGGCCATGTTAAATGCTGCATAAATAAGTCTGCCACATTGAAAAAGGACTTTATATAGTAAAAACAAGTATATTATGGTATGATTATAGTAAGCACAAGCAAAAGTATATGTATGTATGATTGTATCCATTTTAAACTGCGTGTGGGTTGTTTTACACAACTTTAATAAGCCACACATGAGTGACTGTCAAAGTCTATCATTTGCTTCAAATTGTGCTCCGTAAAAGCTTTTGGTTGTAATAGCATGTTTTCAACTGGAAGTCCCTTTCAATAAGGAAACAAAAATCATTGTTGTACAAATGACATACAATATTATTTATAATTTCTGTTGTGTCAAGCTAGTGGGGTCCGCGTGTTTTAATGTTAAAAAAAACAACTTTAAGTATTAACGGGTCTTAAATTGTATTTCTGTTTTTTTAAGATTTAAGTATTTAGCTAAAGAAGATTTTTAAAATCATATTTCAAGTTAATGGGGAAGAGCAAAAAGAAGTTTAACTACAGTCGAGTCTCGATAATTTGGTATTTAAGGAATAGAGAAAAAGTTCAAATAATCAAGATTTCTTATTAACCAAAGTTCAAATTATCAAGAGAGAGAGAGAGAAGGATAATAAAAATTCAAATTTATAAGAGTTTAATTAAAATTTTTGACATTTTATTGTAAACTTTCTTATAGTCGCCGCGAAGTTATGTTCACGTAATCGAAAAAAGACAGATAAAACTGCTTTCCGTGGTAAATTTTCCAGTTCTCTATCTTTTACGGGTTTTAAAATATTACGGAGGCGTTTTATTGTCTATCCACTTTTGTTTATAATGTTGAAACTTGAGGCTCAACTAACCAAGAACAATTTTTTGGAGATACGTGAAGATAATTTCAGGACAATGATATGTTTATGTAAATAATTTTAGTGAAAAAGTGCTTAATTTTCTTACTGATATCTATTCTGCGAAATACTTGCTAAACAACTGCAAAACATTTTTATCATTGTAAAAATCGAAAAACACAAAGATTAGCCGTTAGATTTCATAACAAAGCTAGAATATTTTGTATATGCAATTTCGCAAAACCATTTGCATCAAGACTAAATTCCGCAAATGAGCAAAAAAAAGCAAAGAAATTTTATTTTTTATATTAGCAACTGTCGATGTGATGAAAGCGTGTTATAGAGACAAAAGCAAACAAGTTTAATTATTAAGTAAAAATAAAAAGAAGAAAGAGAAATGGTACATGAGATATAAAGTAACGTGTAGCAATGTGTTAATTTAACATTAATTAGTGATGGTATAATATGAATATTGATTGTGGTGAAGTTGCGTTTGCTTTAAAAACAACAAATAATACCTTCTTCAATACAAATAACTCTCGTATACTTTTTCGGGTGATAATTTGTATAAATACAAATTTGAAATCACATTCAACCGAGCCACCTTAACAGTGGCAGATACATGGAAACACACATGCACTGATGATAGAAGTGAAGCAGCTCCCGAAAAACAACGTTGTTTCTGTTCTGCCGAGAAAGTTGAAATTAATTTATGTTTTCATTTGTTCCTTGGGAATATTATCTCATGTCCAATTCTTCTGATTAAAAATGTTATGAACTTTATGGTAAAAAAATAATTTTTAATAATAACCCTATCCAAACTGTTGACGGATTTGTATTTCTACACGAATATCCAAATATATTAGATATTTGCCACTATTTTTATAATTGGATATATCGGTGATGCGAAAACGGAACACTCGATTTTAACGATATACAAATTATATAAAATTATCAAACATGTATGTTAAAGCCGAGGTACATAAAATCCATCGTACGCAAAACGTTGCCATTTTCAACTGACAACTATGTTGAAATACCGGTTTTCTTATGCGGTTTGTCACATTCCGTACGTCTCCGTCAACGCAAAGTTGGGCAACTTTTAATGTACGTTGAGTACTTTGAAAAATATTTTTTTTGCTTTGTTTTTATAAAGCTTTTTGTGTTGTGTGGTGACAGAATTAAATTACATAAAAAAAAAATAAAAAAAAACAGAATATGCTCTAATTCTATTGGAAATGTGTACTTTAATCAACTGAAACTGATTTAATATTCGTCAACAAAGTACTCATTGTGTCAATCTCCTCCGCCGATACTTTAATGTCAGTTGAAAAAAGCAACGTAGAACGTACGACGGATTCTATGTGCCTCGGTCTTTAATAGTTGTTGTTATTTAAGTGTTTTCATATTTTGAGTGGCGTCATAGTATCGCGTGTAAAGCTTAGTACTCTGTTTGAATTTGCTAAAAATGTTGAGCAACATTGATTATTTCGTTTGAAAACTTTGACAACTGACCAGTGGCGACAATACCGCGATTTATAATAAATTTGTCGGTTTTATTGCCTTGAAATGAGCAACATTGTTTTTCTTATAAAAACAAAAAAATATGTTTATTAAAAAAAATTAAAACAAATGGGACAACAAAATAATATTAGGAGCTTGTACTGCAACGTATCAGTTAGTGCAAATCGCCGCTGCTGCGGAGGAGCTCAGTATTAATTATTTCTGGGCAGCAAACTTAAAATTAAGACCACAACGCCCAGAAGTGTCTGATCAGCTGTTGTTTGCAATTCCGCACGAAATAAGTGGTGCTTAAATTATTTCACAGTTGAAAAATATGTTGCCAGAAACATGTTTTGGTTGAAAAAATAATGCTGCCAGGAACATTTCGTTTGTTTTCACAAGATGAACAGAGTTTAACTTCGGCCATATTATTTTGCAATTACTTCGCATGAATTTTTTTATATGGACTTCTGACAGCAGTTCGTACGAAATGGTGAACAGAGTACCATGCAGAGTACCATGATAATTAAGAAGTTTATGCAACTTGGAGTTTTTTTCGCATAAATTATCTTTTGATGAACAGATGCTTGCATATTATGGAAGACGTTCATCAAAGGAAAACCGATAAGATTTGGATACAAATACTGGCACCTTTGTTCGTCTGATTTATACTTTTTCGATTAGTAGAGCCAAGACCTTCAAATTATAGTGCATCGGCGATCAATATGCCATTGAAAAAATCTCAAATTACTGAGGTGACAGAATTACATAGATTTTTTTTTCAATTTGCTGAATGTTTTTCCAGGCACCTGGAAAATATTCGAAATTACTGAGAGATTAAATTAACGAATTTCAGATTATCAAGAGTTGACTGTACTTTACATTTAGTTAACACCTTTCTACTAAATATGTGTTAACAATAACACAGAAGTTTTTTAAGATAAAATAACGAAAATGTAATTGTTCGGACTTGAGAGAAATCCAAACCTTTATGTCTGCTGACGAAGTTTCTGGTGGCTTAAAAAATATAGTCCTTTTTTGCAACTGAGTCATATCTAAAAACACGCGTTCTTCAGAAAACGAGTTTAAAGTTTTTAATTTGCTCACACATCAATGAAAAAATAAAAAAGTATTTTCCCCTCAAGAGATGAGTAAACAAGATATTTGTATACATTTCTTACATAAAATGAAGAGCAATACGACGAATATTTCTGAATTCCTAACTTAAAAATTACGTTTTTTGAGATCTGACTACGTTGCAATAAAGGAGCGATATATGAAAAGAAAAATATATTTTCCATTTTACCGATTTGTATTTGTTTATGGTCTTTCCAGGAATTTTCTGGTGGCTCTAACACAACTTCAGCTAATATTTTAAACAAGAAATTTATCGGCTAAAGATTTTGGGAAAGAAAAAATGTTTTTTCATTCACATTTTGTACACTCACATTTGCGAATTGCGAATTTAAAATTATATATATTAAATATTTGTTACATAATTAAAGAAGATTGTGTTTGTGTCACCAGAAGGTAAAACAATATGATTGATTGTTGCGAAAAGTAAAAATTAATATTTTACCACCTTTTTGAAAAACATTTTTCTATTATCTAAAAAATATTGCAATTATGTTAGCTATGAGAATTCTTATGGAAGACGTTATGGATGTAGATAAATTTTAAATAAAAATGTATCTTTTATCAGGCAAAAAACACAGTGGCCGCAATTTTTTCAATATATTCTTATTATTTATAAATTAAATACTTGCCACAACATAATGCATTCTAAAACTAAAATGTTGAGCCTTAAGTGACACAGTCTCAAATTTTTAGATATTTTTGAAGTCACACAATTCGCGTACTTAATTAATTTTCGTACTACAACTGACAACACTCCAGACTTTTGATTTCCATAAAAAATATCATACAGCTCATATCCTCATATCTGTGAAAAAAATATCTGTTGCGAAACTTACCTCATAATATACCAATCACCCTTAATAATAAATTTTTAGAGGCATAAATACAAAAAAAAATCAAATATTTTTCAAACTCCAACATCCCCTTTTTTAATTTATATGTTTTCTTAAAGCTTATAAAACTAATATTATGATAATTTTCTATTAAAAAAAATAAATGTAAAAATCACAGCTGAAGTCTGAGTGCTCTCCACCACTTTTTGCTTTCCAGTTGTTTTCTTGGCTACAGGCAAAAGAAAAGGGAAAATTGAATTAAAGTATTAAAAGGAAGTTTTACAAAAGAACAAAACAAAGAAAGTATCGAAACAAGTAAAAAAAAATTAAACTAATAAAGCAGCGGGTGTTAAATAAAATTTAAGAAAATAAAATTATGAACAAATGGTACTTGAATAATTTTGTCCTTTAATATGAAACTAACACAGTGGGATGCAATAACAATAAATGAGAAGAAAACGTGATGTAGTTACTTTTGTAAAAATAAAATATTTTTTTCAAGTGAAACTGCATACCGTTAGTATTAATTTAAAGTAGTTAAAAAGTTGCTTACTAGTAAGTAAATCTAACGTAATTTATTCCATCACTGGTGCTTGTGCTTACCCTCCAATATATAAATGGTGTTTTAATTAATCGTATATATAATTTGTTGTAGTACCTTCTCACTATGAAATTTTCAGAATAATATCAAACACTATTATTAGTTTATTTTATTAAAAATTTTATTTAATAGTTAAGTAGATAATAAATAGTTTTATTCAACTTATGGTATAAATTCGATAACAATTTTTCTAAGCTCAAAATATGTTCTACTATTAAGAATTGTTAACCTTAAAATGTGTCAATTTTATTTATTTTAAAGTTTGTTTGACGAATCACTTTTTATTTGGAATTTACCATAATCTCTTATTTGCAAGTATTTTATTAAAATTCATAATTCAAATTTGTTAATATTTTTTGCGATATGTTTTCTTCTATGTAGAATTTGTACTCGAGTTATTCAGTCACTGTCCTTATCGTTAATGAATGAAACTTTATTCTTTCTCGAGCTACGAGCTCAATAATAAAAATAAATAAAACAAACATTAAATATAAATAAAAAACTTAAAATTGGAGGAAATTTTTTTGAATTTATATGGAAATTTCGTTAGATATCGAATGCCGTAATTTGACACCTGGTTTTATAAAATCTCCCCTATGCGAATTTTTTCTATTTTTCTTCCTTTTCAAAAACTCTCATTTTAATTTCATCAATTGCTTATTAAATAATTTTTTCATTTCTTTTTAGCTGCGTTCACATAAATTAAAAGTAGTCTGATCGATTTATTTTTTATTACAACTCGCTTATCAACAAAAATTTTTACAATAGGGATCTTTTCAAAAAGAAAAATAGTAAACAGAAAAGAAACAATGTGAGTAGGAAGATTTTATATAAATAGTATTCAATATTTTTCTGTACAAGTCCGTTAAATTGTATGTGTGTGTGTGGACTTGAAAAAATTTTTAGTCCTTAATAAAATAGTTGTGCAAGGTTTCGTATAATATTTATTGTAATTTTTGTAGTCAGTGACTCTTAAATACAGAACTTTTGAAGTCGTTATCTGTAAGAGAAGATATTATATACTCTGTCCCCATGACATCGCCAAAGTAAATGTCTAATAGCATTTCAACTCTTTACTTTATCATCAAAGTTATTGCTGAGTACCTTTACTTTTTACAACAAACAGTTATAAGATCTTAATTGATTTGCTTAAATTCAATTAATTTGTTGAAATAATAACAACAAGAGTATCGTGAGTATGAAACAATTTCTTGAAAATCAGTTTATGGAAAACTCTTCACTGATAGCAGCTAAATCACTACAAGAACAGTGACGGTAATTTGACCGGTAATATGACTGGCATTGCCGAGAGGAATATCCATCATCACGTAGAACAAAGTTGCTATCATTTTCTTAAGGCCAACAATGAAAAAAATATGGAGAAAAAACACTGTTTTTCGGGAGTTGCAACACTTCCATTATCAGTGTTCATGAGTGTTTCCAAGTATCCGCCACTGTTTATTTGGCTCGATTAAATGTGGTTTCAAATTTGTATTTATACAAATTATGACTCGCAAAAGTATACGAGAGGTATTTGTTTTGTGGTAGGTATTATACTCGGACATTGTTTTTTAAAGCAAACATTACTTCACCACGATCAATATTAAAATTTTAAAATCGTTAGTATTAAAAATAATTGGAATACATATGATATTTACTCTTCAGTTTTAAAAATCTAGAACAGTCCCTGATACTCCATATATTTTAACTCGTATTTAAAATTTTTATTCGCACTTTTTCCCAAAATTTATATTTTACATATTTAGTAAAACATTAATTATTTTGTTAAAAACAACTTCAAATTGATTATTGGGGGAGCTAGTCCCTATGTGCATTTCACTGTTGCTAATGCAGATCATCAGGGAAATTTACCCAAATATTTCTTAGAACAACTGGAGATATTATATTATTTAACTCGCATTGAGCAAGTGCTTAAAATAAAACAATTTGGCATTAAAAGTCAAAATCTACAAAAATGCACTAATGCGGTTATTCATGTAAATCACAAATCTATCAGCTTTAAGCAACTGTTTTGTCATTGGGTTTCCAATCATAAACCTTATTCTTACCTTTCATCATCACACTGTGAAAGTTATTGCCCGCTAAAGCCCACTGTATAAGATTATTCGTTTGAAAATCTTAAATTGAATACCAACAGCTATTAGCTACAGCAATAATAACCCTCTGCTGCATTTTAGGAAGAAGGAAATAAAGCAGAGCCCTCTTATTAAAAATGTAACCACTAATTTATCCCTTGACAATTGGAGCACAAAAACTTAAGTAAAACAAAACACGGTCCAGCCCGACCTGGCTGTTAACAAAATTTCTTTTTTTTGTTGCTCACAAGAAAACGGAAAATAATTGTAATCAACACAAGATGTCGCTTATGTTATTATGACATAATAAAATAAGATTAAAAAATAAAACTTTTTGTCAACTTCAACATAAGGAAAGGAATAAAAAATACAAGCAAGAAGGGTGAAATGTCAGTTTCCTTATTGGGTCTTGTTTGATTTTAAAGAAAGAATTTTAATTCCATTTCAACTCCATTTATTCTGGCGAGATTGATGCTTATGAAATTCGTGGCCAATTTTCTTAATTTTAATGCGTTTAGAGTTCTTTAATATTTTTTATGAAAATGTGACTTTTGCTAGCAGAACCCGGTGTAAATAATCCTTAATTTAGAATTTTAGCTATTGCATATTTGTGCTAATTTTGTTAAGTTGAACCATGTGAAATACACAGGGCCGGATGTGTATGTCTCTAATACACAAAGAGCCATTCGAAAAGCAAAGGAAAGAGCAGACTTATTAGCCAACAGACATTTATTTTCAGAGTACTGGAGTCTGACACAAATTTTCTCTTCACTAAGTTTTTTCGCCTTCAGGTCTCCGACAAGCGAAGCTGTATCGATCCCAAGATTTCCAAATGTTATTGTTGCTAGATAAGAGAGACCTTAGACTGATAAAGGGATAATTTAGGGAACATTGTGTTCCCAGAGGCCACAATTTTATTGTCGGCAATGCTGCGACTTAATTATGCGGAAATGCATAAATTTACAGTGGTGCATGTGCTTTGCTACTGCCTGTCTTTGATGACTCCAGGATGGCCTTTGATGACTCCAAGAGAAGTAAGAGGGCTTTTGCTGAACAGGATAACTGGCTTTCTTCGCAGACTGAATATATCTCAGTGAACATCTAGAAGAATCATATGCTTGGAACTGAGTCTTACTTTAAACAAAAAAATGTTGAAAACTTATCCCATCCCGGCTTATCGACATTTTTCTTAATCCAGGCTTTTAAAATATGTATGTTGTCAATATCAATGCGTGCTATAATTTCTAAGATCTGGCTTAGATTGAATACATTTTTATCTTCATATTTATTTGTTTTTCTCTAATGTAATAAAAAATATCAAAATTTTATGCTTTGAAAATAATTAATTGTATTTTGTTTTTCCTATTCAAATTAAATTAAAATATAACATTTTTATACAGTAAATTTATGTATTTTGCTAGCAATTTCTATGGGACTTTTGAAAAAGATTATGCTTTCGTTTGTCTGCATTTTTAAAATTGTCCAAGTTTACATTCCGTATTTTCTGGCAAATCACAAATACCTTTTTGTGGATTGAAGAACTTATTGCCGCAACTTATACGCATTGCTACACCTTTGCTGCAAACGTAATAATCATTGCACTTTAGCAGTGAAATAATCTTAAAACCATCGGGCATGTTGCGACAAATATAGCGCAGGTAGTCTACATAATAAGGTTTTTTGGGTAATTGGAATTGATTTAAGGAAACGGCATTTACAGCGGTACAAGGAACTTTAGTTGTTGTTGTAGTAATGCAGGGAGTGTTGGTAGTCGCTGTTGTGATGCAGGGTTTAGTAGTTGTTGTAGTCGTGTAAGGGGTTACTTTGGCGGTTTTAGTTGTCGTTTTAGTACGACTAGTGGTGGTGCTACAGGTTGTACTGGTTGTAGTTGTGGGCGATGTTGTAGGTGCAGCAGCTTGTGTGGTTGTCTTTTTGGTTGTAGTCGTTGTGGACGTTGTCGGAGCACATGTGGTTGTTGTTCTGGTTGTTTTTGTGGGTGGTTTAGTTGTTTTTGGGATTATTGTAGTCGTCGTTTTAGTACTAGTTGTTGTGGAGGTGGTTGTGGTTGTAGTTGGGGGCGATGTTGTTGTAGATGCAGCAACTGGTGTGGTTGTCTTTTTGGTTGTAGTCGTAGTGGACGTTGTCGTAGCACATGCGGTTGTTGTTGTTGTCGGCGTTGTAGCTGTTTTTATGGTTACAGTGCTTGTTCTTGTAGGCTTGATTGTGGTGCAGGTGGTAGTAGTTGTAGTAGTTGGTGTGGTGGTTGTGGGCTTGATTGGTGGTGCAGTGGTTATTCTTTTAGTTATTGTGGTAGTACAGGTAGTAGTAGTTGTAGTAGTTTTGGTTGTAACTGTTGGAGTAGTACATGTAGTAGACGTTTTTGTTGCTAAGACCTTTGTGGTTCTATTTGTAGTCCCAAGTGTGGTCGTTTTGATTGCTGTTGTAGTACAACTAGTAGTGCTTGTTATTGTGGTTGTTGATGTAGTTTTTGTAGCGCAATCAGTAGTAGTAATCAGTGGAACTGCTGTAGTTGTGGTTGTAGATGCTGTCGTCTTAATACTCGTTGTTGTCGTGGTAGTTGGCATAAAAGTGGTTGTAGTGTAAGTAGTGGTTGTTGTCGGCTTTGTTGTAGAATAGGTCGTTGTGGTTGTGGAAATTGTTCTTGTAGATATTGTCGCTGTAGTACAAGTTGTTGTCGTTGTAGTAGGTTTGGTAGTTGTTGTAGTACAGGTAGTTGCTGTTGTTGTGCTTGCTGTAGTACACTTAATTGTTTTTGTGGGCTTTATTGTGGTACAGGTAGTTGTAGGAGTTGTTTTTGTGTATGTTGTCGTTGTAGTACAAGTTGTTGTCGTGGTAGTGGGTGTAATTGTTGTTGTGCAAGTAGTTGTTAATGTTGTTGTTGTCGTGGTAGCTGTACTTTTGGCTGTATAAGTTGATCTAGTAGTTGTTTTTGGAGTTGTTGTTCTAGTACAACTTGTAGTTGTAGTTTCCTTAAGTGCATTGCATGGTGTTGCTGTTGTTGTCGTTTCTATACATGGTGCTTTCGTAGTTGTCCTTGTATTATGTGCCATCTCAGGCATTGTTTTCTCAACAAAACTTTCTGGTTCATTACATTTTAATGTTTTCAAATTGAACATTAAATCGCCTTCACAAAAATTTGCCGTAAAAACTCTATTAGCTTTGCACTCATAAAAAATTTGAGCATTACTGGGATCTAATGCAAAACCATTTGAGGTACCACAGCATGCGCCGCTACAGCCAACAGGAAATGTTGTCTCACTTGCAAGTGATGCCAAGCAGCCATTGTCCTTGGTGACACATTTCTGATTTAAGGCATCAAAGAAGCGAGGACACGTTCGTACGTCTGGTATTTTATTCTGACATTCATAATACTGAGAGCAGCTACCCGGTACTAAGGCTCTAAAACCCGTTTCTTTGTTTCTACATATGTAATTGACATATAAATGACTGTCCAACTTTGCCGCTTGGGTAGTGACAGTGCCCAGAGCCAGAATAAAACATGATATAACTGAAAATATAACACAAATACAGTTACCTTTCATTAAAGGTTAATTAAATTGACTAAAATTTCACACACCTAAAATAGAGTTCATATGACTGCTGGTTTTTTTAACTGCTGTTCAAAGATCTCTTTGCCAAACTGCTTGATTTTTTGAATATTTTGGAAGTTTATATAGCAAATGGAAAAAAATTTGCAATTATTTTTGGTCCATATTGAAGCGAAAATATTATAAAATAATATTTATGTTATTTTAATGCATTTGTTTTGTTCAAAAAGACTCAATAGATTTTTTTTATATTCCACCTCAATTTTAGCTTAAAAAATAATTGTTATCATTTTCTTTTAAAATGTAGCAGCACAAGAGTTATCAGCTTCCGATAATAAAATGTTTTTTATAACTTTTATAATAATTGTAATTTTTTTTTTTAATTTCTTATTCTTTTTCAATTTTATAAAAAAAAATTCTTGGCAAGACTCAAAGAAGCGGGAACTTTATTTAAAATGTACAATAAAAATAAAATCAACACAGGAACGTTAAAATTATTGAAATAAGAAAATATAGTTTACCAAATACATTTTTAAAGTTTTTAATATAGTAATTGTGGAAAAAAAATTCTGCACTTGTTACTATGCGGTGTATGTCATTGTAATTTTTTGGGCAACACTTCAAAGCATCGGAGTGGCTGAAAACTTGATTTCTTTATCTTACCGCAATGCACAAATTATTGGTCTATTTTATATGCCAATCGTGTGATTTCACAATATATTGTCCCCTACGGCAATCAAAAACAATATTGTGCTGATTTTCTGCAGTCAAATGCAACTCTGGTGTGGTAATAGTATGAATGGTTGATACGCAACCATGCGCCAATATAAATGTTGAAAATGTACCAATATTTATTGAATTCTGATGCGGCAATCAGAGTAGCCAATACGCGGCAATTTATTTAATTAGTTCGTTTTATTAATTAGTTAATTGTTCGTGTTTGTCCAGTTGTTTTGTGTTCCGTAAATTTATTTATATCAGTGATGGAAATCATTGTCATGAACGATTCGATAGATAATGAAAATGAATACAATGTATACTGCACAACTGCTAAGTTAGAAAAAAGGAAAAAAATAGAGTATTACTTTGTTGTGGATCCCATATTGACTGTAGGGGGCACCCACGTGTGTGCGAATACTCATGCTCTGATTATAAAGATCAGTACAAGCGGGAGCGAGTGTGGCATGAAATTCAAAATATGTGCCCTACACATACATTTGGAGATTGCAAAGTCAAAGGAAAAAATTTGTTTTTAAAACAAAACAAACAAAAAACTACCATAACAGTTGTTTGTTGTTGTTGCCACAGGTTAGAACAATCGTATGACAGGGCTGCGGCAATTATTGTCACATATGCATTCTTCGCCAATTTTTATAAAACGGGTATTTCATTGGAACAATTCTATTATTGTGCACCAATTCTGCATAATAAAAATTGGGCCTGATTGGTGTATTTGCGGCAATCGTGTAATCCTATCAGTTGGTACAAAATTGTGTTGAATTGTTGCTTTTTAATAAAATTTTAGGTCGCATACTTTCGATATTACAAAAAAAAAAAAGTTTAAAAAGAATTAAAGAATGGATAATGAAGGTGTTGGTAAGTAATTAATGTTTCTGACAACAATCACAATTTTTTATGTTAATGAAATAAATTTAACTAGAGCAGATAACCTAAAAAAATATACTCGTATCTTAGAAGTTTTACTGAATTTGTGTAAACTTTTAAGAAAATGTCGACAATTGTCCACTCTAATTTTTTTTTTGAAATAGCATGAATGATGTCTTGAAAATTTATTCTATTAATATAAACTTGTGCTTCTTTGCTCTTTCTGTGAAATTGATTGTTTTCCAGGACATGCCATTTAAAAAATGCTGAACTATATGAAGTATAGATAAAAGAAGATTCGAGTAGTTCAGTTCATTCAGGTTATAAATACGATCTTAAGACTGGACAGGTAAGAACTCCAGATCAAAAATAGCCGTTAAAGACAAAAAAGAAAAAATACAAAAGGCATTTTGAGAAAAACATGCCTGCGAGTAGATCTACCGAAAATTGGAGGTTTTGGTAGCACCAACATCATAGTGTTTTATCGGAAAATGTTGCAATTGATAACATCATGATGTCAGTTTCCGATGAACATGGAGAAATTCCAAAATTTGTGCTTCGAAGCGAGTTCAATTATCCAAATAAAATATTTTTGGTTGCTAATGACTGCGACGGTACATAAGGTGATTATTCATTGAGCAGATATAACTGCAAACTCAGTACTTACTATCGGTTATTTTGCGGAAGATACTGCAGAGTCAAGGCATAATTTTTACAACTAGGATATACTACATCATACAAGAAAACGTAGCCGTATTGATGTTTTCAATAGAGCCGTGGATACGTCAGATCCATTAATATGGATTATACCCAACGCAAACATAGACGAAAATTTTTATCGCTGTCAAAATAAGTTATTAAACTGTTAACTGGATATTAATGCGTTGATGATGAGGAATGTGAATTGTAGACTTTCTTTGTTGTATTAAATATATAAAAATATATAATATAATAAAAATTGTTTTAAAATGTTGACGCTATTATAGATTTTTTTCAATGCTTTAGGGTCATACTCCCACAGAGACTTTTATAAAAGTTCTCTTTCTTACTCAATCTAAGCTATTTTATTATATTTCAAAGTATTTCCTAGATTTCGACAAGTGAGTTTTTTACACTGCTGAGTGGGGCGTGGTTTTCATGCCACTCGGTAAATTTTTTATGGGTAAATGTCTATTCCTGAACCCTTTATCTGCAGTGTCTTTAGCTACTTCCAAACATAAGTTATTTATTAATTGTTTCAAAAAATATATGATATCCAACCATTATGCAATGTAGAAGTTATTTGTTCCAAATAAAGCAACGTTAAAAGTATTTATATCCTAATTAAGGCGTTTTTCAACGAATACGAGTTTTTAAAAAGCCTACAACACAAGGCGCAGAATAGCAGGAAGATACAAAGTCGAACCTCACAGTAATAACTACGGCAACAGCTCCCTCTACGTCACTTTACCAGATGTATTTAACAATTTGCCGATCAAATTAATTAACACCCAAAATCATTTTAAAAGACAAAATTAGCAATTACATATTTTATAAAATCGCAACTTTATATAAATAAAGAGTATTCAATAAGAACTTTGTTTCTAAATTTTGGCAACACCAATAACATGATAGTTTTAACACTTAATGCCTAATTAGTTTTTAATTTTCGTTGCCGTTCTGTGTCGTTCTTTTCTGTAGTAATTATTTCTTACTTTCGGATGTGGACGATATAATTATATGATAGAATTTTGCAAATGTTTGCAAAATGTTTTTTACTTGACAAACATATATAAATCTTTAATAATTTACATTAAAATAAAATATTCTGACTTTTAAAATAAAATTTGTAATATTTCATTCCACAAAAAATTAATACATATAATATCTTGGCTGTCACGTAACGTTGTATTCTATTTTCTACAGAATAGTCCGCAGCAGAACAGAACGAAAAAGTAACAACAAACCACACATACAGTTTTTCAATTGAGCAGAAACAAAACAGCTGATTCTTAATAGAACAGAACATGCAAACTAATTCTGCCTTTAGTTTTATTACGGATTCGTAGTAGATGCATTAGCAAATGTTAAAATGAATTCAATTTTGCTTGAAAATCGCATTAAAATAATAAAAATCCATTAGGAAATGGTGGTTCTATTAAAGTTACATTTCATAAAATTCGTGATATTTTCGGACAACATAATTGTCCTTCTGAGACCCATGATTTTTTTTTTTGATTTCATATACTTTTTATCGTATATCTATAAAAATGTTACATACGGTATTATAACGCTTTAAATTTTTATCCAAAGTGGATATACAACAAAACGCCTCCATAATATCTTAAAACACATAACAGTAAAATCTAAAAATTTTGTGAAGATTACATTGGGACGACGACATGTCACGCAGTCAATGAAAAGATCAATTTATTGCAAAACAAATTTCCCGATTGCATAATTTCCAGAAAAAAATCAGCTTTTAAGTGGCCAGCCAGATCTTGTGATTCATCACCACTGGATTATATTTTGTGGGGCTATGTTAAGACAGAGTGTATACGGAGCCAATCGAATCGACTGCAGCCTTAAAACTCAAATTCCGTGATGTGGGTAACGAAATATAACCGGCATTTTGCCAAAAAGTGATTAAAAACTTTGATGAAATAATCGACATCTGCCAGCGTGGTCGTGGTGGACATTTGCCAGTTATTATTTTTATTCATAATTGTCGAAAATTTTTCTTCGTAATACAATAAATATTTTAATCATCTGCATCGAAATTTTTTGTTTTATTTTGTTTTAGAAAACAAGGTTCTTGTTAAAAACCAGTTACATTAAATTTTTACGAAGATGGTCTTTAGATACACATCATCAAAGTTTAGCCTTAAAATAATATCCTGCAGGGAAGCTCTATAGCTTCGCGGGATAATACTTCAGAAATCATGGTATTATAATAAATATATATTTTCTCAATAAAATGTTTTAAAAAAAACATGGTATAATTCAAAACAATTGTGACAACTTTATTACAGTTTCTTAAATGAATTGATATATGGCAAACCTTTGTTTTCCTCGATCTATTTTGTATGAGATATCCAGATTTTTATCACTTAATAATTCAGCGTGTGGCTAAAATACCATTTGGAGTTTTTACGATATAGAGGAATAGATCATGTCTTTGGTGAGCTTTTGTCGAAACATGACATATGTCAATTTCAAGTTCTACTAAATGTCTGTACTAAATCTTCTCTTTGCTCCTTTCAACTTTGTGCAATCACTTTGTCCGAAAACCATAAACTGCAAGGCACGATTGCTGCAACATAAATCCCCACGGTCACTTTCGTAATGCTCTACTAAGTAAAATAAATAGCAAACTGCCGAATAGCAAAATATTACTTTCAGTGCTTGTAACGCAATGTTTGCAACTCAAATGATTTCAGTTCTATAAAAATATTGATATTGAATACGAAAAATTCTATCTACAATAGAAGCGAAAAAAAAATTAATTTATTTGATATAAATTTTTAATTTATTAAAAAATATTCATATCAAAATTTTCATGTCAACGAAACATTAAAATAATCAAAAAGATTGTTTATCTCTAAAAGCATAAGAATCTGTGGCGCGATCTACTACAAAAGAGTATTTGATAAATGAAAGACAACTAATTGGAATGATATAAAAGTCAAGGGTTCTTAAGAAGCATAAAACATTAGCAAACAAGAAATTCCCGAATAAAGTGTCTGGAATATCATGAACAAAGAAGAAGGTGAAACTAGGTGTACATTTTAAAATATTTTGTAACTAAATTAAAGTGTTAAAATTTATATTTTCAGTTGTATCCTGTTTGTTAGTGGCATTTACCATATCGGCATGTCAAGCGGCCACATTAGATACATCTTTACTTGTACGCTATATGTGCCGGTCCAAGACTAATGGCTTCCGAGCCATGGTGCCTGGCAGCTGTTCCCAGTACTTAGAATGTCTAGATGGCAGAGCTGAATTAAGAACATGTCCACGTTTCTATGATGCCTTCAACCAAAAGTGTGTCAACCAAAATCCGGGTTGTGTGGAGACTTATAGAGAACCATTACACTGCAAAGATCCGTGTTGCGGTATTTCCGATGGCAGTTATGCTGTCGATACTAAAGATCCTGCTGTTTATTATTTATGCAAAAATGATTGTGTAGCTGAAAGGAAAACTTGTGAAAATGGTCAAATGTTTGATTTAGTTAAATTGAAATGTAGTTCACCATCGACTTGTAGTGACTGTACCACGACCAAGGCCCCGTGTGAGCCTATCACTACAACTTGTGAACCAATAACTACTACTTGCACAACCACCACCGAAAAACCTTGTACAACTACTACAACATGTACTACAACAGCTTGTACAACAACAAAATGCAGTAATCCGGTAGCTCCTGCCACTACAACAACTACTTGTACTACAACTACGTGCCCCACAACAACTACTTGTTCCACAACAACAACTTGTGCTACAACAACTACTTGTTCCACAACAACTACTCGCCATACTATAACTACTCGACCCACAACTACTACTCGACCTACAGTAACTACTCAACCTACAACAACTACTCGCACTGCTATAATCACTCGTCCTACATCTACTACTTCTTCCACAACAACTACTCGACGTACAACAACTAGTCGACCTACAACAACTACATGTACGACAACAACTACTTGTTCGACAACAACTACTTGTTCGACAACAACTACTTGTTCCACAACAACTACTTGTTCCACAACAACTACTTGTTCCACAACAACTACTTGCACCACAACAACTTCTTGCACCACAACAACCACTCGACCTACAACAACTACTCGACCTACAACAACTACTCGACCTACAGTAACTACTCAACCTACAACAACTACTCGCACTGCTATAATTACTCGGCCCACAACTACTACTTCTACCAAAACAACTACTCTACGTACAACAACTACTCGACCTACAACAACTACTCGACCTACAACAACTACTCGACCTACAACAACTACTTGTTCCACAACAACTACTTGTTCCACAACAACTACTTGTTCCACAACAACTACTTGTTCCACAACAACTACTTGTTCCACAACAACTACTTGTTCCACAACAACTACTTGTTCCACAACAACTACTTGTTCCACAACAACTACTTGTTCCACAACAACTACTTGTTCCACAACAACTACTTGTTCCACAACAACTACTTGTTCCACAACAACTACTTGTTCCACAACAACTACTTGTTCCACAACAACTACTTGTTCCACAACAACTACTTGTTCCACAACAACATGCTCTAATACAACTACTAAAGCTCCATGTATAAAAACAACAACCACATCTTGTACTACAACCAATGCTCCCTGTACCACTACAAAAGCTCCATGCAAACAAACAGCTGATAATCTTTACGACAGCAACGGACTAACGGATCCCTCTCATTATGTTCTACCCTCAAAAATATCTAATGAAGAAATCCGAGCTTACACTGACTATGGTTGCATCAATAAACCTGAAGGTTTCTTATTGCCCTCCCTTCTAAAATGCAACGAATATTTTATTTGCCGCAACAGTATCGCCCTGCCTGTCACTTGTGGCAAGAAATATTTCAACATTGAAACGAAGTCTTGTGATATGCCCAATAACACTGGTTGTATTCAAGCCGATTTTATTTAAAAAATAAGAAAAAAGTTATTAAGATTATCAATTCCAATCGTAGGAAACAGAAATAAAAAATTAAAATTATAAAGATTTAGAACATGTCAATAAACTGCAGAGAATAAATGAGGATGGTTTTTTCTTCAAAGCATATATATTAGTTATTTTAAATGTAACAGATAAATAAGTCTCTCCCTAGGATGCTCCAAAGTAATTCGAAGCTGAGCCAGAGGCTTATGCGAATATACCGCGTGGTCTTCAAATGAACTAAAGTATTTAGGCTTTATTATAAATAACAAATATTCCATGACTTCAGTTTAATTTGTCTAAGATATTTTTAATGGCTTCTGGCTCTACCGCAGGAATTACTCAGACGATAAGAGAGTGGAGTGAGATCTCACAAAAAAAAACTTCAAAGAAGTCAAACCGCATCTGCAGGGCGGGTAATTCATATCGCCAAGCCGTAGTGTGTGCTATGTTGTGCCATAATGCTGAAACCAAAGATTATTCAAGTTCATATATTTCACTTGAGATCATAAAAAGTCCCTAATCATGGCTGTGCAGCGCTCGCCATTGGCTAAAATGGGGCTTGCAGCAGTTGCACAATTTTGATCACAGCAACCACATTGTGGTCGGTGCGCATCGTACGACGACGGGCACCCTGAAAGTCGTCAACTAAAAGGCACAGTTCGGATCCCACAACACTAACCTTGGAAATAAGCTTTCAATATCTCTTAATTTGTACTTCTTTTCAGTAGTTTTAATTGAGATAATATGATAAAACTATACATTTTCTTTTTATATGTTTAAAAAAACTGTATATTCAGTTTACACCTCAGAAAAACTCATTAACTGGACTACATATTTACTAAAACCCAATCTAGACTTCTATAGCTTAGCAAAGAAACGTGTAATGCAAAAGTAAATGTTGCATAATGTGTAAAAATTTGTGAGAATCCCTTAAATGGATAAAAACCCGCACAAATTGTATTAATTTGACATGCTGCAATAATTGAGAAATTTCGCGAGAAATTGCTTATACTTTAGAAAAATTCTTCAATTGACTGAAAATAAATAAAATAAAATAAAACAGCCTACAAAATTCCAACTACTGCAAAAAGCCTGTGCAAAAATTTTAAAATCGGTAACAAGTCAAAAAATTTATTAAAAATACAGAATGGTACAGAATAACAAAAACTCCAAGAACAATGCGGAAATTCGCAAAAATCGATTGAAGGCCCAATCAGTGATGTCAAATGCAGGAAAAATTCCCGAAGTGTAGGGATTTTTTCTCCAAAAATCAGACTGTAGGGAAATAAAGTCAGAGTTTTTTATTTTCGTAAAAATGTAGGGAATTTTTCTTTATGAAAAAACCTCTGTGGTATAAAAGCATATCGCTGCAATAATCACAATCTGCCTACTTGGTTATTGAGTAATTGCTTTTGACTATCATGTAATCAAGTACTCAATTCTTTTACAACTCTTAAAGCGTCTATTAAAGCATTTTTATAACTTGCAAACGATGAAATATACTAAGTCTGGATTTTTGTTAGTACAAGTTGTCGTATTCAGCACGACGGCAAACTGAGCAGAAAGATTTATGTTGATGCAGGAGTACGGCAAGGTTCTGTAATGTCACCGCTTTTATTTAATATTGTGTTGGATATCGTCATGAGCCATGCTATATCGGATAATAGAGTTATTGGTTGGGGACTTCTGAATCGTTTAAATGATCTTGAATATGCTGACGACATTTGCCTTCTCTCTCACCGATACTTCGATATGAATATGCAATTGCAACGTGTTACGGAGCTGGCTAAGAACGCTGGTCTTAAGGTTAATATTGGCAGAACTAAAGTGATGCGAATAAGCATAGAAAACATAAACATCTTTACAATAGATAATGTGCCTTTTTACGAGGTTAATTCGTTTTGTTACCTCGGAGCTGTCGTCACAATATCAGGCGCTTCGGGTGCATATATTGCCAATTGAATAAAAAAGGCGACTCAAGTCAAATTGAAACCAAAGCGCCAAATATTCAAACTATGTAGCTGGAATGAAGTAAAAACATCGCTATGAACAGATTCAGATGGAAAGATTTTGTTGAGGCCCTTTGCTCCTTATAGGAACGACGGGATTATATATATATTTTTTCGTTTGATTTCTTTTTATTTAAAATGTCAGTTATTATTCTCACAGCGCGTAGTATTTTTTAGCACGATTTGGAAAAAAATATATTTGCATCACTATGTACTACTAGATTTCGATCAGATTTTGTCAAAATCGAATAAAGAAGTGGATTTGGTTTTGTACGGGAAATCTACTGAAAAACAACTAGATTTTGCTCGAAATTTCGCAAGTACTAAATTTTGGTGCCGTGTAAATGGACTACTAAAAATTAATTAAAAATAAATGAACTGTACAAATAACTGTCAATGCAGAATACTCAGAAATGTAAAAGCCAGAAAAAGATCCCACCAAGTGAGCGTAAGTTTGACGAAATACAACCCAGTGTGTAGTCCCACTATGTAGTGGCATTGGAGAAATTCATTCCCCAGATATATATTAAATCAATTCCTAATTAGAGCTTAAACTAAGCAAAACTTTCAAATAAACTTTATTATTATTTATTAACTTTTGCAGTACAAAAGCTGGATGAAGTATTTCTATACCAAATAAAATTGAGATTGAATGCATTTCGTATTTTCAGGTTTATCACAAATACCTAAGAAAGCATTAAAGTAATTTGTGCCACAGCTAACACGCAGCGCTTCACCATTACTGCAAATATAGTATTCGTCGCAACTTTTCAATGAAGCCAATAAGTGACCATTGGGCTTATTGGTGCAAGCAATTCGCATATAATTCTCAATATTATGTTGTAATTTGTTGCGATCTATGGCATCGGATGGTTTAACAACGTGAGAAAAGCAAGGCGTTGTATATTTGGACGTTGTGCTGGAAGTTGTTGTTGTAAGCTCAGAAGTTTTGGTGCAAGCTGTGGTTGGCTTGTGAGAGATACAAGTCGTTGTAAGTTCGGAAGTAGTGTTGCATTTAGTTGTTGTAATTCCGACAGGTTTGGTGGCAATAGTTGTAGGTTTAGCGGTTGTTTTACAAGTTTTTGTTGCAGCTGTATACGTTTTCGTCCCTGCGATTGTAGTTGTATAAGTAGTTTTTGTAGTTGTAGTATTCGTATTTGTGGTGGTTGTTCTGGTAGTTGTTGGACAGTTTGTTGTTGTGGTTGCAGTTGTTCTTGTGGTAGTAAGTTTGAGAGTTGTGGTTGTGGAACATTTTATAGTTGTAATACTTTTTTTGGTAGTTGTTATTATTGTTGGACAAGCGGTAGTAGTGGTTTTAGTTGTAGTGGTCCTAGTTGTAGTTGTAGAGCAAGTTGTGGTAGTAGTTGTAGTTTCTTTGGGAGTCGTGGTAGCAGAGCAAGTTGTATTGGTAGTAGCTGTTGGCTTAGTAGATGTCGTAGTTGCTCTTGGAGTTGTAGTAGTCGTTTTAGTAGTTTCAGAACGCGTTGCAGTGTTGGTTGTAGTTGAAGTAGGCTTACAAGTTGTGATGGTAGAACGAATTGTAGTATTTTTATTGGTGGTTACAGTAATTTTTGGACAAGTTGTAGTAGTACTTTTAGTAGTAGTAGTAGTAGTAGTGCTAGAGATAGTTGTTATTGCGGTTGTTGTGCAAGTTGTAGTTGTAGAGCAAGTTGTAGTTGTATTTGTAGTTGCCCTGAGAGTCGTAGTTTTAGTTGAGGTTGTAGAAGTTGCAGCGGTTATTGGATTAGGAGTTGTGGGTATAGAACAAATTGTTGTCGCAGTAGCGCTAGCGGCAATTGTGGTTGTAGAACAAGTTGTTGTAGTTATAGAGGTTGTTGGGCGAATTGTAGTAGTAGTTCTGTTGGTAGTTGTAGAATATGGTGCAGTTGGGATTTTTATAGTGCTAGTGTTGGTTGTCTTGAGAGTTGTTGTTATAGAACAAGTTGTAGTTGTAGTGTTGGTAGTTATAATGGTTGTTGGCTTATCAGTTGATAGGCATGTTGTAGTTTTGGCAGTTCTAGTGGTTGTCGGACATGTTGTAGTTGTTGTTGCAGTGTTTCTAATTGTAGAACAAGTAGTAGTTGTAATTTTAGTCGTTCTAGTCGTGGTTGGTTTAGTTTTGGAGGCTGTGCTTTGAGCAAAAGTTGTAGTTGTTGCAGATGGCGTTTTAGTAGAGCAAGGTGTTGCTGTTATAGCAGGTGAAGTTGGCTTTACTAAACATGTAGTTGTTGTAGTGCATGGTGGCTTAGATGATGTACAGTCGTTGCATACTATTGGGGAAGCACATTTCAGTGTTACTAAATCGAACATTTGGCCATTTTGGCAAGTCCTCCTTTCGACCACGCAATTATTTTTACATAAAAAATAATTAGTTGGATTTTTGGCATCGACAGCATAACCGCCATCACTTATACCACAACAGGGACCATTACAACTTAAAGGTGTTTTTATTGCTTCCACACATCCAGGATTTTTTATAACACATTCCTGATTCACAGAATCATAGAAGTTGGGGCATGTTTTTAATATAGTTTTACCACCCTGACATTCATAGTACAGAGAGCAGCTACCCGGTGCTATCATTTTGAAACCATCTGCTCGTGAGGGACATAAATATTTGGCAAGTATGCCATTATAACGCGATGCCGCTTCACTCAATGACAAAGTAAACAAGAGTGCGCTAAAAACAATTGCTAAGAAAATAAAAGTACGATATAGTTTTTTTTCTTAAAACAACTTGTTCACTACTCACTTAAAATCGTTTTCATGGTATTTAATTTATTAGAGCACAAGATCTTCGAAGTCACTATTAAGTTTGATTGAAATTGCCTTTACTTATATACAAAATTATATTACGTTTGTAATTATTTTAATAGCTGATCAATATTTTTGATAATGTAGAGTTTTTGCAGGTCTATTTATCTTTTTAATTAAAATATGTAATTGAAAAATTGCAAACTCATATTGAGTTGGAGAAGTGCTTATTATCGGGAGAGCTGAAAAGTTTTTCAATTATATTTTGGGTGTTAAAAAGTACATACATTATTTTTTGAGAGATTTTTTTAAAGAGGCTGAGCCTTCAGAAACTTCTATACAACACTTGTATTCATGAATAAAAAAAGTTTGGTCATCTTTATAACAAAATATGTTATTTAAAAAACAGCATAATAGTAGATTTGTTTCTTTGCAGGCTTTCCGCTACCCAAGTTACTCAAGAGCTTTTGTTGTAGTGAGAAAAGCTTTTGGATAATTTTTGGTATCTTAACGATCGCACAAAAACACCTTAAACACAGTAGATTTTGAGACTTAATTCTGAGAATTGCACGTAAAAGAAGCCCCATTCGATTTGTCAAGTTGGCTGCATTAATAATTTAATGGCCGTACGAATTTTTTTTAAAGGGGAATAAAATCACTTTTTATATATTTTAACACGGTTACATCTCGGTATACCTATGATGACAAACAGTTCACTATTTTAGTGAGCAGTACACTATTTTATGGTATCGGACATTATATATTTTATGTACGCTATTATACATTAGTCAACAAAGTGCCCTCTTTTGTACACTACTTATTCTCACAAGTTTTTACTTTGATAATTTTTTTCACTACTTTGGCAAACTGAAGATCAGAAATACGGAAATATAAAAAATCCAAAATAAATCCTGAAAACATTTAACTAAAATATTTAAAATATAATGGTGCTTGCTTTTTCATGTTCTTATCCAATTTTAATACACCAAGAGAAAATACTTGGATTATTTGGCATTCGAGGAAACTGTAAAAATAAATAAAAAATTTGACCAAATTTAGGTATAAATTCGAACATATATGTATGTGAACTTAAAAATGAACTGTTCATTAAGGGCACTATATATTGTGGAAATCACATCAGTTGTTATGGTGGTATTAGTGAACATTTTTTGAATGTGTGACAACGACGGATATGGATAGAAATTAAAACAATTAAATTTTCGGTATGTTTGACGAACGATTTTTATTATACATTCTGAACAAGATTGCAAACAGAACTGGTGATTTGTTCGCAGCCATAATACTTCTTGACAATTGAATACAAAATTGAAAATGCTTGCATGACAAGTGTATGTATTAACGTCAAGCACACGTACATGAAATCGATGTCAAGCATTTTGGTAAATGTAAAGTGATCTTTATGTCTTTATTGTGAAAAAGTTTATGCACTATTTTTACATGAACCTAGTGGTGACCGTAGGTATACCGTACGTATATTTGCTATTTTCCATATTAAGATATTCAATGTTCTTCTGATTTAAAATGTAATTATTAATTATTAATGCAGCCAACATGACAAAACGAATAATGCAGAAGTTTTTACTTTTGGGGCTACTTTCAATTGCAACTCTCACAATTGAGTCCCACATCAACGAGCTGAAAAAATGTTGCACTGTGTAATTCATGTAATATAGATAATTTTTTAAATGACACAAACAAAAGTCTACCGAACTGGCCTAAATGTCCTTTAATAAGTTTAAAACATTGCGTATTTAAATTACCCACGCGATGCCACCATGACTAGGAATTAGTTAACATTATAAACATAATCTTAGTGTTATTATAATCGTTTGCAATATGTGTGTTATCATTACCATTATTATCATCATCAGCACTAAGACCAGTTTATGCAACAGCATTTGGCAACAATATTTATGCATTTTCACAGTACTGTCAGTTACATTTGCAGCCATTTTGAATTGTAATTTGAGTGGTCAGAAAGTGTCACCACATGGTGATGTTAATTTATCAAAGGAATTTTACGATTGTTTAATTAATTAGATGTCCTACCAAATGCACGTATTTATATAGAATTACATGCACAATAAACACAAATATGTATACATATGTACATACTTATGTATGTATGGATTAATGCATTTGCGAGAATCAGCAGCACTTGCTTTATAAATTATGTTCGGTATTTAAAGTCTAAAGCATGCAGTGATCGAAAATATATATTGAAGAAGTTATTTATGTTTTCTTATGTAGTTATAAATGTTTTTTTCTCCTCTGTATATTTTCCGAAAAACTTAAATTTAGCTTTTCTAAAGAGCTGGTTGTTTAATATAATAGACAAGGCAATAAAATAAAATAAACCTTAAACTTTTCATACATTATGGAAGCTGTTGCATCATGAAATCATTTACAATATTCATGTTTATTAAATTTTTGTTTTTCTTCTAATTTTATTTTATTTTTAAATTGGTCTATTTTATGAAAAAAGAAACTGGTAATGAAATAAAACTCACAAACAAATTTTGGGACTTAATTGATTGCAGAACAAATGGAAATAACTTTTTTATTTTCACTCAAATAATTATTATTTTTATTGCCAGCTGCCGAAATCCGGCTTAGACTTCCGAAGATCGTAAGAAATTTCTCCTCTGGCGAAAATTAAAAATTGGCTTTGCTCACTAAAGCATTTCTGCACTGTCGAAAGGAAGACCTTTCGTCTACTGATGATTTGGCATTAGCACCAATGAAATGCATGTATATAGACTAGCAAAAAACCCTCAACAAACAAAAGTTTTTGAAAATCTTTTAAAGAAAATATCGAGGCAATCTCGATTAATATATTTAAAAAAATACCTAATACATATACTTCGTTAATAAAATAATAAATTTATCAAAAATTTTCTTAAATCAAATGGTTAAACTCTGATTTGAACTTAAGCCAAACAATCCCTTTCAAGATAAGCCTAAAACAGTTCAGCTAATTACACACAATCGTTAATTAATAAAATAGAAATTTAAAGTTTTGCTTTTACAATTGTAAAAAAATAAATAAATAAAATCGTCGACATTTACATTTTTCCAAGACTTTTGCCCGACTTGTCGCAGAATGTCCTTTTGGGCATCGGTCGGCTTACTACTTTCCAGACTTTTCCCGTTGGCCGGCCGCTAGAATTTTTTAATCTTATACTATATGACAAACATATAAATTTAAATCCCTTTAAAATATCTATGCTCTTTCAACCCTTGAGGCATGTTGTATATGTATATTGCACTATCAAATTCCTTTAACTACAAGAACTCTATAAAAAACCAAAACTTTTAAACCCCTTTTACTACGTGCCTTTCAAACTAAAGTCAATACAATTTTTATTTCCAACAAAATGGTAAGCGATTGAAAAAAAACCATTAAATATTTTATCGTAATTGAATTTTGAATTTTTAACAAACGAAAAGAAACACAGACAGACATAAAATCACATAGACTATTAAACGGTCATAAATATGTAACAGAAAATGGGAATACCTTTTAAAATAATAGACTTTATAACGACCAGACAAATGCCATCAAAGGTAAAATAAAATCCCAGATGATGAAAACAAACCATAAAGAATACAAACAAGAAAAGGCAAAAATTCTTTTAATAAAAAAATAAACTATTGGCTCCTAGAAAAAGAGAACTAGTTAATGTTGACCTCTACAGAAGTAAACAAATTTATTTGCAAGGAATACAAATTGAAGCATTATTTTTGGAAATTTTTTATGGTTCTTAAAGTAATAATTTTATTCAATTTGTCTACCATTTCTTAGTAAAATGTGTATCAGAAAATATACATATATTATTTACTAACAAAAATCATTAAATGGCTGTTATAATTTTTAGCCTACAATTTACAACAAAATGTGGCACATCGGTGCTAAGCTTAAAAAAAGCCATGGGCAATGGCAGACATATGTTCTATTAGATAGCTGGACAGACATATAACGTTATCGCTTGGCTAAGGAGATTTAGAATGTAAGAAATATGGAGTTATAAATAAATATTGCGGAAACTACAAATAACATTAAATGTCTATACAACTTGGAGGAAATTTAAAAGTCTGTTTCTCTAAATGTCGAAAAATCTAAACATTTAATTCTTATTTTTTTAGATATAAATATTCGAATGACATTTCTTCGCATTTAGACAAAGTGGCCCTAAATTTAAATTTGTTTAAACTCTATGAACAAACGAATGGTAAAAAAAGCACAGTTAAGTTCAGTATAGTTAGAAAAAGTTATAAATAGAATTTAAAATTACGTTAAACAAATAAAGTCGTTTCACATGTTATTTTGTTGAATAATGTTGTTGAAGATAAATTGGTATCGCAATTTATGGTGGCATTGATAAGAGTAAAAGCCTGTAGCCCAAACATGTTTCTTCTAAGAACCACAACGTTTAGAGTGTCAAAAATTTGTTATCTTCAAGAGATGTTTAATTGTTAGACATAAAATTTATTAAATGTGTTCTTTTATTTTTTTATAAGCAAACAAATAGCACAATTAAAGTTTTTATTTCTGTAAACAAACTGTTAAAGTTTGCTAAAAAGTTTCTTTTAAAAAAATATGCGCTCGAAAAATTTTAATATTATTTATAATAATCATAATAACAAAACATATGTACGTATGTTATTATTCAGTTACGGATGTTATTGTCCCAAATAGTTAAGGCAGAATTAAGGCCTCTGATGCCGACCTTAAATGTAGAATGGTAAATGTGGACGTGCCAGCTGATCATACATGTTACATGAAAAAGCAATGAAAATACTTACATGACCGAAATGTCGCTTAGCCGTAACGTACCAAACTGTAGAAAATAGAATATAATTACGATTTTACGTGAAAAATGTACACAGTGAAGGGATGCATGCATGTTGGATATGAATGTTGCAAAGTAGCCCTCTTTTGGTACTCTTTTATTTCTTAATTTATTTGAACCATTTTAGTTGTTAAATTTGTATACATTCACGATATATTGAATAAATTTAGTTTTATTAATCAATTTATTTTTCTTTATAAAATTTAGCAAGAGACTGCCCTTCGTATATACTTAGTTTTTGTGGAATTTAAGTATCAATATTTAATATATGTAAGTATATATGTATTTACTTACATACATACAAACAAGAGTACAAAAAATTAAAAAATTATATGCAGATAATATCTGCCGTTTTCATAAAAAATAATTTGTATTTGAAATGCATTTTAAGACACATTTTTCATTAAAATTTTCTTTAAAATACATTTGAAACCTAAATTATTTTTTATGGATACGGCATTAATAACACCAACAACAATAATAATAAAAATAAAGCTAAAACTAAGTCGAATAAGTATAAAATAATGTTTTAGTGCTATTTAAATAGTTCTCGTACTTTTTCCATACAATTAAAAATACTTGGGATATATTGAGCTTCCATCACTGTTTCGATTTTTCATATGAATAAATGATTTTTTTTGTCAAAAACACATGACACGATTTGAAGTATTCTATAAGTACACAAACATTTAAGGTAGAATTAGCAGAGCGCACCCGTACCGTACTGTATCAGGTGTTCGTCTATGTTATGGGAAAAGCAATACTCAAGCTTACCAAATTTAAAGGTACCGGTGTTGCAACGTACCAACCTGTATAAAATAGAAATTTCTAACATTGTTACGTGACATTTGTATGCCAGTGATGGGCTGTTTCTTTGGTACAAGTTAAGGGGGTATTTCCGCTCTTATTTTTTGGTACTTTTTGATAGTAATATTTTTCTACTTTTGATAAAACAACTTAAAATAATGTATATATATATATTTAATGCACATATATTTACATAAATATCGTCATATAAAATGCAAAACGGCCTACTTATTTTTTAATTTTCCAGGAGAGACAAAAAGCTGAATAAAAAGCAAACTATTGTGATCACAAAAGCTATTTTTTGTAGGTAGTATCATTAACAAAATCGGAATTAATGATACTATGCTGAAAAAACAATATTTGTTATCACAGTAGTATGCTTTTTATTAAATTTTTTATCTCTAGTAAAAATTTTGTTATAATGTAGATAGGCCCTTTTGTATTTGAAAAGACGATATACAGGTTTAAATGTATATAATAAACAAATATATATATTTTATAAATGTGATATGTACGTATATACATATAAAATAATTTAAATGGTATAATTTTTTTTTAATTTGTTGTTTATATTTTATATTATAATTTTATAATATAAATGTGAAATAATAAATAATTTTTATATACATACATATACAAAATAAAGTTATTTAAATATCATAGGTACTTTTTCTGCACAAGTCACCAATTGAAAATTTTAATTACGCATCACTGTGTTATAAAAAGCTGTTCCTTTTTCCTGGCAATAAAAAAAAACAAACGTACGTTTTTAAGTGGACCAACGTGCTAACAGTACGGTACGCTACGGTACGCTACGGTACGCCTACAGCAACGCTCGGCTAACGGGACTTTTACATTTACGATTTCTACGGTCGGCTAAAGAGGCCTTTAGTTTGTACTTCTGTTCTTTTACGAATCAGCTGTTTTCTTTCCTTCTTGAAAATCTGTATGAATGGTTGTTTGTTCCTTTTTCGTTCTATTGTGTTGCGGACTATTTTATAGAAAATAGAATAGAATGTTAAGTGACAGTATATTGAGGTGTAAAATATGAAAAAAATTTTTAAAAGTCATAAAATTTTGTTTGAATTCAAAATTTGGTGAAGATTTACATATGTATATATTTTTTCAAATAAAACACAAAGGAAGATGAAAAGCTAATTATTTAAGTTCAATACGAATATTATGAATGTTGTAGTATGGATCCCATATGATTGATCCGTATTCTAAGATAGGTCTAACTAGAGACACGTACAGCTGCTTCGTAATGTAAGGGTCAGAAAACTCTTTAGACTAACGCTTTATAAAGGCAAGAACACCTCTTGCTTTATTTACAGCCAAAGTAATATGAGAAATAAAATTTAATTTAGGATACAGTAAAATTCCAATGTCAAGAAATGAATCAACCAAATCCAACTAATGAACTTCCAAAGAAAAGTTAACAGCAATAAGATTACTTCTTGAAAAGCCCATGCATTTACATTTACATTTTTAAATTCAGCTCCATCATGTTGTATTTTCAACATTCAAAAAGTTACTAAGGTCACTTTAAAGATAAACGTGATCAATAAAATAATTAAACGAATAAACAAATTTTAACATCGTCCGAGTACATCAGTATATTGGCGAAGTTGATAACGTTCGGAAGATCGTTTTTAAACAGCGAAAACAAAATCGGACCAAGATGACTGCCTTGGGGAACACCACATGAGAAGTATATGTACTTAGTAGAAGAAATGTTGTGAAATCGAATGGTTTGCTTTCTGCCCGTTAAATATGATCTTAACCAGCTTAAACTGCTACGAGTTACATACACCCAATATATCCAATTAAGTAAGAAGACGTTTATGGTTAACCTTATCAAAAGTTTTACTGAAGTCAATATAAATAGCGTCAGTTTGTTTCTTTAGTGTAAATGCGTGATTGACTAAAGATGTTAAATGAAGAACATTAGTCGTCGTTGAGCAACCTTTTCTGAAACCATGTTGGTAAGGTGACAATTATGACGCAGTGTGATACCATAGGAAGTCAGCAAATAGTTTTTCAAACAATTTCGGAATGGCACTTAATTTGGCGATACCTCTATAATTCGAAATATCGGACTTGTTACCAGATTTGTAAAGATGTATAATGTACAATTCTTTCCAAGATTCGGGAAAATGACCATGTTTTTTGTTAAAGCGTTAAACATTAAAGTTAACGGTTTGGCGAATGATTCTGCGCATCGTTTTAAAACATCATCAGGACCGTGATTAAAGGACATCTTAAGTTTTTTCAAGTTAAACAAAATATCGCTGCAATTGAGTGTAGGGAAAGATATTAGTTGATTTGATGCAAGCGCGTAGAGATACCCATTTTTATCATCGTAAACAGCATCGGAATAAGTACTTGCGAAAAAATCAGCAAGCATATCACAAATCACATTAACTTTACTGGATTCTTGATTATGATGGATAACCATTCGATTTTCTTTTAGAGCTAACAAATGAATAGAAAGACTTTTAGTCCCTAGCAAAGTTGTTTTTCAATTTGTTAAAATAATCCTTATGTAAAGCGTGGTTGAGAAGGTTATATTCAGAACGACTAACTAAATACTTTCCATAGTCCACAAACGAGCTGAACCTTTTAAATTTTTTTATAATTTTGGTTCTTAATATGTTTCAGACGTGAATTCAATGGAGGCCCAACTGGAGTGTAAATAAATTGTTTAGCAACACAGGTTTAAAAAAATTTGTAGCTTTTATCGTAAAATGTGGTAACCATCTCATCAATATCCGAATTTTTGCTTATAGGGATATTCAAAACGTCATTCCAGCAAGTATTTCTTATTAAGTCATTTAGTAAAGTAAAGTCCATTCGTTTGAAACAAAAAACTTGACTAGATTCAGAAGACCTCAGCTTAATTTCAGATGGAATCGGAGAGCTAATTTTAATCGTGGGATGATATCGATTTTCAGGCAGTGTAATAGGCTCCGAACGAATAATAGTGCAATCATTTTTCCAAAATCATTGCAGACACAATTTATTTGATAAAGAGCTAATCCAAAAATATCATTTAAGAACTCATCATGGCAGTTTTTCTTCCTCGCTGGAATTAAATAAGGTGTATCAGGTGTACATTTCCACGAAATTGACGCCAGATTGAAATCACCAAAAGCGTAAATTGAGGCAATTGTATCAAAAAGTAAAGTAACGGACTCAATGGCTTGAACATGATTAGAGTAAACAGAAGAATAAGAGTTCGAAGGAACATAGGAACAAGTGAAGTAAATTTGTTTATTTTTCAGCTTAACAGCGACAGCAACAAATTCAATATTAAAATGATCAGTTACAATGACTTCAGATGTGTAAAAGTAAGAGACAACAATTAGAACTCCACCACCTCTTCGTGCCGGGCGATTGTATCTATATATTTGATATTTATTACAAAAAATTCCTGCATTGAAAACATCATCATTAAGCCAGGTTTCAGTAAAGATAATTACATCATGTATAAAATCATAACTATTTAAAAGAAGAGTAGACAATTTAGTATTCAAGCCATGAAAATTCTGGTACATAATATTTAGCGATCTTTAGAGGAAATTGGTTTTTTGGAACCGTTTCTACATTTCTAGGAGGCAAGCGAGCAATGTTTCTAGACCTTGGATTATGCTTAAATACATATTTGCGAACAAAAATATTTTCAAGCGAAAAACTAGGATCCACAATCAGCATGTGCTGCAATGGATATGACGATTTGGATACAAATACATCGGCTCCTACATCCAATTTAGAATTCAAATACTCATCAACATCTTCAATATTTGTATCATAAGCCAAACGGAAAATTAATATATATATTTTCGGAAGCAAAATAATTAATTGCTTAGCGACTCGAACATTCTTCACCGCACCAGAACTTGAAGGACCTGGAACGGAATTAGATAGAGCACCGCTGTTGGATTTTTGGCAATAGACATTATTCACCGACTTTATTATGGGTGATGTTAAAGTGTCATAGCTAGACTTATGACCAGTAGTTGTAAGATCAATGAATGAAACAGAAGCAGTATCAGGCTGATTATGATTAATTAAAGGCTCATTATTGGCTTTAATCTTATTTCTGGCGGATTAACGACGTTTTGGGGAAGTCTCATTCGATTGCAAGTTATAAAGTTGTTTAAAATCAGCAAATAAATTGCCATATGCAGCAATTTCATTAGACAAAACAGACATTTTATTTTGAATGTTGATAAAAGTATTCTTAGTGCTTTGGTAAAAACGAAAAATTCATTCATTCATTCTTTTTATCAACGTAAGTCTATCTGGAATTAATACTGCTTCCTTTTCAGGCAAACTTTGAATAAGGCTTTTGGCTGTATGATCCATTAGGTCTTGCAGATTAACCTCTACCGATACTTCAGTAACCTTTACAATAGATGGCACTGCTTTTTTTTTGGCAGATGTAACCTTTTTGTATCCATGAAGAATATTCACATTAAAATAGAATATTTTTCCTTTGACAATCTCAAGTCCATAAATAACGCTGAGGCTTCTTCTAGGCTATACTTTGTGGGTAAAGCATTTGGAGGAGTTGCAATATTGTCTTTAATTCTCGGCTGTCGATCTTTTCTTGCAAGCGCCGCAGCTTTTGTAATGTCATACCTTGATTTATCTTTTACATACTTAAGACATAATGCTTCTGAAAGATGCGATTTAGATATATCTTTTGTGGCAGTTTAAAGTTTACGTTTTTTTTTGTGTACTCCGAATACTCGTTTATAGTTTCTGCAGGTCTTCCTCTTCTGCTGTTAGAAGATGTATGCGGTTTTTCGATGTTTTCAAAAGTTGTTACTCCATTTAGCCAGGCTGAGTTTTTTTCCATAAAGGTGTTTGTCGTACGGTTTGAGGCAAGCCATTTTTTATTAATTTTCAAGTAAACGAAGTGAATTTTAAATTTAATATTCTTTTCGAAGGATCCTGGTAAATCGTGTAATTTTTCCACAATAGTCATTTTAAATACATTTTCATTATCGCACTTTAAAGTAAAATTGTATAAGTTTTGATAATGATAACTACTTTTACAAAGGAAAAACTTAACTGGCTGCATTACACAATTGCGGTTTAATTTAAACTCAGAAATACGAAAAGGGTCAAGCTACCTGAAACAGAAATCGAGGCCTCAATTAACTTGATTATACAACTGTTTTTTTTTACTCATTATAAAAAGAGTTTTAAAACTACCTGCATATAGAAGAGAATTCAAGAAAAGTGAAAGGAAAAAAGTTATTTTGTATCCCGTATTAACGAGAACCAATAAAAATATGTAGCAAATGCTGCTCTGAAAATAATTTTGGAGGGACTTTTTTATTATTTATTTCTTTTCACATTTGGAATACATCTTGGTTACATACTTTAAAAATGGGGAAAAATTATTTTCGTCTTCGCCTTGAGATTGTAACAGCTTTCTTCATATTAAAAAAAAACTGTCATTTTTTGTGGCAAAATTTAGTGTCACTGTTTGGTGCGGATTTTGGTCCAGAGGCTTAATTGGGCCATTTTTCTTCGAAAATGAGCAAGGAGTGGCCGTTACAGTTATCGGGCCATGTTGAATCAATTTTTGTTCACAAAAATTGAAGAGGAGGATATTGGCAACATTTGGTTTCAACAGGACGGCGCTACGTGCCACACAGGCGAAGCTACACTCGATGTTTTGCGCCCTGTTTTCAAAAAAAAGTTATCTGGCGGACCCTATATATAAGTATATGCAATAAATATTTTAGTTTAATTAAAATAAATTTGAACTAAATTTGATTTCAATAAAATCACTTTAAAAAAATATTTTTAACGCAAAAAAAAATTCTTTTTTTGTTTTACGTTGAAAAGTTGTTTGTAAGACTGATCATTATTGTTTGTATGAACAGTTTTTGTTTCAATTATATGACAAAACAAAATAAAAGAAAGCAAGAAACCACCACTTAAAAATGTTACTGTTGTTGTTTATTTATAAAGAAACACTAAGAATTGTAAATATCTAAATATTATTCAGTATTTTTTTTATTTTATTTAATAAAATACTGTTTTGTTGTTTTTGTGAAAGACAAAGTGCACAATTTAAATTGTTTCAAATTTTTTGGTTTTAAACGGAAAATAAATGATATATAACAGACCATTGAATTTTTCTTGATTATTGTACTAAAGTGTAAACTATATTTCAAACTCTGAATTTATAATATACAACTTCAGAGTTTGAAATATATTATATTGAGTTGTATTAATTAATTCGTATGAAATGTAATGCAGTCTAATGACATAAATTTGCAGTTAAAGTTTTGCATTTCAATTATAAGCACTCATTCAAATTTAAGTAATAATCAGGATTAAAATCGAAGTAATCATCTTTGTCGCTTACAGTGTTTCTTAGTTTCCTTAAGTTTTGAAAAAAATGCATATAAAATTGTTGAATTCTTTTTACCTTATTAGAAATTTTTCAATTAAACAATTTTGTGCGACGACGGAATTTTACTCATCCTGGATTTGCTTAATTTCAGGATTTTTTCGTATTTTTCCAACAGTTCATATATTGCCTTTTTAAATGAACTCATTTTCTTTTTTTCGAACTCTTCTTTATGACATAAAAGTAGCGCAACCTAAAACCAATTTTCAAAGTACTTATTTATTTTGCCGCCAAAATTGCCATGAAACCAATTGAAAATTTCTTCACCTTATCCTTAAATTAAGTAAGTTTGTTCTAACCAAATTGACACATTCATTAAATATGATTCACTACACTATTTTATTATTTTCCAAACTTTTGTTAGTAGTTTTAGACTCCACATCATTCATGTGCTATATCTCCTTAGTTGTTATTCAGTTTGAAAAAGAATAATTTTTATATTTATTTCCTAATAAACATTGTAAGTTTATGTCTGTCTGACTTTGCGAAACTTATAAATAGTTTACGCGAACAATGCAAATAGTTTATCCATTTTTTTTGTTTTTCATTATTTTATAGTCGTCTTTTTCAAATTGCTGCATTAAGAATATTCTTTGAAAGCACTTGATATTATACTCAATAAAGTTTTCTTCTAAAGACATTCGATAGACGTCCTGTAAACATTCAAATGTATTTCGTTGTGAAAGGTTTCAGTAGCATTTTGGCCTTAATATGGGTATGAGTTCAATCGTGTTTTGTAAAACTTTATAACAGAGTTTATTTATTGGAAATTTTGTTAAGACTATTCACCAAGTTTGTACCAGAGGCGGCACATCAAACATCTTTGTAAAATCATATAAGAAATCAAAGAAGAGCTCAAAACAAAGTAGGCTTTTAAACAATATCAAGCTGAAAAATAATTATGCACATAAAAAGGAGGTTTTAAGAATTTCGTATCTGTTTGAACCACAATACAATATTCAACTTTTAAATAATTCATAAAAGTTTACTAATCAAAATGTTGACACACTATCTATAGCACTCCTACACTGGCCAACTTATTTGTGAGTAGGACTACAAATAAATAAATAATATCCCTTTTATTAAGTGAAAACTAAATTTTAACCCCAAAGCTTTCTAGAAACCCCTACACAAACAACTTTAATATCCTTGTTTGTTAATGTATTTTAAGACATAAAATATATATTTGTACAAGAGCTAATAGCAGAATTAATCCTCTCGATTGGTAACGATTAATAAAACATTTGCGTCATCAACATATTTTATTTTTATATATTTTTCTTCTTTTCAAATATTAAGACATTTATATGGTACATGTGAACTTGTGTGGAAAACGATGTGCTCATAAATGTAAATAAAATTATTTAAATTTACCTTTTTCAACATTACGGCATCGAAAAGGAGTTTTATTGGTGGTAAGTAAAAAGGAGAAATAAATTGACATAAATACTTAATGAACAATTTTAAGCAGCCACAAAGAAGGCTCTGTCTTCCACACGCACAAAAATACTGACACTCTTATGTACAATTATACTTTGCCACACATGTTTAATGCGTGTCGAAATTGACTTATACTGTATATCAGTTTGAACAGTGAGCAGCGTAAGCTTAACAACACTTCTAAATTATTTTTATTTTGATATTTCTTTCCATCAGTAGAGAAGAAAAATAAACATTTTTTTATAATTTCAGTTATAATGCAATTTCTCCTTTCACAGAAATAATTCATTTATTAATAATATTAAGATCAAGAAAGGAAGTCCAGGACAAGTGGTTTAAAAAATTATTATTGTGTTTATGTGAAATATGTATATCAGGACTGTATTAAATATCAGTTTTTTTCAAAAGGAAACGTTACGCTGAGGGAAAGCACTCTTCTCATGTCTTATGAAATCGGAAGTAGTACGATAATGTAGGAGTCGTGAATAAATTTTAAACTATATTTTCTTGATATGTTTTCTCAGGCTTTAGTCAATTAAACAAGGTGCGGGCTCTAAGCGTGAATTGATGAGACTAGATCGGAAATTGGTCACATAATTTCTCAATTATGACAACGCCATTTTAAATTGCCATACACTGAGGTAAAAAAGACCATGCAAAATCGACAACGAATGTGAGCACGATGTTGTCACTTTTTTAGACCGGTCGTTTACAATTGGCAACATTATGCTGTCAAACATCAACACTATTGATTTTTGGCAACGCGCGTTCCTAAATTGTAAACATACGTCGTTGAATTGACAACATTGGGTTGTCAAAACGAGAACGAAGGTTGAAAAACTGTTAACAAAACAGGTTGCATCAACAACATTATGTTGTCAATTAGTACGAGTTATAAAATATTAAGTTTTGTTCTTTTCTAAATTTCATTTCGGGAAGTTTTAGTTTGTGAATAAAAAAGTGGAGCACCAATTGATGAAGACGAAGATGATTTCGGTCAGCAAAACTTGCTTTCCAAGCAGCAATGTTGCTGAAGATAGCGACGACAAGAAATTAAAGGACTTCCTCGCTACATAAATATGCAATTAATTTTTGATAATTTGAAACCACAATTTCTAAAATGACTTTGTACTTTTCTAGCCGCCCAAGTTACATTCAGTAGCTTATCTTATTTAGAAAAGGAAGATTTAAAGGATGCAATTCTATCATTAGGGCTACGAGAGGAAGTTAGAGAAAAACTCCTTGCGTGGCAAAAAAAGGAGGTAATATAGTTTTATTATTTTCATGATGTAATAAGTTTCCTCTGCATAAATTATAGCTCGGCATTGATAATGACATAATTCTCTACCATCCAAGGTGGAGTATTGGAGTAATGATACCTACTCCTAATTTTTGCCCAACTAATGGGGTGATTTTATCAAAGGTAAGATAAATTAAAATAATTTATAAATAAAACATTTTTTATTTGAATTAATATTTTAGGATTTGTAGGCTCTCCTAAATCAAACAGCAAAAGGTAAATCAGTTGTTGAATATGCTGATCACAACAAATAATTAGATAGTGATCATAGAGATTCAATAATTAACGTTACTGTTGAAGATGTTCTTAGCAGAGGCGTAGGACTTTGCACACAAGACTATAATCCGCTACTGGGTGAAATTTGTGCCATGTTCACATTTGAAAATGATATGAAGGTAAGTTTTGAAGAAAATGAAATTAAATAGTTTTATGTATGTAACATAAATTTAATAAATTAATTTTTATAAATAAATTAATTACAATATATTGCAATGGTTTTAATATTTATTAGAATAGGTTCCTAAAACTCGACAAAACTATGGTGTCAATTTAACACCGTTACGGTGTCAATTTGACACCGGTATGGTCTCAACTCGGCACCGGTGTGGTGTTAATTTAACACCGGTACGTTATTGTCAATTTAGCTACGGTGTTGTTGACAATATTTCATTGCCAAAATTCACAACGACGTGTACAATATGACCAAATACGTTGTTGATATACTTTTGACACCGTATGTGATTAAGCCTTTTTTTTTTTCTTTAAGATTTGAAATTTTCGTTTTTGCTTCGAGGTTTTGTTTTTTTTATCCTCAAAAAGAATGCATTTTTATTTTCTACTGAATTCATAAAATCATTATGAGAGATTTAAAAATTAATCCAATGTATAAACGTAAGTACACCGAAGACAAAATTGCATTGATTGAAATCCAATGGCGAAAGCCTTTAACTTAGAAATGCATGAATGATGAGTCCAAAATTGAGTTCTGGGAGGAGGTGGGAACAATTTAAGAACGTGCTGCAAGAATATGCAATCCTTGATTTGGTTAATATAGTATTTAGCTATCTGTAGAATCTTCCAATAAGAAGTTTCATTTTGATAGTGGTATTCCATTATTAATGAAATACAATATAGGCCAAATGTTTTGCAGGACAATATTATTTTCATGGAATTTTCCATGCTGCTGAATGACCTCGAAAACTTCACGAGTCCATCTTTTGGATCTTGAATCGATTGTGGGTCCTTGGCATAGAACATATCTTTTACGTAGTCCCAAATAAAAAAAGGGTTTGAATCTTCGATTACTCACACAGTCAGCAAACTCTTCACGGAAAAAAACGATGGTATTATCACTAGTTTGTTGAAAATAAACGTCAGCATCAATCAATATATTTTTCCAAAATACGGTTTAGTGTGGTTTTTAGCATATTCAATTCTAAAGATTAATGAGAATAGGACAAATTTTTCCGCCAATTTTACAATTTCTCAACGAGAAGGTGCTTTACGACGACGCAAAAATGTTTTAGTTTTGCGAACTGTACCCTCGAAATTTTCACCTTATTATTAGTGAATTTTAATAATTTCAATGTAGTTACAGGTTTAGTCATGCATGACAGCTATTAAAATGGCGTGCAATTGAAAATTAATTGTCTTATTAGATCACCCTGTAGTATTATCTTTCAGTAACGCTGAAGTTGGAAAATTTTTAAGCACCATGAAAATAATTTATTAAAAAAAAATTAAACACGGTGCTGGAATTAAAATGCTTAATTTTTTTATTATACATTCAATGCTCTTTAGAAATATTTCACAAATGTTTCCAGATTTAGTCATTTCCAGTGATTTAATAAAATTATTAGACTCTCGTGATATTGATGCAAATGATAGTACCAATTCTACTGACGATGAGGAAATTATGATGCCTGTTCGCCATTTCATACATAACAAATGCACATAAAAGTATATAATATATCAAATAGCTTTATTTTTTTGTTTTGTTTGTTTGTTTTTGTTTTGTTAAATATATTTAAATAATGATGTAATAATTATTATATCATGCCTAAATATAAATATTCTGTTATATTCTTGAACAAATACTGAACTGAAGTCAAAAAAAATACCTAATATTTACGTTCTATTGAACACATACTTATTTGCCAGTGGATAGTTCAGTGACACTTCACACGGATGATGTATCTACAATGAATGCGTATCTCAAACTTTTTTTGTAAGTCTTCTAATTTACGCTAAGAATGCAAATGATGTCAATTCAATATTTCTGCCTGATTTGTACGAGTATTATTTACTATTATTTTTTATTTCTTTGGATGCAAATTATGTGAAGAGGAAATTATTATGTGTATGTTTCTTTATGTTTATGTTTCTTTAATATAAGAAACAACAAAGTAATTTACATGTAAAATTTTTTGAAAACTCTGCTCAAAAATTGGTTTAACTTACTTCAACCCGATCTCATGTTTTAATTTAGCGTATTACAAGCGCGCCTCTTTGTTTCGAAGAAGTAATTGTGGTGGCTTCTTCTACTTTTGGCTTGAATGAAGACTGCTCTGGTACACTATTAATACTCCAATCTGTTTACATTTATTCCACATAATTTGGCTAATTTCTTCGCAGTTTTCGTTGAGTTGCTGGAGCTTGGGACAATCTTGTAATTGTTACGAGCTGAACGCTTCGATTTTCTTATTAAAGTTTTCTTTTATTTGTAATCAAAAGAGTATTTAATAAAATTATAGACAATTTTGCAAGATCGCCTTAATGTACGAGCAATTTCTCGACAGTTATTATTATTTTATTATTACGCAAAGGCCATAAGCACCGCGACCCAAAGGATCTTTTGTGCAGATCAAATGTTCACTATAGTATATTAAGACTACGAATGAAGCAGATAACTTTACACAGTGAGATATTGTATATTTCACTTGCAGCCATAAAAATGCCTACAAGGAATTTAATTGTGCGTGCCGCCCCGCCGGACAGTCACAGAGAATGTGCTGCGGCGTTTGTTCTTGCGTTTCGCAGAATCTGCATAGTTTAGTCTCAGAATTACCAATAATAAACTGGTGTCGTGTGAGACCGCAATGCCCGATAAACCATCCTGTTAGTAGTCTAAGGTCATTTCAATTATCAGTAATAGTTTGGATTTATTTTGGGATAACGTAATGAGACGTTTTGATTATCTAAGATCTTGAAGGGACTCCCAGTGGCGACTAATTCCATCTGAACCCATATCTTATCTCAATTTTGTTTTGAATTTTCTCAATTCAAAATTGAAATTTTCAATTTAATTTGGAATTTTCTTAATTTAAAATTGAAATACATAATTTAAATTGGAATTTTCTGAATTTCAATGAAAATTGGTGTAGAAAGAAAAGTACAAAGTTCACACTCAAAAACGAGCAACTTATACTCAAAAAATCGAGAATACTCAAAACATGTTGGCTTGTTTTATGTTTATAGTCAAAATGACAACAGCGAAATGTATTTCAGCTTAAAAATATCGGTTATTAATTAAAAAAAAATCACTCATTTAAAAAATACAGCACAAATTTGAAGAACAAAATTTTTGGACTCCAGAATTTTGTCTCTTAGTATTTATATTCATTTAATTTTTGTTTTTGTAGGAGAATTTCATATAGAAAATTTCTTTGTTAGATAGATATAGCTCAAGAAAAAAATTACATATCAGCTTTATATACTAAAGGTGCAGCCATAATTATGCTGCCCACTGTATATAAAAAGGTTATAAAAGCCTAAAATTTGTAACTGTCTAACAAAAATAAAAACACAAACAACAAAAAATTTAACCCTCGTTAAAATTGAACATTGTAAGAAAACTTAAGCTATATAATGAAGGAATTAACATTTAATGTGAGTTTGTAGCAAAAAAAAAATTAGAAAGAAAATACATAAATGTGTGCGTTTTGTTGCCTTAACTACGGAAGACTTTTTCTTTAATTTCCCCACGGAAACGGATATAACACCTAAAAACACATACACACACGCACTAAAACCTCCCTCTCTCACACACATTCACATTACTATACTTCTTAAGGTTTCTTGTTATGTATTTATTAAAGCAAGTAATGCTTTGTTTCTTATGCTTTTCTACTTATGACCTCCTTTGGTTACTTAACTTTGTCTTTTGTTAAAGTAAAAATTAATGTTAAAAGATACGTAACAAATGTTTGTAGTTGCGAGTATTTGTTGAAATTTTTGTTTTCCTTAAATTAATTTTGTATATTGTTTGTCTACAGCAAAAGACACAGTGAATGCATGACAGGGCAGAGCAAGAGATAATCTAGTCTTACAAACCCATTTATGGCAATTAATGTATATTTACTCATTTACACCTAGACAATCATTTTAATGTGTTGCTCTTAAAATAAATACCTTATGTACTGAGTTGCATGGCAGCAAGCACAGGTTGTTCCAATAAGACGTTTTCTTTTTTCTTTAGTCCGCCGTTTTTACAGTTGTCATGACTCAACATGTAAATACTAGAAAATTAAAAAGTAATGAAAATGGAATAATATATGTTTTAAAAATGCATTGAAATCATTAAAAATTCACTGCAAAAGTGGTGAAAATTTCGCGATCACAGTTAACAAAACTAAATCAAAAGTGATTATTATTTTGGCTAAAGTTCGTAACATTGGACATGAGACAATATTCCAAAGGAACAAAGGAAAATTTAACATCAATTAACTTCAGCATACACGGCAAAACAAAAACAACGTTGTTTTTTGGGAGCCGCTACACTCCCATCATCAGTGTTCATGTGTGTTTCAATGTATCCGCAATGGCTCGGTTTAATGTGATTTCAAATTTTGTATTTCTACTAATTATCACCCGAAAAATGATACGAGAGTTATTTGTTTTTTTTAAAGCAAACACAATTTCACTACGATCAATACTCAAATTTTACCATGATTCATGTACCAGTTAAAAAAAACTAAATCATTTTTGAGTCGCCATGCAGCACCTGCTCGGCCAACAATTTGAAAATGGTGAACAAATTTTAGCCGTTGGGACAAGTTCGTGATATGAATAATTGAACTCGTCCAATTTAATCAAGAACAACTGAGAATATAATAGTAATAATATTCAGGGAATCTCAGATTTGTCCATTTCTCGTAGATCTTTCGAATTGGGGGTTCCACAAATGATATTACACCGTTTTCGCATGAAGGTTTACTTCTTCTTTCTAGGCTTTTCAAGTTCAGTTAACACAATAATACACGCCTACCGACCAACAACAACGTCGCACAGTGTTTTGAGCTTGGCTAAAAATGGTTAAAGCTTATGTGAGAATCAAAATTTTTTTTAATAATTAAACAGTAAAGGCTTCAAATAAATTATAATCAAAATTTTAATGAAAACTGTTGAGAAGTTCAGCAGTTGAAGCGTCTCAAAGTTATAGTTTGTATGCAACATAGTAAATTTAAAGAATAGCATGGAATTTCTACATTTGGTTATGAGAGAAAAATTAAAATTAAATTTTATTTCTTTTAACGGTCACTAAAAAGTATTGAAAATGCAAGTCTGATATCTAATTAAAATTGCAACGCTGGTATTTTTTACAAATATTGACCATATGTGTTGTACCGTTTCTTCAAAGGCAGTTGTAATACAATGTTAAAATATTTCAACAGTGACAAAATGTAGAAGTGATTTAAAAAAATATATCAAAAAATTACTTATGAAATTTTTTTATATATTATTACCACAAGTACACAAAAACGAAAACGACGTACTAAATTCAAGTATTTTATACTTACTTTGAGTACCAGTAGTACTAAAAATTTTGAGTATAAATCACAATAATGTGTACTTTAATCAAGCCAAAAACGGGATTATTTAGATAACCAATCCTGGAGTTTCTTAAAATGAGTACAAATCACGTGAAAAATATTGATTTCATATTAATATTGCAAATTTTTAAATGCTTTCAGGGGAAACTGCACTCTTATATATAAAATTGTGTCCTTAGCATTATATGCCAGCGACAGTTTTAATTCACGGTATTGATTATATTGAGCATTCTACAAGTTCCATTAAAATGTTATCCGAAGAAGCCAGGTTGAAGCATACGAGAAAAATAAGTAGTATTGAATCTAATAAGGACCTAATTTAAATCTGCAGTTAGATTTAGAGATTTTGTTGTGCAGTCAAAAATAGCTCTAAGAAATCATGATTTACAAGATTTACAGGAATAATCTCTGGTAAGGAATTACTGGAAGAAACCAAAACTGATAATGTTAGTGAGTAAAATATCTTATTGTGTGTAATATTTCCTAGAATAAACTAGATTAGGTTAGGCTGCACAGGCTGCCAACTCAAGCAGCCGGCCCGTTTGGGTCTGGAAAAAGAGGTTCCTCTGTGATGCCTGAAATAGACAGAGAAAATATTATCCTACTATTCTATGTCGTGGTCGGTGTTGAACCAACCCGTTTTTCGAATAAACTGGTTTATTCTTTTTAGATTGCATTTCGTAAGGTCTGCGAGTTCCGGTAAAAACGAGTTACCTAGATCAGTGGCTCTAAGATAAGACAGAGCTGGGCATTGACAGAGGAGAGGATTGACAGTGTCTTCCTCCTCCTCATTTTGACAGCTTCTACAGAAGACATAAGTAGGGGAATTCAATCAATTTGCATTGGCACCTATGAAACAGTGTCCTTTTAGGACTGCTACGAGCATACGTAGCTAATGCCGAGGGATCCCCAGTAAGATGGCAGTTTTAGTTCGGTAATATTGGGCCCAGGTTGCTCTGGAGAGTGCATTAGTGGATTCATTGAACCATCTAGATTGAGCTGTCCCTATGAGTTTCTAATGCATGAGGATTTTACAGCTCCTTAGAGGGAGTTGTACTAGTCGGTCGGTGTCCTATTTTTGCAAACGGGAGCCTTCCTTGGCAAGCTTGTCCGCTATTATGTTGCCAGGCACGTCTACGTGAGGTGGCACCCATATTAGCTCCAGGTTGGAATGTGATACCATCTCGTTTAAGGTTGTCCGGTATTCCTTTGCCAGTTCAGATGTTGTATAAGCACCCGATAGAGCGTTCAGTGCAGCCTTACTATCGGTACATATACGAATATCCTGCCTATGTACCCTATTGTACCTTAACCAGTTAATTGCTTTTTAATGGCCGATATTTCGGGTTGAGTTATAGCGCAATGATCTAATAGTTTAAAGCGTATTCTCTGTTAAAATTGAGGAATGTAAAAAGAAAGTTAAGCCATTTAAGTAAATAAATAAGTATGGGTATGTCCTTGCTGCCATTCGGGAACAATATTTTATTGACATATTACGAATATTATAAGTGTTTCATTTACAAAACTATTTTATGGAAATTTACGTTTTTATAAACGTTATTAATTTTTTAAAAAGGAATTTTTTCGATCCTTTAGTGTCCTTGCTATGAATTTATTTAAATTTGGTCAAAACCTTAAAAATGTTCCAGATAATTATTGTACAAAATTTCATAAAATTTTCTGCCAGTCTCACGATGTCACAAGTGTTCGCTCTTTCGTACAATTGCATTAAAAAACAAATTCTAAAATTTTGTTTTTGTTTTAAATGCAATTGTGCGAATGATTGAATATGTGTGACATCCTGGGACTGGCAGGTTATTAATTTTTTTTAATTTTTTAGCTTTTTTAATTTTCAATCCCTGCTCCAAATTTTGTTCAAACTTTGGACTTAACTTTTTTTTAACTACATGTAAGTGTGCTAAATTTCGTGTCTGTACGACAACTCTTTATATTTTTAGGCAATTGTTATTTGAAATCAAAACACTGTGCATCGTGTCTGTGTTGATTGGGTCCTTGAAATGCATCAAATAGATCTTGAATTTCATCCAAAAATCATCTTGTGTGATCAGGTCCATTTTTAGCAGTCGGGAATCGGAAAACCCAAGTCTGGCGGGGTGATTGGAATTCAATTTTTCGAAAATATGACTGGCAAAATTATTACGATGAAGGGGACTTCTCTTTCAAACGATGCTAAATGATTTTTTATGGCCGGAATCGGAAAATTTTGATGCGAACGGCATTAATTTTCATCAAGATGACGCTGAATACGTTACAAGTAACGTTACGAGCGATGGTAACGTTAGCGCAAAAAGTGTAATGACCGTGTGATTTTATAACGACGCAATTACAATTGGCCATCAAGATCTTGTGAAGGAAAATATCATCCATTATTAATGTCATACCTCTCCCTTAACAACTAAGTAAACATCAAGAGATTTCGCTTTAAAAACTTGTTTTTTCTTATATATAAAAATTGAACCTCTTATTAGAAGACCCTATAAGTAGATTTTGTTTGTATTGTTTCCTTTTTTGCTAGTAATTACATTTGTATTCCTGGATAATTTTGGAAATTACTGACATAATTCGTTTTTACATGCCTTCTCTTTACGGTCTTTAAGTTTTCGTGGCTTTAATATAAATCGGTTTTAGTTGTGGTTTTGTAATTGAGACTTTCTTTTCAAGAGAAAGCTTACAAACAAATTAATTGAGGCACATGACTGGGAAATTAATTTATTACACATTATTACCACAAATTAATAATAGCTTTGCAGGCAGGCAGTGAATATAAATTAAACAATGAGATTATTTTGGCAGTTTTAAGAAGTTTTAAAATCTTAAGTTTATGGAACTTGTTAGATGAGATAAGAAATTTGAATATCCAGATCTCTTGATTTTGATAATTGAAATTTAGGATGATTTGCTCACAACCTTCCAAAATGGCAGTTACTTATCCTCACGGGTCGAGTAACTACCAATATATTTTTTTCTTGCCCTAAATAATATAAGTAGTTCAACAAAATCTCCTTGAACTATTTTTGTTTAGTTTTCACTAGATCGTTGGCTTTACAATAGAGTTTACTAAGCATGCAAGGAAGTAGTTTCTTTTGTATGTCTCCTCAGAGACATTATCAATTATTTAACATTGTTGCAAATAATGTTGTAAGAATATGACACAATAAATCTTCTTAAGTTTATTTTACTTATTTCCTCCCACGTTTCATTATGTCGCCATTTTGTTTTATTTGGAATTTTATTTACTTTATTTACTCTTATAGCATTTCTTACTACTATTTTGGTAATTTAAACTAATAATATACATGTACTACCTGCTTAAGACATTTTTAGACTTGTTTACTTACTTAATGGTCATAATACACGATGTGCTTTTTAGTTGCGCCCAGAGCTGCCAGGAAATTGGTAAAATTTTGGAAATAAAATCGTCAAAATCGTCAATATTTAAAAAAATCGTCAAAAATCGTCTCACAAAAATCTTCTGTTTTATACAGCGACCAATAGTATTTTATATAAATTAAACAATCTCTTTTTTGAAAATTAGCAATTCAATGGATTTACTAAAAACTTCAAACACAAAATAATGGATAACTCAACAATATCTTAAACATGTTTGGTCAATTCAAAGCAAGATTTGAATAGATTTTGTGTCGAAACAGTTAATATATTTTCCAAAATAAACGTAAATTTTTTTATTTGATATGTTTTATATATTAGTTCAACATTAATTGAAATATAAATCTAAACATAAATTATAAATCTAAACATAAATATAAAAAAAATTATATATAAACGAAGGCACCCGTCATAAACTTCATGTTTACATTATCACAGGTGGTTGAATACTGAGGAAGTCAATTACAAGACAAAAAGAAAGTAAACAAAAAATTGGAAAACTGCTTGATCTCAAAGCCAATAGCTTTGGAAAAAGCAAAGAGAGTATGAAATATTTCGAATAATTAAAAATTAGAGATGGAATTTCGTACTAACCGAAATTGATTTAACTTGTAAGAAATGTAAAAGTTCCACTTTTCGTATTCTAATTCGTTAAATAATACGGTTAAATAGTTGATATTCCTAGTTACTAGTATCCACCGTCAAAAGTGGTAAAATCGAACAAAGAACGCTGATGAGATGGTGTAACGACTTTAAAATCAGTAATGATCCGTTCTGCTAGTTCCCAATAGTACCTCCGTTAATAAAATAATGAATTTATCCAAAAATAATTTCTTATAAATTAAGAAAAAATGGGTAAACTCAGATTCAAACTCAAGCCAAACAATTCATTTCAATACAATTATTTTTTCTTTCGAAATTGCCATTTTGCCACAAGTAGAGGTTACGTTTAGCAAAAAGTAGTGAAGTCAAAAAATTTTCTATGTGTAAGAGATACTAAAAAAAATCATCAATCGTAATTTTGTAAGATTCGTTCTAAGAAATCGTCAAAATGACGTAAAATCGTTACGTTTGGCATCCCTGGTTGTGCCTTCAAATGCCCCGACATACGCTTGAAATTACTTATAGCTGAGAAAGTACTTTGTTTTGTTTTTACCAAAAGTCTTAAATGTTGTTTTTTAATTTGTTGTTTGTTTCTACGTTGCTAAGTTTCTAAGAAGACAAAAATTTAAGCAAACAGCGTAATATGTTAAGACTTCTTTGGGCGCTCTTTACACGAACGCGACATATGTGTATTTGTTAGGTTACACACTTTAATATCCGAAAGATCAAAGACATATTGATATTTGATGTCTGTGGATAGAATCGAATTTGTTGAAGAGCTACAATGAACTAATGAAAAAAGAAAATAAATTACTTTTTGTTTGTTCAAATCGATAATTCTCGAAAAGTAACTAAGGCCAGCTTTTGATAACTCTAAAAGTAAGTATATACTCGTAAGTCGGAAAAAATGGTCTTTCAAATAGTCATGTTCAGAACTAATAACACACTTGCTACTATTATACAAAATAGTATAATATGTGTAACGTTATTTCATTCAAAAAAAATCCAAACAATTCTGATTACTATGTTAAATATATTGTTTTTATTAAATTTAATTAATGGTGATATTTGTTCTGATTTCCTGCTCGACAACATTTCGTTTAATGTTCCTAGTCGTCCATCTCGGCACTTTGAATTGCTAGCAATTAAATTCTTTAGATCAAATTATGCAAATGCTGATCCTTTTAGAAGGATGTGCAGACAACTTAATAAATTTTATAAATTTATAGATTTTTCTTTAAATGTAAATGTTATTAAACTTAAAATTATCGTCTTATCAAATAATCAATAATTTTGTATTTTATTTGTATTTGCTATATATTATTATATTGTTTAACTGTCTGTAAGGAGATGATATTCGTAGACAAAATAGAACAAGTAAATTAATATTGATTCACAGAGGAAAATTGCTCGATCAGAATGCCAATAAGTTATTTTAAGCTATTCCTTATGCCATGTTTTTTTACGTCTGACTTGTCACCTTTGTGACTCATATGTAAATGTGCATGTCTGTCAAAATTATTATTTTACAGAAAATTTATCATTTTAGCCCACAAACTTTTTATACAATTACGTCTGACATTGATCATGTTTATTTGCAACAGCTGATCTGAGCGCAAATTTTATTAGAAGTTTTTGTTAAAAGTTTTTTTTTGTTAAATCTTTCTCCATTTGACCGCACAAGTAAACATAAAACAACGCAATTTAAAATTTTATGAACATCTATGTAATTTTTGTTTGTTTATTATTGTCACAGAATATAGTCATTCGCTTCCAAAAAGGTCTGATGGCCTGTTGCCGTCATACCATATTATTGCCCGCGCTACAGAAATCCTCACGACTCGGGCAGTTTTTAAAGTTTGTTTTTTGAAATTCGAATATGTTAAGTTTTTACTAAATACTGATGCATGGTTTAATAATTCTGATTAAATAGACAAAGCTAGTTAAAAACATATTCATATATTGACCTTGTAAAATATTACCTTCAGCCGTTGCTGGTTGTTTTCTCAGGGCATACATTTCTGGTAATACTTTTTATGACAACAAAAACAGCTGATGTCAGAAAGTTTGTCAGAGAGAATTGAAATTTTATCAGATGACTTTGCACATGAGTTTTACAGAAGCGATGTTTCAAAGGTACCTCACGACATGTACGATTTTTACAGTTTAAAATTTGACAAGTCTGATGTAAACAAACATGCCGTTTACGGGTGGCATTATTAATTCCACGAGGTGCACTGCAATGAAAAAATAGACAAGAAAGACTATTTCTTAAGACTATTGAGATATATGGATATTGTGACATTTTGGGGATTTTTTTTGCGCGACTTATATAACTTTGAGTTTAAAATACAATTTATGTTTAGTAATAACTTATTAATTTCAATAAAGACTAAAACAGTAACTTAATGCTTATATTTAAAAAATATCAGAAGATATTCTATAATTATTCTGAATCTTAAATTAAAGAGATTTACTGCTTGTTCATCGATCTCTAAAGAAAAATTTCTTTCGAACTATTACATTTGAAACAATAACAACTTTTTAAATTTTGTTTTTGTTTTAAATGTAATTGTACGAAAGAAAATTTTCTTTCGATATCGGCGAACTGGCAGTTAATAACAGTCAGAAATAAGGAAGTATGGAAAAGAGTAGAAGAGAAGAATAGCGAAATTGAAAAGCTTTAAATTAACGTAACTCGTGTGGCGGCTAGCGGTTTCGCAGACGCCTTTCTTCTAAAAAAAACTTAGAGTAAGTTCAGGTAATGTGGTACACCTATTTTTTATTTGGCTATAATATTTTGAAGCTTAATTCGATTAGAACTGATTTCAGATATACATTCAGATAAGTGAAAGAGTCTTTGGAGCAAAAGTTTCAGAGATATTTTAGAGGAAGTGAAAAAACTGGAGGGTAATGTGGTATGCTTCGTTAATGTGGTACATTAGCGTGCGTGGCGGATGGTGATTTTTAATGGAAATATGACCCTAGCAAGTGATCTTCGTGTAGTTAAAAGGATTTCTCCAATTTGTTTATGTAACTAAATTGGGAATGCAATCAAGCTTAAATACTTGAAGTACTTCATAAGAATTTTCAATGTCTTTCAGGCCAATAAAATACCTATATTATTTAAACATATATGGGGTATTCACACTGTAGTCATAAGTCATATGTCATAAAATAATAGCACACCAAAATTTGACAAGTGTGAACAACCCCGTCATAATTTAGTGTGCTATGTCATAATTGTGCCAGCTGATACAAAAAAAACATTTAAAAATACAATTTCATATCAAAATGCCGAAATCAAGTGAAAAAAGTAAAATAATAGCTGGTTTGTGCGAAAATTACATGTTAAACGTGATAATGGCTACCTCAAGTAAATATGAACAAAAAAATTCATGTATGTATGTATTCAAATTTAAATGCACCCTTTTCTAGGTGATGAAGAGGAGGAAGAACAAACTAATGAGCCGAAATATTTTTTCTTACGGCGGCAAGTAGAAAAACATCCATAAGCTGCCAGGCAGATAGCTTACACAAACGCATAATTTTCATTCAAGGCGAATTAATTATAAGGTGGTTGCAGTGGCGAATTCACGTGAATTTATACATTATCTGCCCTTTCAAATTTGTTAAATATTTTCCGGCGCCATTTTAATGTAATTTTTTATGCATGGAGAATTTTGACAGCGTATATAATGAATTCACCGTTTACACAAACAAAATGCCTGTTGTTTGCTTTGTTGTTGATTTATTGTAGTCGTAATAAATTTGCCTTTTGCACGAAAATTACATTAAAATGGCGCCGGAAAATATCATGGTGTAATAATATCAGGTGTGCGCAACAAGGAATATGGTTTTTTGTAGGGTTGTGTTTTGACCGTTAAATAATCTGCAAAAAAATGGTAAGTTTCACGGTCTTGTCAAAAGTTGTTTACATTTTTGGCCGCCATTGTGAATATTTTTGTTTACGTTATGCTTTTTGTTTTTGCATAACCACTAAATACATACAAACCACATTTTGTTATGTTTTGTATTCAGCTTTTTTTGACAATATTGTGATAATTTTACACAAACAAAATGCATGTTGTTTTTTATTGTTGTTTGATAAGAGCACCTTATATTATTACACCATGGAAAATATGTAACAAATTTGACAGGACAGTTAATGTATAAATTCACGTCAATTCGCCACTGCAACCACCTTATAATTAATTCGCCTCCTGGTAATGAATTTGCCTTGTTTTCATTTTGTGTTATTTGTAGCGGCGGCTTGTTAATATTATTGCCGGCTCGAATAAGGAGTTACAGCTGCTCGACTAAGATTTCTACTGTTATTTTATGACAAACCAAAAACATACCTTAAAAAGTCTTATTATTTTATGACTTTTTTGCTTGAAGCACAACAACAACTTTTTTAAACCATTGTAAAATAATAAGACATTATGACAATATGACTGATATGACCACAGTGTGAACACCCCAATAGTTTCTTTCTTTTTTCTTCTTCTCAGTTCCTTATTTCACTTTTTTTTGCATGTCTGAGTATATTTTGTATTTAATACACCATATTTTAGCCTCGAGTTCAGTTCAAATAATTACAATTAAAAATGTGGTCCTTAATAACAAAATTTTTGTCAAAGTGCTGCAGTAATAATGAACTGACTTTTTAATTTAAAATTGTTTACTGGGGCTTAAGTCAGTTTTCTGAAGGTGGCAAACATTTTTCAATGGACCAAAGAAAACTCAATTGCAGAAATGTTAAATTTTTTAATTAATACCTCTTTGCATGACTTCCAAAAACGTAATAAACTATTAATATTCTGATATCTAGAAAATTTGAAGCTTGGTTTTGTCATCTTTTATTTTTAGTTTTAGTTTTCCAGAACAATTACAATATCAAATTACCCGTCTAATACCACAATACCCGAACTTACTCTCAGCTGCTTATGCCTTTTTGTTTGTCGTCATATACATCCAATATATTGGCAGGATTAGCACAATATCAACTAGTATATCGTCGACCCAAAGTTATATTCACGTATCTCCAAAAAAAATTTTTTTTTGTTAAGTTGAGTTTGAAGTTTCAACATTACATGCACAAAAATTATTATATGATCTAAATTCGCACTACTTCCAGAGCACAAGTTTAGGATCTTAGACCACACACGTCAAGTTTTACTATTCAAGTCTTGAGTTCTTTGATTTTTAGATTTTGTGATATACGTGAAGATAACTTCGGAACGAGGATATCTAGCACCTTCGGCAGGAATTGTTTTCTATTTTCGTTTCTTTGTAATTTGTCTTTGATTAATAAAAATGTTTGGTCTACCGCCCCTTTCAACCTATTTGCCGGAGCTTAAGCCAGGTTTATTTACAAAAAAAAAAACATCCTTTAAGAGGGTTATAGTTAAAAAAATTTACCACATTACTAAAATGACTTGCAATGTCTATATGCAGTGAATTTATTGCAATCTTCAACAAGCCTGTTATTTCCCCCCAGAATCGGAAAAATCACTTAGGCTAAAAGTGGCAGTAATCTTAAAGGTTGAAGCTCAAAGAGCTGTTGGAAGTGCGAATTGTAACTCCTCGTAGTGACAACCAGGAGCAGGCTCCTGGATGGTTTACAGCTGGCCAATGACTAAGCTAGTCATGCGTTAAATGAATGGAAATAACAAAACGGTTTTGGCAGCGATATGAAAAAAAGAGTTAAATTTCAGAGTTCACTCCAGATATAAGGCGAGCTTTGCCACGACTCCAGCAGAAACGGGGAAGTTTTCTAGTTTGCTACATCATGCAACAACAAGTCCGAGTCAATGAGTATTATGCATAAGTTTGTGAATAAGCGCTGAACTGTTTTTGGCAGCTGAGTTCTTTTCGTGTAACATGTTACTGTTAAACATGTTCACTTTGGTCATTTATTTAACTATGAATCGACATACAAACGAACAAAGTTTGCAGATAGTTGAATTTTATTATCAAAATTCAGGCTAAGAAAGTGTATCGTGCACTTCCTTCATTTGATGATCAGTATGGGTGACCTTCTGAGGCGGATATTCGGAATGTTGTGACTACAATTCGAAGCGGATTTACATTATTGGATATTAAACCACAAACACCCATACGTAGAGCGCGGACAGAGGAAAATATCGCAGCTGTATCCGCTACTGTTTTAGTTGATGACCGCAGCAACATCACTGTGAATATGGAACGCTGCCGTGATTTGATTACAATTTTTTTTGTAAAAAATGCCAGAGCTGGACTTGGCTGTCATGTGGTTTCAACAAGACGTTGCCACTTGCCATACAGCACGTGAAACAATAGCCCGATTGAGAGGAGAGCTCTGTAAATAGTTTATATTATGTTTGGGGCCGGTCAATTGGCCGCCTAGATCGTGCAATTTTATGCCATTTCTTTTGGGCCTATGTTAAGGCTCATGTCTATACGGACAAACGCATACCGGTTCACGTACTAGAACATTTACATGAAATTATATTTAAACATTGAATTATATAGATTGTTCTATCGACTCAAATAAAGATTTCATACATTTCTCATAATTTTATGTGTTATTTTTAATCAAATCCGAAATATTTTAAAAAATCACACCTTGCATATCGAAAACTTTCGTATATGGTACATGAACCATGGTATATTTAATGTATCATGCCCCACAGTGCTTTGTGAATCATAAGTTTTCATAAACAATTCAGCAGGCTGATAAATACTTTTTTGTTTCTTAAATTTTAATGATTTTTTTCAGATTTGCTTCTAAAGTTTACAAAAATAAACAATTTGCTTTTAAATAACAATTTTATTTATATGATACCGTCCCTAAATTTATGCTAAGTTTGCTTGTTTTACTTACTGTAGGGTATAATGCGTTAAAAAGCTATAAGTATACGATACACACGTATAGTAAATAAGTTTCGACATTGTCATTTTACCGTGTGATTATGTTTGCATTTTTAATGTGTGCACGAAAATATAAAATAAAGAATCTCATACTCGAGCATAAAGGAGAAGCAAACATGTCTTTAATGTATTCCAACATCGTAAGAATTTATATATTTTCAAAAATGAAGCACAAGTGCTTATTTTTCTTTCTCAAACATAAAATATCGTACATATTTGTACATGTGTGGTATGTATGCTCAAACAAACACACACAAACACCTACGCACACATAATCATATCGTTTCAGCTCTATTCGTAGGTGTTGGTGTATCCTAAATATGTGTGTAAAAGGTATTATTTGAATTCATTTATTCAGTCAACAAGTAAAACCTGAATGAAAGAGCGAGAGCAATTCTTTGGATTTGTAAGAATGAGTGTAAATGAACGTGTTATATTGCATCCCTGATGGCACTTGTTAATGGCACAAACTTTTAATGAGAATGTGCATATTTAATTGCAACAATACTTAATTTCATAAATAAATTTCAGTTTACTTGAGTATGCGTGGGTCGAGTGATAAACTTCTGTAAAAGGCAATTTTTATATTGAGTATAAAAATATTAAATTACCACATAACAAAAAGATCTCATTTGTTGTGGGTTCAGTTAAATTAAATTCCTCTATTTCATTTGTGCTTATGCCAAATCATCAGTAGATCTTATATCGTAGTCTTTAAAAGTTTCAATCCTTCCAACTTGTACAAAAACTTTAAAAAAATCTGGTGAGAATTAAAAAAAATTACAAAAGTATAAGTACAGTTGGCCTTGAAACGTATTTTTAAAACACAACCAAACATATTGGTCGCGTACATAAGTCATGATTGTTGCGCAAGTGTTGCGCAGCTGTTGAGTGTTTGTCTTAGAAACACAGAGTTTAGTAGTTTCGCTTCACACAACAGATGAGTATTTGTTGCCATATTTTCATCATAAAATTTTTTCGCTACATTTGGCCAACATGTTGTATTTAGCTCTGCAGCTGATCAAGAGAGTTTTGCGCTTTTATATTCTAATGCAATTCTACGTTACAAATGCGATAAAGTGACGAAAATTAAAAAATAAAAATAAAATAATAAATTTATTAAAAAATCGTAGACTTATTATGGTACCTATTTATTTGAATTATATATTTCTATATAAGGTTAAAAGATCTTTTGAATACAGTAGCGGCCTAGCGTTGAAATATATATACGCAGGGGTATCATTTTATTGGAGTATTTTGCTGTTTATTTTTATGTTGTGAAAATTTAATTTGTGGTGATTTTAAAATAAAAATGAAACATTTTTGTCAAGAAAAACTCCATTACGAATTCTGTATTGTCCATACTTTTTCGTCGTAGCCAAACTAATTAATTTAGAAATTGAATTATTTCTTTTCATCACTTTTATTTCTTTTCAATTGTTTACATTAATCAGGTGTTCAATTATTCAAGCCGTTTCTAAGACGTAACTGTTGGGTTCAACAGTTGGCAACATTTTCACAACAGTTGAGCTCAAGAGCTAGGTTTATGAATGCGTCCATTGTCTTCAATATGAATTGATTTTGTTTTTCTTTACAATATTTATGTAATTATTCTCGCACTGCTTGGCAATAAAACTTTTTATTAAGAATAAAATAAATAAAGAAACTATACAATATTATGTGGCATTGTTGTAGTAAATAAAAATTTCTTTTTTATTCAAATTTTCCCAATGTTTCGTAGATTGTTTGTCCCCTTCTTCAAGGGATCGTAATTTAAATATCGCAATTAATTAAGATGTGCTTAAATGCTACTTATTTCTTAGGCAAATACCTTATACCAATTAATTTAATTTTAAAAAATGAGTTTGTAATATTATAAATTAATTTAAAAAATTACGATCCCCTCAAGGAGTAGATAAGCAATTTACGTCGGGAAAATTGGAATGAAAAAGAATTTTTATTTGCAAAAACATTTAAGAAGTATTAACTTAATAATTTGGCCAAATATAAAAAATTAATAAAGTACAATATTATATTATAATGATGCTGCTTTTATTCGAATAATTTGTAGTTATTTTTATGGTTGCTTGACTGTTAAAAACATTATGAAATTATCCTCGTTATATGTGTATACAAATCTTATATTAATGTTGGCGTCAATATGATTTTATTTGTATAAATATGTCAGAAGGCTGCTTAAGTTATAATATTAATTAAAATATCCTCTTTTCTTGTACTTATTAACAACATTAAAACTACAATTAGGATTAAATTTTTTTTAAGAAAATGTTAGTTAAATATATTTGTTTAATGAAAAATTAAATAAATCGAAATGATGGTGGATACAACGTAGTTGTATGCCATCGTTTTTACTAATTAATAGCTATAGGCAATTAGTTAAAATGTTTTAAGTTGAAGAGTATCGTTTGGCTAAATATCAAAACTTTAACAATTTCTTTTTAAATTTTAAGAATTTTTTGATAGTTTCAAACTGTTGTTTTAAAAAAGTAATATTAAAATATTTATTCATCGGACTAGCAGAGCGGATCATTACAGATTTCAAGATCCGTTAAGATCTCATCAACATTCTTAGTTCGATTTTATCACATACGGCGGGCGATACCAGTGACTAAGAATAACAAATATTTAACCATATTATTTCGCAAATTAAAGTAATAAAGCTACGCTACCTAGAGAAGCGATCTGTTCTATTTCCCGTTCGAAATCTAATGGGACCAGACATTTTATTATTATGATGGCCTAAGAGGGCTTCAATTGATACTTCTTATGCATTATGCTACCTGTTACTGTACTATCGAATAGGAAATTAATCGCCTTTAAATTGAAACATTTTTGCTACGTATACAATTCGAAGTTTATATTTAAATATAGCCATTAGTGGGAATCAAACCAGCGTTCTTTATATATTGAAATTACAGTGGCATTCATATTTGTAAATTATAAATGTCTGTTAAGAGCTAGTTTTAGCTCCACCAATACTGTATTTGTCAACTTAACATGACGTTATCGTTTAAGGAAGCCAAGGAACATTATAAAACAATTTCCATAACTTTTCCTCCTTTCATTGTTTTGTACCACCATTTTTACAAGTTTTATAAAGTTGAGTGCGTTTCAAGCATTCCTTTTCAAACATTCCTGTAGGTTACCAATAAAACCAATCAACTCGAAAACCTTCACAGTCAAATAAATTGTTGACTAAGCAATTACTTCTTACTGCTATATAAAAGTTTTAGATGGCCTTAAATAAAAAGCGAGTTAACCTCTCTACATATAGATAGAAGATATTCCGCTGATAAATGTTTCGTGATAATATTCCAAAAAATTGATATCTTAACTTTTATTTATGTTAATTTTGACGGGATTTCTTTTGTATTGTTTTGGTTGAAAAAATAATGAATTTGCCCAAAAATTTCTTAAAATTAGATAAAGAAATTGGTTAACTCGGATCTGAACTTGAGCCAAACAATTCGTTTCAATATATGTACAAACATAAATTCGACTAACTTCTTACAAACATTAAGTATTTATTTTTTTACACAGCATGAAAAAACTTCTAATAAAATTAATTTTTCTTTTACTTACTTTTAGTACGAGCAACACTAAGTCGTGCTTAAAATAAGCTGAAATGGGATTAAATCAAATACAACGATAGTATTTCCTTCCAGTACTCTCTCATTTAAACCTTCAGTAATTTAATTTGTCTGTTCTCTGAGCAGAACTAACAGGGCCTGGTGGACCCGAACGGACTGCCGCTTACCGCTTGCGCTATGGCCAGCGCTTAGTAAGTCCGATTCGGAGCAAAAGAAATGTCTGCGTTAAAACCATGATAGGTCAAGATTTCGATACTTAACTTCTATATCGATAAATGAAAAATGGAATAAAATAAGTAGGTTGAAATTAACTTTAAGTATGATATAAAAAGGGCAAAAACAAAAAACGTTGTACTTCTTTGTAGAAAAGAAAACATCACAAATTTTTATTTAGATGCTTAGTTTTAAGTTTAAAACTTTATTTTGTCTTTAGCCTGCGTCTTTCTGCTCTTACGTAATGCAATATCAGAAAGCTTTAGTTCATGTATAATTTATTTTTGATTCTAAACCTGAAATTATTACATATTACAACAAAACCAAAGGAGGAGTTGACGCATGGATCACCATAGATGTAGCAGCATTAGCATCTTATATCTTTTAAATGGAAAACCATACACAATTGCGTTCCACTGACCGTCGTAGATAATTTTTGAAAGAATTGTGTAGGGAAAACATTCAACAATGTATTAAAAATCCAAAAGTTATCTCCCAACCATGAGTCAAATATGCAGTACAGAATGTGCTTGGGAAAGATTTTAAAGTTTGAACGCGAAATATTTTCGGTTTGCAAAAAACTAATAAAAACGGCCGTACTCCCGTATTAAGGAGTTATCACGCGTGTTCGCAAAGAAAAACTCGTAAAGCTTGAAACACATATTTCAAGCCGATTTGTAATGAACGTTCAACAAACTGTCTAATATGCACATATAATTCGCGAAGCGATCAGTAAAATTTATTTGTAGCTTAGTGTTCACTTCTGCTTGTTTTTTTTATTTATGTGTGTATACAATTAATAAAATATATATTTTGTTTGTTTTAATTTTTCCAAACAAAAGTTTTGATCTAAAATATTCATAACGACATTTAATGTGATAATTTTTCGAAAAAATTGGCTGCTAAAGGTTTTTTTAATAGAAAGTTATTTTAATTGAAAATATGAATTGGACATGAGACAATATTCCAAAGTAACAAGGGAAAATTTAATATCAATTAATTTCAACTTACACGGCAGAACGGAAACGTCGTTGTTTTTCTGGAGCCCCTACACTCCCATCATCAGTGTTCATGTGTGTTTCCATGTATCCGGCACTGTTTAGGTGGCTCGGTTGAATGTGATTTCAAATTTGTATTTATACAAATAATGACTCGAAAAAGGATACGAGAGTTATGTGTATTGCGAAAGGCATTATTAGTTGTTTTTACAGAAAATTCAACTTCACCATCACTAATTGACGTTTTCTTTATTTAGTTAAATGTTACTAAAAGTATAGTTGCAATAATCGGATTTTCATAATTAATGTATGAAGGTACCCGGATACCTTGCCATACCGTTAAGGATGTAAGGTGAAAATTGGACCACCACGCCTTTTCAAAATATCTTTTAATCTAAAAAATAATGATAGTTTAAAATTTATTAATAGTTAGCAGTTTTCAAGAAGTTTTAAATATGTGGACCATCTGTTTCTATAAAAAATATTATGTTGAAAACGCCAAATGTACCCGGGTACCTTTCCAATCACATATAGGTTAAAGAAGTCATTACCAAGTGTTTGCTGAACTGCTATATAAGAGACAATGATCAGCGTAGAATACTTCATATTATTGCTAAAAAAAAGTATAAGAAAGATAGACCTCAATTTATATATCACCACCGAAAATATCTTCTATTTCGTATAAATGAAGAATAACTGAAAAATCAATTTCATTGCAATTGTTACAATTTATATAGATTTTAATAAGAAATAAAAAATAAAACAATAATCCTCACATTCGTTTTGCTCCGGGCACTTATTGCAAGTTGTTCCACTTTTTTTGCTTATCATACACACAATTATTCATCATAAGCACCATTTTCATTTTCCGTTTTGATGACATCGCTAAGAATAATACAAAAAAACTCTTTCTACATCTCTCAATCCAAAGCAATGCAATAAATATTACATCCAACAAATGTCAAAAAAAACATTTTTGAAACAAATATTTCCTAACTGACAGCGGTGGCGGAAAAAAAGCAATATCTACTCATACAACCGACGGACATTAAAAAAACACTACAAAAAATATAAATAACAAAAAAATAAATCAAATCCATACCATTTACTTTAACTGTACTGTCGCTAAGTCGATAAAAAACGGAAATGTGACCATAAACTCGGATATGAACAACAAACATACGTGGTGTAATCTATTTGCAAGGCAGTTTAGGGTGACCAGAGTAATTGATTATTTTAATTATTTATTTATTATAGAAATGCAGTGCACTTTTAAAAACGAAAGGAATATAAGTTTTACCTTCAATCGAAGAAATGTCAGTTTCTTTTTTTTTTATTTATATCAGTCTAAACTATCTGGTCTCTTTATATTCCCCATTAAAATCTAAAACAATTTTGTGATTCCACTATAAAAATGCGACAATTTAAATTCCTTACTGCCACAGAGTGCAAAAATATAACGGCTTATGAGTTTGCTTCAGTTTTCATCCTGTGTCACAAATATATACAATATTGCACACATATAAAAATTGTTGCAACTAAAACGGAAGTAATGCTTCAACTTCAGTGGTGATTTAGTAAGACCAGACCGTATACGGCATGTGAGTGTGTGTTTTATTTTTTTCATTAAAAAATATGAAAGTTTGGGTTAACGCGCTTTTTTAAAGGTTTACTTAACAAATATCAAACATCATCATCACTGGCGTTATTTTGTATTTTAATATATTATTTTTACAATGCTGTCAAGAGTGCATGAGCATGTGTATTTAGTATGTGCAGGAGCATTTTGCTGAACAGACAGACCGGAAGTAAAATGGAATTATTTATATTTATTTTTTTTTATAAAATTTGCGCAATATCTAAAAAAGTGAACAGTTTTAAATAATAATATACATAAGTAAAAGGAAAATATAATAGTGGACATATACTCATTTATTTAAAGCGGTTCAAACTCTTTTCAAAAAAGCTGACATTTGAAAAATGCCAATCATTTTTATAGCAAAATGGAAGGGCTGTTGAAAATGTCCATCATTTAAATTTATAATAACAATAGAAGCAATAGAAGCACATATAAAAAGTTTTTTAAGAATTTCGCAAATAAATTTATATTGAGGTTTTGCTTAAAATTAAAGTTTTCGGTTTTATGCTAAACACTTACAATAATTATAAACGAAGTAGAGCATTTATTTGTCATACGTTCACAGTTTTTCATTCGCTCATTTTTATAATTTTGCTAGAAGTTATCATATTTGAAGGATACAAAATTTAATATTTTTTTTAATTATTACATAATAAATTTATAAATGTTAATAATTGGAAACAATAGCAATATGTATAATAAACATGGTAGTATCTAACGCCGATTACCTGAAATAATTATCATTACGAAAAATATAAAAACTAAGTGCCTGGCGCACGATGTCGTCAAATTCTTTCTTTATCAGTTTGTTTGCTTTTTCACATATAAATTGAATGATAATTCCGTTTGTATTTCAACAAAATTGTTTTAAAAGAGATTTTTCATCCCCAACAGCTTTCTGAATCTTCGCTAAACAAGAAATAAAAATAATTTCTGATTTTTTAGAATTTTATGTATGTTTTTACATAACGTCAGTGCTCTTCAAATGTATATTTAATTTGCTTATGGTTTGCTTGAGCTTTTAGCTAAATAAAATAAAAAATTAATATATCAAATAATTGTATGTCCATAATTTTCATAAAATAACAAAGTTTGTAAATGTTCATAAATAACTACATACACCCAGCTATTGCCACAAACTCGGATTTCGTTACATCATCGGCTCAATATTGTTGCACACCTGGAAGGCGCGCTATACTGTACTCCCCCATGACGAATGATTAATATTTTTAGGTTCATCCATGAGTGACATTACTCATACGTTCCGTTGTTTTATGCATTAAGCAAATTGAATTAGAACATCAAATTGAATTTTAACTTGTAAAGGAATAAATTTAAAAAGATTCTTTTAAGTAAGAAACTAAGAAAAACCTATAATGAAAAAATAGAATATTTTATTCGGCTTTTACACACGTAGAAAATGTGTTTTTGACATTGCGTTGGCTTTTTTCCTAAAGGCATCTATTTGCAAACTAATGGAGCCTTAAAAAGTACTTGAATTATTTTATACTTCCCCCGCGTAGCTGTAAAGTATTTCTCAATAAACACATTATTTTTTTTTCCATATATCTTGTAATTTTAGTATGAAACATTCAGCTAAGAAAAAGTTTTACAGAGGCAATCAAATATGTTGAAAGACTTTTTGTAATTAATCAGCTGAACTTGAAAGAATATACATCAATATAGCTTTACTGAACTCTTACAATACAATAATAAGTAAAATGTAATAGGAGAAGCTTCATATAATGAAGATGCTTTTAATGGATGTAAATCGCATAAAGGAAATAATATATTCAAAAAGACACTCCGGATACAAAGTTTAAGATGTGCTAATGAGAAAGGAATATTATTTAAAATATTTGCTTTTATATATACAGTACATTAATGTTTTTCGTATTTAAATTCTATAAAATTGTAAAATCCCCAGAAAAGGTTTATCATATAGCTCATAGTCATATGCCAGTAAAAAGTATTTAATTTTCTGAATTCTCATATCTCTCTTTATGAACCACACAATACTTCCCGTTTTTGATATTTTTTCATTTCTAGTGGAATGCATCGCTTGTTGGTTCCGAGTGTGCCAACAAAACCCAGACCAATAGCCATGAGTTACTTACATAAATCAAGAGTCATAAAATAATGATCTGCAATGATTGTTTTTCCCGAAACTTTTTATCGAATTCCAAGGCACATAAGCATGTTTTTTGCCCTGTTCTTCTTCGTGAATTTGGCAGTGCACTCTGCCAGTATAGATATTACCTTCTACTGGGAAACAAGTTTTTGCGTCATACGTTCACCGTATTTTGATGTCATATTTAACAGGTTTCGAAAGAATATACTAAAACTTCGTTTTTTCTGTGAACGGATAAAGCTGCTCATCCATTGTAATATTGTTTTTTATACTTTTTGTTTTGATTTTATGAAATGTTTTTTTATACATAATGGTATAGAGCTTGGCTTAGCCCTGGTGGTTCAAACGTGGCTAACAATTTTTTAAAAAGTGACTTCCACACCCACAGATAAAAAATTGCATTTGATTTTTTTATACAAAACACTTTTATTGAAGAATTCATAAAAACCCAGTATGTCCATGCTATCTATGTATGTAAAAAATAAAAAAAAGTCTGAAATATGCTTGCCCAGATCCTGGTATTTGCTTAAGGGTTAATAAAACCTATTCAGTTAATATTTGGAATTCTACAGATTTAATTGAAATTTCATAAATTTGGCAAGAGTAATATACTGGAAATATTTAATTCAAACTAATAAGTTTGTTAAATACTCTTAATAAAATATTAATCAGCAGAAGCTAATTAAACTATCAGAGGAAATACTGGTGTGACTACTTAAAAAAAGCACTGTTCAATTCTTTAAATCTAATCAGCTTATCTGTATTATATTCTTAATAAAAATTGCTAAAAAAAAAACAATAATTTGAATTTACAAATTCTACCCTTGACATGTAGTCAGATTCAATAGCTTTTAATTATAAAAATAATATTTATCACCAGGGAAGCAGCATACATAGAATTGCATGTTTTTGCTTGTAGACCCATTGAGGAGAAGATCAAATGTATATATATATATATGTATATGTATATCCGTTTCACAAATTTTAAAGATTTATGACATCCATTTGTTTTATACCTATTTCATGCTTAAATGAATATTTACAGTGGTTGTAAAATATATAACGAATATTCTGCTCTCTTAGATCATTTGTTGATATTTTTTTGATTTTTTTAATATGCTTACAGATATACAGAATTTAATTGTAATAGAACAGACAATGCTTTTTCTTTACAATTCAAATTTGAAAGCTTTATATTGCAATATAAATTAAAAGTAAAAAGCTTATCTTGTTTTATGCAAAATTTCAATTTTGATATTGAGACCTCCATAGAAATGAAAGTACAATTTGCGTTTTTTATTCGCTGGTTTTCTTTCCAAGTTTGTATATGCCATTATTATTTTATTTTAAATACGAAACTTGTTGCATTGTTTGTTTGTTTCCTACGACTTCCTCAAAACTTGCAAAATTGCGATTCATAAATTATTTTTTAAAAAATGCATAAAAACATTTTTGATACTCACGTCTTGAGAAAAAAATAAACTTTTTCTTTTTCCATGAGTTGTATTGAAAACTTTAAACTTTTTTTTTGCCAAAACAAGATTTCTTGGGTTCTTACGAAGTTGCATCGAATCAGAGATATTATGAGTGGTTTTTAATCCAAAGTGATTATTATTTTGGCTAAAGTTCGTAACGTTTTTACTCAGAAAAATTGGATATAAGACAATATTCAAAAGGAACAAGTGAAAATTTAACATTAAATTAATTTCAACTTACACGGCAGAACAGAAGCCAAATTGTTTTTCGGGAGCAGCTGCACTCCCATCATCAGTGTTCATGTGTGTTTCCATGTTTCCTTCATATTTAAAATTTGTATTTATATAAATTATCACCCGAAAAAGGATACGAGAGTTATTTGTATTGTGGAAGGTATTATTCGTTTTTTTAAGCAACCACAACTTCAACACGATCAATACAAAAATTTTACCATCACTATTTAGCATTAAATTAACCCATGTCTACACGTTGTTTTAACCTTAACCATTTTTTTCTAATTTTATGTTTTTACTTAAACTTTTTTGGTTTGAATAATAATTAATAATAATTAATAATTACTTTTTGTTTTTATGATCAATTTTAACTAGTTATGTGACAAAGCACAGCAAACCTTGCAAGGCTCAAGCCAACGGCTAATTGTTTTATTTAATGTGATTATTTTTCTACCAAATTGGTTGTTAGTGGTTTTTAATTCAATGTGATTATTATTTTGGCTAAAGTTCGTAACATTATTATAATCATACAATCAACTTTTTGTAATTCTAAAGAACATTTTTTAAACTCTTAATGCCAATTTTCACTGGCTTAATGCAAATTTAGTAAGTTTGTCTCAGAGCATACTTTCGGTTTCCCTGCTCATCACCAATCGTTTTATTAATGATTCAAAAATCATTGTTGTTGAAAATTTACTTTCCGACTAATAATTCGAATTTCAAATAAGTAAAGCATTAAAGTACTATAAAATAACTAAATTTAAATTCATTAAAAAAGTAAATAATTTATTCGACAAAAAAGCCCGCAAGTGAATATTAATGTAATTAGAAATTAGTGACTCCTCTAAAAAGGCCAGCCGGAAACTGAATCATATTTGTATGCCTTTGCGAATTGCCTCCCCATTAAGTGTCCATTTAATTGTAATTGAAAAATTTACATTTTATTGTTAAGCTTTGGCCATTTAAATGTTTAAATAATAATAATAACATTACTATTTATTTTTAATTTTACCAGACATTGTAAAGTGACTTCATTCGATGTTATTGTTTCATTAAATGCCTTTTAAAATGGCATTAAATTAAAAACTTTATTTACTACAAAAAAATAAATAAACAAATGAAATGGTTAAAATAGAAAATACATGAGTTGACAAAATCTTAGCTTGAAATGTGCTCAACGGCGCAAGCATATAATAAAAGAGTTGACAGAATAAAAATATTTTGAGGCGGAAATATTTTAAGACAAAAATGGCAAGTGAACCAAACATTAGTAAACCAGTGAGAAGTTTATAAATTAATTTTTAATGAAATATTTTTGGATTTTGCTTATGATATTATATTAGGCATTACTAGTGTTTTCTTTTCTAAAAAAAGTGCAACCTTTTTTACCCTTTTTATTGAAAGTTTGCTATATAATGATTTTTTAATATAGTGAAATTCTTATGAATCATGACTTACAAGGCCAAATTTTTGCGATAAGAACACTTAGAATAACAAAAAATTTGATAAGAAGTAAAAAAATTTTAAATTTATTTTTGAAACGAAAACGGCATAAGTGTTAAATATTTACAATTTATTAATTAAATATTTGAGTTTTTTGACAGTCGATATAAGTTTCACGTTAAGACTCTTAAACTAAATGCCGTTTTAAAATTTAATTATCTTAGATAACTATTCTATTAAGAAAAGGTATCATTCACATTAAACTTTGTCCATATCGAATATCTTTACTATTTTCCTATCATTAAAATTTTTTAGTTGCAAATTTAACTTAATTCTCTTTTAATACAAAGTAGCACAAAAAATATCGCAATATCTATAATTTTTGCATATGACGGTAAATGCTTTAATATTTTTAAAATAAATAGCTACAAAATACAAGACATGGAACGTTATACTTCTTTAGAACCTGTGTATTCATCGATGGTGTTGCCAAAAATCATCATTAATGAAGAGTCCCATTTCCATTTCAGTGCGTTAGCAAAACTTTCGCTTCTGAGTCACCAAAAATCGCGAAAAGCCTATTTCACTTTAGCTAGTTTCTTTTGAAAAGGTAACTGGAGCCACTGAGCCATGCTCATCCACATTGACTTTCCTCACTTGGATGAATTGGGACTGGAGCATATGTGCAATTAATAGGAAAACACGACATGTACAATCGCAACAGTACAGTAGCTGGTTAACAGTATAAAGAACACAACTCGACTTTCTCACTCATAATAGTTTTTTTTGCCAAATTAGCTTCGTAATTTATCAAGCCAGCTATAAATCTGCGTAGTGAACACACCTCAAATGGTCCGTAGACCGGTGGTACTTACTACTCGTATGTGGACCGTAACCAACCAAGGCTTACTTTTGGAAATGTTTTTTGAATTCACAAGATCAATGTGTCAGCAACGAACAGACACTTAAAGCGCTCAAAGTTAACATCGCTCAATAATCATCACAAAGTTAATCAGGACTAATGGAAAAAGGGTTGATTTTTAAGAGCTTTCGGATTTGAATAAAAAAAAACATAAAATTTAGAGAAATGTATGAAATCTTTATTTGAGTCGATAGAACAATCTAAATAATTCAATGTTTAAAGTTGATTTCACGTAAATGTTGACCACTGCTACGCCTCAAATAGCTCATACGCTGAGTCCAAGTTCAGCACACTCTCATCAACATATCGGCAGGTATCTCACAAATAAATTTTTTAATATTTGGCTTCCAATACGTCAATCGTTTCGAGCTCGTCATGAGCTTTAAGCGCCCATATTCACAGTGATGTTTCTGCGGTCACTGGCGGATACAGCTGCGATATTTTCCACTCTGCGCGCTCTACGTGTGCGTCATGATGGCTTAATATCCAATAATAGAAATTTGGTACAACATTTAGTCACAAGATTCTGAATAGCCACCTCCGAAACTCGCCCAAACTGATCATAAAATGAAAGAAGTGCACGATGCACTTTCTTAGCAGAGCATGAATTTTAATAATCAAATTGAATAATCTGCAAGCGCTGTTCGTTTGTAATTGGGTACATGGTTAAATTATAGACCTAACTGAATATGTTCAACAGTAAAATATTACATGAAAACAGCTAATCTACCAAAACCCGTGTTGCCAAAAAGAAAGTTACTAAAAAATCACCCTTTACTCTAAATCGGGCCCACATGAATATGTACTCTGTTGACACCCACTTTTTCCATACCATTTTCTTGAAATGATGAGAAAAAAAATTGGTAAGTCAAATAAGAACAATCCAACCAACGCGATTTATTATAAAATGTACAACAAACAAAAAACAAAAGTGACAGTAAGATTAAAGATTGCTAAATGTACAAATTCAGTTGATTTGTTAAGCATAGAAAGCAAAAAAATAAATAAAATCAAGGAGGTTCACAAAGCTGCACGTGTAGTGCGGCGAAAAAAAGTATAACAAGGGAAATTTTCCAGCTGTCTGTTATCAAACGCCTTCAAAGTTTTTGTAAACAATTACGCTCATATTTTATTCATTATATTCACAAAATTTAGTTTAATATGTAGTAAACTAAAAAAAACAAACAGAATTGAATAAAGGTGAAAACTTTTTTGGAAAATGATTTCTTCTATTTCAAGTGTTTTTGTAAATATTTTAAGGGTTGTTTTAATGCCTTCCAATCTGTTCAAAGAAATTCTAGTTGTAATGGACAGCCTTCGTTAAAATGTTATCAAATATTAAAATTAAATTTTTGGAAACAAGGAAAGACGCATACACTTAAATTATTAATTTTATGATAGAAGCTAATTGAAAACGCCACGTTTATTGAAACTGGTGCGTCTGATTAATGTTTGAAATAAATAGAAATTATACGTTTCAGTGTATTTTATTTGCTGGAATATTTTATAAACAATTATTCATCGTATCGTTCTTCATCTTATGTGCAGGGGAGAATATTTTTTTTATTTTTCCATCTATGTGTGGGTAAATTAAAAACTTTAAACTATTTTTCTGAAGAACAAGTTTTTTCGAGATATGACTACGTTGCAATAAAGGAGCGATATATGCATTTTACTAACTAGGAAAGAAAAAACTTCAAGCTTCCGATCCATCTCTACCAAATTGTGTAGGCATTTCGTCTATAAAAATATGTAATTTGTTGATAATGTAAAAAAGTATTTAAGATTTCAATCGAAACAGCACATCTAAAAATAATATAATAAAATGAAGAAATGCAGCTTTACTTTTATCGGAATTACTCAACTGTATAATCCCATGGTATGTAGACTTTGAGCACAGGATGCATGACTCGTTAATTTTAGTTGAACAATAACGTTAGCAATCTGCGCAAATAGTAGAATACTTTTCAGTAATTAAGGCACCAGACTCAAGCTATCTTTGTCCTTTAGCTACACAAAAAGTAAAAAAGATATAGCACTCAGCTTTTTGGACTATTTTGTAGAAAACCGTATAAATTCATCTAACATTGTAGTAATTGGGACTGTTGGTTAATCAACAAATACTGAATGGAAAAAGGAAGCAATCAATTTAATAGAAATGCGTTGAGACCTGTTAAATGTCCCCTCTAGATGAAGCAACCCAGATAATGGACTTATTTCACACTCACGTTGGTTGACAACTGGAAATGGTTAGCATAAATCATATGAAAATCTTGTTCAAATTGTACTGTGAACAATTTTGTGAACTGTGTACATACCTCTAAGGTTTGAAAGCAAGTCTTCAATATTTGACGGATTATTATTGCATAACACACCAATATTACTTAAAATTCAAGTTACGTTTCATATAAATATTTGTATCAAAACTACAATTTTTTATTGTAAGTTCTATATATTGTTTATATTATTCTTTCAATTTAGCTTGAGATCAATTTTTTTATAAAAATCATCCAAATTTATTTTACTTATTTGTCTACATATTGTTCACATTATACATGAATGACTTACCTTCTTTGGGAAAGAGATAGTAAGAGTGGACAGTTGTTGAAAGTGAAAGAGTTTAATTGTTTTTACAACTCTGATGTTGCGCATTGTGTTAGTTTCAAGATCAGTGTTGCAGCGCTTTTGCTGTCAAGAAGGCGCATTAAATTTGTATAAGCTGTGTAGTCATTTCCCTACAAGAACAATGACGGTCATTTGATGCATCATCTGATGGGCATTGCTGATGGATATATATATATCAGAAGTTTCTATCATTTTATTAAGGGCAATTAGAAAAAACTGATGTAAACATTCGTGTCCGTGTGATTTTGTTTCTCTCTCATTCTAGCAAAACATGTATCTGAACTGCTCACTCCACAGTATTTTACTAACCAGTAATGATGTAAACATCGTCATAGCTGACTAATCAGTACTGATGTATAAACTAGTCATAGCTGATTGATCCATAATATATAAAAAAAGAGATTCTTGTTTTTAATTTTTTTAAATTTTTTTTTATTTCAAAATTAATACAATATAAAAACAAAAAATAATAGAACAAACCAAAATGAAATTAAAGTTTTTATATTTGCCGAAATTCATCGTCCACTGCATTCCTTAAACTCCTCTCAGTTGCGATTGAGGATTACTGGGAAAAAGACACCTGAAATTTGAAAAGTAAAATTAAAGAACTGACTCGAAGGTCAATTTTGTAGATAGCTTTTTTACATTCTTCCCTTTTTTGAAATTGTATTTTTGTAAGATTTTGTATTTCATTCTATTTTATTATTTTAAATTTCAATTTGTTTTTCAGGTTTTTTGTTTAATTTATTTTTCACTTCTTCACTGATTCACAAAAATTAATATGACATTTGCATGTCAAACGGCAAAAAATGTCAGTGTTGTCATTGCATTGCATTTTTCATTGCGTAAAAAATCCCCGCAATTCCATAACATTTAAAATCAAAATATTTACATGAAATTTGTTTTAAAAAGCACAAAAAAATAAAATTTTTGAAAAACATACTTTGACGATCATATACGTATACAAAAATTAAGCTAAAGTAAGATTAAGTAAAACAGAAAATTTAACAAAATGTTTATCGAAATTTGGTAAAAAAACCCCACATGGCAACGCCGACAGCAACATTAAAATACAAAATTGCTGTAAGTGTGTTAGAAAATAAGTTTTGTATGTGTTATTTTCCATCAGCAATTTCTTGTAGAGTTTATTATTTTACTTCGCCAGCTATTTTCGTTACAATACCGACGAAGGAGGGCGCAGTGACGTACGCTAGCATACACCAGTATCAATTGCTGCCGTTACTGTTCAGTGATTAGTGCTACGCCTTCGTCACTTAAACAGTCCAACGACAACAAATGCAATGGCACACTAATACACATCTGAAAAATGCTGGATATTATGACTTTCCTGAAACTGGGCTCGAACTAAGTTCATAGTCTGTTTTTTTTTGTAGTCAACGCGCTAACCACTTCAGGCAACAACACCATCATTATAATTTTTCGAACCTGTAAAAATTTTAAATATTTTTTTAATTCTACTCAATGTAAGAAATACATTATCACAAGAAAAATAAAACTTCTTACTATCAGTTTTAATTCAATATTTTTAAAAAAATTTGTTAAATGATTTCTTAAATTCGTATAGAATCAATATTAAAGTGCTGGGGTTGGCCATCATTCACCGTCCTACATAAAATTTCATTTCAAGTCAGCAAAAACTCTTTAAAGAATATGTCAACATATGTTGCAAAAATACATAATTGGAATTCTGCTGAACTCTTGATGCGTCAGCATTTTAAAATGTATAAAAAAATTTATTTATTTGGAATATTCTTTATAATATTTTTCCTAAACACACCTTGTTGTAATAAATTTTACTAAAACATTGCAAGGATTATAAATCATGCTTTTTTTATTAAGAAAAAAAAAACAATATGAAATCAATACCTTTATTATTAGAAACCAAAAATAAATTTATATTACACAAATTTGCTTGCAAACATAAAAATTTTATTAGCAATTTCACAAAAAGGTTCTCAATTTCTATTACAAACTATTTTATAGAATAAAAGTAAAAATGTTATTGTAATTTTTATAACTGAAGCAATATGCCAATAATATTGAACATATATATGCAACTTTGTAACATACAATTTGTAGTTTATAAGCAGAAGTTTTATGTCATTTATTTTTATTTAAAACAAACTACGCAAATATACTTTTGACATTTAAGATCCCTTTTGTATGTTATTTTACAATTTTTATAATAATTACAATTTCTAGGAAACTGTTTTTCATATTTTGTTAGAAAATTTTTTTGTACTTTTTTTTTATAAATCATAAAAGTTTTTAAGGTATGAGAAAAACTAATAAAACGTTTTTTTTTTTCTTTTAATGAGTTTCAATTTACAGCATCATTTTTATATCGCACGGTGGGGATTTCCTGGAAAAAAGTCATATTGTCAACATACTCTTTGTGCAATATGCAGTGGTATTTTTAAATTTTAGCCGTTTCAAACTCAGTACTTGTAAGTTTTACCGAACTGACTTAATATAAATCTAAGAATTTTAAGACGAATATTATTTTATTATGTGAGCTTACGTTTTTCTTTTTATTTTTTGTTTAATTTCAATATACAAAAATTAAAAAAATTAACTTTGCAGAGACTTAAGTTTTTTTGTTTTTTTTTCTCTAAACATTTTGGCTTCCAATTTTAGCGCCACTTGCCGCCAGCGGGAAAACACTAGTACAACATTGTCTCTTATCTGCTTTAGTATTTTTAATCAATTTCATGTGCCCCCAGATGCAATGCTATTAAGGCCCATATAACACTAAAGCCCATCATTATAACTTTCCTATAAAGTGTCCGATAGCAAGAGCATTTCAAATGAAATATTTTTCGTTAATACGGAAATATTAGAATAATATATTTGTTTTCCATTTATTTAGTTGGTGCTTCCTCTTTTTGCGGCTTGTGGTTTCTTATTTTTCTTCATAGGATTCGGAAGCGAAAGATTATTTTTAAAAAATTGCAACAAAAGAAAATCAAGTAAAAAATATGTAATTCTAAGAGTAATAATGTTAAATTAATATCTTTATCTTTATATCTATGTTACTAATAGGCAAACACGTTTTTGAGATTCCTATTACAGCGATTTTGTAAAAATTTATATGTTTTTAGACGGAGTTTAACGTAGATGTGCATAATCTTAATTTTATTTAAATCGGTTTGATATCTAGGGAGTTATCACGGTTTAACAGTAGCAACTTATTACACATGCATGTATCAGCTTCAACTTCAAAAAAAACAAAGTGTGCATGTGTATTTGTCCAATTTGCTTTTGCATAGAAATGAGACAGAGTTTTTTCTATATGTACTTTATAATAAGAGAGAGCTAATTATGAGAGTTTTAAGTTTTTTATGTGTTTTGATTCTGTATTTTATCGTATATATTTATGTAAAAGCTTAATATTTAATTCGGTCGGTTTACCGTCGAACGCTGGATGAACTAGTAAACTCAAAACAGCAATAAAACAACTAAGTTTTGATTCTTTTGTTCTTGTAAAATATGCTCAATGACTTGATTGGTACACAAATAAGTATAAACAAAAATTACACCACAATAAAGTTGTTCTTGCAAAAGCCAAACTGCCAACAAAATACATGAAAGAACACTGTTTGTATATCGCGCTCAACATCGAAGGAGAATAAAATCGAAAACGTTCAAGATATGCCTTTAAATGAACAAGCACTGCAATTTGGTATGTCACCACTTCATGAACGTATTAAGTTGATGGAGTTTAGCTTTAGCTTATAATATCGTATTTAAATACTCGAAAATGGTTGATAAAGCGTGAACTTAAAGAAAAAATTAAATACAGGTTGGTACTGTTAAGGAAGGCACTGGTACGACAAATTCTAGAAATACGTCACGAAGATTCTTTGCTAAACCTGCATTGAGGTTTTCAACGATTTCCGAAGCTATAGCAATGACCAGGGCAGCAGATCCAAAAACATTTGGTGGTTTTTGTCTGGAGACGGCAAAAGTGTTTATTGCACTGTACAAGTGGTACAATATGCCACCTACACTCCACAAAATTCTCATTCATGGAAAAGTTAAATTTTCCTGTAGGCTTACTATACGAGGATGCTTAGGAAAGTTGTAACAAAGACTATAAAAAACCGCCTACAAAAAATGCTGTCGAATTGCCACGATCAAAAGGTCATATCCCGTGATATCACATCTGACTCCTTCGTTTAACCAAAAAAAAGAATTGTGATACAAGCGACGCAGTTAAGGTAATTTTATACTAATATTATTAAAAAATACTCGTACAATTGATATATTTTCGTACAAGTTAAGAAGTATTTATAACTAGGGCGAGTTTAAATATGCACACAAATTATTAAAATATGCATGCAAATATTCCAAAAAATTTTTTGAAATATGCACATAAATATGCACCCGCAAAAACACAGACTAATAATTCTGTTTTATAAATTTCTTAAAGTTTTAAAATTGAAAGGATCTTCGATTGTCTCACAAAATGGTCAAATATATTGAAAATATACGTTTGAAGGCCAACATTTCGATTAAATAGTTTGTTAAGTTTTAAATAAATATTTTATTCGTAATATTTTGAAGTTTTCTTTTACGTCTTCTATGACGGATAAACTTTTATGTAAAGGAATTTCTGTGGTTGCTAATTTGATTTTACTGTGGCAAATACATTTAAAATTATGCTAAATCTATTTTGCCGATGAATTCATAAGTTAAGACTTTGCATTACGTATCGACTCTGCCTAATATTCGCAGTGCACATCTAAAACGCTGCTTATTTCTATAAAGTTATTAACCAAGATCCCCATCTAATGGGTGGTACAGGGCTTTTTGGGTGATTGATCATACTTGGGTGCATAGAATGCATTACATTGATACGAGCCGGCGTCTGGAAATTAATTAAGACAATAAGTTTATCATACTATGTACGAATGTATGTCTACCTTAAGTAAAATGGTTTTGCAATTTGCAACAAGTGAGTTAACATTGCGAAATGTAAGCGAACAAAATCTGCAATTCTATGCAATCCATTAGCCAGGCATGTAAAATGCAACATATTCGTGGTAAAGAATGTTTAATGATGGTATTGCGGAAACCATATATGGAGCTGCGTCAGTTACCATAAGCAATTTTTGGTTAAAAGCATTGCCAACCTGCGTAATATGCAAATTTATGCAAGTTCTAACAAAAACGCTTTTCTTGGTAAAAATTGGAAAAGTATACAAATGCATATTTTGCATACCAAAAACATAAAAACTTGCCCTTTTTATAACATATATAACACAAAAACCAATATCGATTTTGTATAAATGTTTCATAAGGAAAACTCGAAATTATGTTAAAAAAATGACTAAAATTTTTTTTGTTAGAAAGGGTGCTTCTTACATTATAGGTGACAATATATATTTCCCTAACCTTCATTATTTTTATTACTTTTGTGTTTTACAAAATTTCTGATAAAATCACTACATTTTTTTAAAAATAAATTTTTTTCTTTGCCTCCATACACAAATCCCCAGTGTGTGTCGCTGCCAAGCGGTCAAATGAATGTATTAATAATAAATTATATTTTCTTAAAACCATTTTCCTTACAGATATAATTACTCTTGGTCCTTGAATGAAAGTATCCCAAATTACTTCATTAAGTTGAAATTTTCCATATGATTAGTAATGATAAAGCTCGCAATAAGTCAAATCTTAATTGTATAATTGACTTTCCGCCACTAGAAATGGCCAAACCCATATGGAGTCCCGGTTATGTTGTTTGCTATCATTTACAATATGGTCTTCTAAATAATAATAATAATTTTTAATAGCTGAATTTTTCTTCAAATATTTTGTATTCTAAAAGAAATACAACTAAAGAAGATACACTGGGGTACTCTGTTAAAAATTGTAGTCACATCATTTACTCTCGATTGTCACCTTGTGAAGAACTTTATTTATTTTAGAGGTTCAACAAATCACTTTTTGCTATCTCGAAATTGATCAGTTTTGATTGGTAAAAACGAAATTCTCAGTAAATAAATTGTTTACCTTTATGAAGAAGTAATCTTCTTTGTCGACTTGTACTAGTAAAATATTTTAAACCTATTCTAATTGTAATTTAATGTGAAAAAAAATATTACAAACCAAAATCTAGACTACTTTTTTCTTTATTTTGCAATAAATTAAAAACACATAAATGCTTTTATGAAAAAAGGAAAAATTTTTTAACATTTTATTTGCTATTTTTTTGTCTGATCTGCTAAAAATGTAAAATATTAAAAAAATAACTGCAAAGAATAAAAATAAAAATGTCAATTATAAAATATTTAGCATATGGCAGGATTATATAAAAACAAAATAGAATTCATAAAAAAAACAGCAAAAAATAAACTATAAATTTCATAATATCTATTTTTTTAAACAAGTTCAATTTGGCATTTAATTGTAAACATTTTCAACTTTAATATAACACAATGTTAATTTAAAAATTTATTTAAATGTATGGTAAAAAGCTAAAAAAATAATTTATGGAAAATCGCTCTTTGTAAAATGTCATTTATAAGCCAAATAATGTATTTTATTAGTTTATTACTAATTTTATATAGACAGATTTTTAAGCAGAAAATTTTCATAGATAATGTATAGAAATGAGTCTTCCAGCCTAAGAAATTTCTGTTACACCCGAAAAATGTATCACCATCCTGTGTATTGATTCCCATTCGACCTGGTGTGGGAATCTATATCCTGTCACCTTTTAAGATTTATAGAATCCAATCGCTGCAAGAAATAGCCACACCCAAGGTCATATACATATGTACAAGCAGGGATGCCGTTCGCCCGAGTAAAGTCGAAATTTGATCCTTTTTTATCACCGAATTTTGCGACTTTTTTAATTTTGTTGTTACTCTTTACTCTTTTTTTGTAAAGTTTCTCACAAAAAATATTTACTGCCAGGCCCACGACGTCATACGTATTCGTTCCTTTGTAAAACTACATTTAAAACAAAAACAAATTCTAAAATTTTGTTTTTATTTTAAATGTCATTGTACGAAAGAACGAATACGTGTGACATCGTGGGCCCGGCAGTTAATTTGCAGTAAATTATAATTTTTTTTATTATTTTTATAAAAACCACAAATTGTCAAAATTTAAAAGTACTTCACAGATTATTGTTTATTTCGGCAATACTTTTATCGCTTTTTTGCAACCTTTTCATGTATACGAGTACAATATGTTTAAACAAACTTTCGCAAATTTTCAGTAAAAGTTTCAAAGAATAGTTTTAGAAAAAAAACCTTTAAAAAACAAAAGGTTGTGAATATTTTACATTAACTTAAAAACTTTATTTTATTCTTTAAAATAAGATGTTTTGTTGAAATGAAAAGAAAATCTTAAAACAAGAAAGGAAATGAAGCAGAAGCAGAAAAAATCACGAGGTCTGAGGCGGATTACGTTAACATCGTAAACGTTAGAAGAAATGTAATATAACGCGATAAAATTCGCGAAAATATTGAAAAATTTAAGTATAAAATCCGCTAGATGAACCAATGTATCATAATTTATATAAGCTGACCGTACTTGTACTAAAACTACCTCACAGTAAATTAATAAACTAATAAATTAAAAGTAAAAACATGCAACTCAATGCTGTCGGCTTTAAATTTAATAGACAAAGATAAAGAAATCTGGATTCCTTGTGATGAACTTATTTTTAAATATAGAAATGAAAAAAAGTTGTATTTTGTATGTTAAGAAAAAATTGTTCAAGTCAAAGTACATTCAAATTAAAAATTTGAAGAAGACGCCAAGATCAAACGAATGAAATTAAAGTAAAAAAAAACTCATACGGCTTTAGTTGGAAATATTTATATTTTGTGAAAAATATCTTAACTTTAATTTTTTTGCCTTGTTTTTTAACAGATATCCTATACTCCTTTGTCGATGGCAGCATACGACAGTCAAACTTATTAAACTTAACTTGGTAGTCACAAGATTACATATTCTTTCAAATTTTAAATCTTCTCTCACTTTTTTTACTAAGAATTTGCTTACAAATTTTCATTTCATACAGTGTTTCAAATTTAACTTAATAAAACAGCTGATTATAGTTTTAATTTATTTATTAGGTCAATAGATTTTTACACACTTCCTGACTAATTATGACAAGCAAATATAGAGCTACATATATATATATATTATATATATATATAACATACAAAATACAAAATAAGATTTCTCTCCAGTACGTCATTAGTCTCAGATAAGTCCATAATATGGTAAAATTTATTGAAGTTAACACATGCGCGACGAAAAGAATCATTATTAGCAAATGCAGAACGGTAGTATTTTAATGCTAAGAGTTCAAAATTGCGGATAGGTCTAACAGGAACATTGGACTTTAGTTGACTCAGTAGGAACTCTGAATCAACACCATTACGAATCAGATCCAGAACAAATAAAGCACTCAACATCAATCGTCGACTTTTTAGAGTAGGCAATTTTATCAGAGCAAGTCTGCTATGAAACGGTGGGAATTCCAACCAAGAACCACGGGGAGTGAAAGTTAAAAATTATTTTTGTACCGATTTATCCAAATTGTAATATTTATACTTTAAAATATTGAGCAGCCATGTGAATTTTTCAAGCAGTATGTGTAAAAATTTTGAATGAGAATTGAAAAATAATTCGATGGTGTGACTGCAGCTTAAGTAGATTTGTTCAGTATATATGAAAACATGTATAGAAGCATATATAATGCAACTGTATACGTTATGCATATGAATTTTTCAATAACCTTTTTGTTTTTTATCAATTGCTTTTGATTTTTTGTGCTTTTTATTTAAAAAAACCATTTAAAAAAAGATGTGCGATTTATATTTTCTCAAATGACTTTCTTGCGCTACTTTATTTTTATAAAACGACCTCTTGAGCGACTTTTCAAAAATTCTTAGCGGTAACCGTGTCTAAAAGAACATTATACATATTATAAAAATACAGTTCACACAAATAGCAAGTTCGCTCATTTTAAAATTAATTTGCAAATATTCAGTGTCTTGGAAAAAAAACAAAATATTTTCTTCGAAAAATTAATTAATTTTAAGCATTTTAGCAAACAATATTTCACCTATCATTCAATATAATGTTTCTCCAAAATAGTTCCTGAAACTGAATATTCAATTACAATAAAAAATGTACAATGAAGATTAATCTTTCGCAAATTTAATCACATTTCATTCAAAATCTAGTATTCACAATGAATAAATTGAAGAACAACTTTATTCTTTTACATAGTCAAATATAAAACAAACATAAAATATTTCATTTAGCATTTCAAAAACATCAAGACCACATACAGTATGATTGATATAATTCATCAATTCAATAATTCAATATCACTCATACGTCAGGAGATATTAATATAAAAATTGCAAGTAGTAATCTGTGCTTTTTCTCAATTTATATAACATATTGTAATTTATACATTATTTCATTATATTTATATGTATGTACATACAAATATGTTTATTATAATTTGTTATAAAAGTGACTCCTTCTCTTGCCTGCTATCGTTCGCTTGTCCTGACATGCCGTTAATGTGTTTGTGTATTTGTCTGCAATTGTTTCGTTATTTATATGAAACTGATTGTTTTAATACAGTTGGCTTTTGTTTTCAATTAAATTTCCATATAATTTTCATGACATGATAAACTACCTACACAAGTCATGCATCATCCATTCATAAGCGTTTATATATAATAAACATATATACGCACACATGCTCACCTATTCAGATTCGCACACGTTTGTTGCAAATGTGTGTATGCTTGTGTTATATTATGAGTAAAAAGTTTCGTGTGTCAGAAACAAAATACAAAAGTTTTTTTTTAGTTTTTCTATAGTTACTTTTTTTATATCTACCTTTTACAAGCAAAAATGTTACATTTTAAGAGTGTATTTGGCAGACAATTTATTACATAAACCAAATGGATGAAAATCTCAGTGGACGTTAAACATTTATGCGAAATAAAATAATAAAATAACAAAAAATAACCTTATGGCACTGTTGATTATATATGAAAAAAAAATATTAAAAAAATATTATTAACTTGAGAGCTGTTAGAGAGGTTGGTACTCCACTACAAATTTTCTGGAAGCTTCACAGCAAAACTGATTCAGAAATTCAAGAGTTTTCACCTCAAAGGGGTTTAGTGGCATAAGAAAACCTAAAGCATTGTTAAGCGCACTTTCGTATATTAGTATTTTATATATCAAAGTAAATAGTCTGCGACTAGTTACAGGCTTTTCCCCTAATCATTTCAGTTTGAACGTATTCTTTGTAGAGAAAAACATTGGTTCTTTCAACTTTGCGTCGCTAAACTATGTGAAAAGATGCAACAACCGCACACATTCCCTGTGACTGAAATGTACAAGGCGGGTCTTTCACTCTGAACTAATACGCCTAGATAATATAAGGAGGCTTTTGAAGCTTTTGCACTAATTTTTATTAGAATACTCCCACAAAACTTGAATTAATTTAGTGGTCTATGCCACAAAAAATCCATCCGTTGTCTCAGTGTACGTCCTTGAAGCAAAACTTTATTTATTCAGTTATTCCAGTGAAATTTTTAAGGAGAGGATACTTTTTCAAGCCAAGTCAAACGTATACCTATTTTAGTTATATTCACTGAAATAGAAAAAAATACCTAATTGCTTGTTCCCTTCCCCATGGAAAAAACAATAAACAAAATATAATTCATTCATTCATTTTGTTAAGTTTTTCCCATACGCAATGAACATACACATCCTTATTTCATTCTCATCTCTTTCAGGTCTGATCTCTTTTTCTTTTTCAACTTCACTCAGAAAAATAAATATTATTACTCATAAACATATAGTATTGCTTCCTCTAAAGAGGGTCAACTCATTCTTTCGCCAAAAAAATACAGTGTATCCGTTTTTTTTTATATGAAAGTAGTATAAAAAATAAACAGTTTTTTGCCTCTATTGAAAATTTTAAAATTTTGAGTTGACGCTCTTCTAAGGAAGCAGTATGATACAGGGAAGGAAAATTACTTTTATGATTTTGTAGCAAGTATGAAAACAAAATGTACTTTTTAGACCATGACGGTACCATTTTTCAATATTTATTAATAAAAACATAAACTTAACAAAAATGTTTATAAAAATTCAGAAGTATACAATAAAAAACAGAAACTTAACAAAAATGTGTATAAAAATCCAGTATACAATAAAAAATATTAAATATTACATTCATACGTCGAGATCGGTTAGTTAACAAATTTTATTTATTAAATACTTTTAGATAATAAATTTTCTGTTATTTTAAAATTAAAGCAACAAGAATTTGTTGACTTCAATAAATCTTTTGTTTGTATCAAATTTGAAGCAGTAGAAACATGTAGTCTATTTTTTCCTTTGTTTTAATTAGGTTTTGGAAAGAAAAAACTCGTTCGACGTTCTGTACTGATTATTTATCGCTTCAAAGTTTGTTTGTTCGTGTGGAAACATTTTCACCAAAAGAATTTTCACAAAATGAATTTGTTTCTCCCATAATAACTTTTTCTGGAGTAAACGTATCGAACCATTTTAGTACTTCATTATTAAAGTCCACCTTTGATCTTAAAACACTACAAAAATGCTTTAGCATTTGTTTTAAATTTTTTTATAGTGTCGTTGTAAATATTGTTTGTTGAAATATACACATCAACTTCTGTACCACAATAAACTTCCTAAAATAGTAATATTTTAAAACAATTTACTAGATAAAAACAATTTAAGCTTACCCTGCTTCCTGGTTATGTATTATAAAAAATTTTCCAATAATTTGTATTTTAATTAAAAGCACAGTTAAAAAATTAGAAGTAAAAGCAACTTGGTCCACAGATATAAAACTTTGTCTTTCGGCAATTTAATTTTTTTTACAACACATAAAATTATAAGTCTGAAGTTGGCAAACAACGCTTACAAATCATAAGTAATTAACAAAAATACATATAACAACAGCCAGGGCGAATTCATGTACCAGGTGGTGCCAAATCAACAGACGATTTTTGTAAGAAGTTCGCAATAAAGTACTAGGTAGATTTTGTTGTTGAAGGTACATGAATTCGCTTTGACATCAGCAATGCAACAAAAACAGAGAAGCTGACAGTTTAAAATAAAACACACACAAACAAAATTAAAGAGAACATGGACAAAATTATTAAATTGTACCAAGTAGCTCGCGGTAGTACCAAAGTACCAACAAGGTCAAAAATGTACCATAAAAAGTACAAATGTACCATGATTTCCATCCGTAGTGCGATATGTTTATGAGTAATAAAATTTATTTTTCTGAGTGTTTCTTTCTGTGTACTTGTAATAGGCTTAAAATCAATATGCAAGTAATAAATTTCTTTTGTATTGGCATAGTCAAAAACTTAAAATAGAAAGCCTAAAAAACAGGTTCTTCAGAAAAGCATATAGGAATTATTTTTAAATTTGTTTGTTTTTTCTTATAAAAAAATAAGAAAACTATGTTTCATTCAATTTTTCAAGTACAGACTCTTAAATTTGTCTAAATATTTCACCAATTTTATTTATAGTTTATCTTTAGCCACAAAATACCTAAACAAAATTTAGAAACTTAATATTTGATGCAATCACAGTTAAAATATAAAAAAAGCGAAAAAACAAATCCCACTAAATTAAAAACCATTTCATCACAAATGAGCTCAACAGTAACATTATCTAGACTCCAGCGGCAAAAATTCAATAGCTATTTTTTCCTTACTATGTACATGTCATTCAACTAATCATTATTGCTCTTCACATTTATCATTTTCCGGTTCTATTTTATATATAAAACAGTTCTTTATAAATATTACATTTTATTACAAATATTACTACCTTCATGTTTATTTGCTTTTGAATGTGTGTAGGTGTAGCGGAAATAATTTGGAAATTAAAATAAAAGCAGCTTTCGAATCATTGTTTATGTAAACGTGTAGCTAGGCTGGCAAAAACAGGCTTAAGCACCCCAGAGACCAGAAGGATATGTATCCTACATATTATTTAGCAAACTTTCATCAAGAAAGTTTTATTTATACATTTACTGGAGCCTATTTACTTGACTTCAGGTTATTTCATTTGCTTCCAAACTAGCGGACATAATGAGGTTTTTTCTTATACAATTTTCTTTTTATATCAAGCTTATGTACTTAATAAAGGGACGTTTTTTGGCTGCAGATTTTCAAAATTTGAATTTGGCAAATCATTTGTGATTCCATAGCGAATAATCATCTTTTATAAATATTGAAAGGAAACCTTGGAAAAATAATATTTCAGAACTTTTAATGGCGTTTTAATAATTCTTAAGTTTTTAAGCAGCCTAAAAGTTGCATTCTACGCAGCCCTTCCATCTGTAGGATTTCCAAATACAATATTAAACGAATAAATAGTATGTTTGCACAAGTATGGAAATTTTTTAATTTTTGTTGTTAGTTTTTTAATTTCCATATTACGAGTATAACATTTAGATAAGCTGCTGTCATAGCAAATCAAAATAATATTTTAACTGATATCCTGCCACTACCTTAAGTTTCTAAATCTTTTTCTTCGTAATATTAAACCTTTTTTTCAAAAATGATTTATATGAACTTATTTCAATTTAAATGAGAAAACATTTTATTTTCTATATTTATTGTATTTTATATTTTCATATTTTCATTTCAATAGAATTGACATCTGTTTCGGACATTTGTTTTCCTTTTTTTCTCTTTTTTTATGCAATTAGTTTACATGTATTTTCTTTCAGGATTTTTGCTTGTTCTGTAGCTTTTTTTAGATAAATTATAAATGAATTGTAATGCCAAAGGCTAATTGAAATTCCAAGTTATAAAAGTTAAATAAATTAGAAAAGATAAAGGAAAAAAGTAGCAAGTAGGGCCTTAATGCTCGGTCGTGAAGAATTTTGTAAGAATTCCCTTTCAGTGTAAGAAATTTCCGGTAAAATGAGGTAACAACTTAAATACGGTAAGAGTTAATAGCTACAAGCCACTTATAAGTAAAAAACCATCTTGACTTTACCAAACGGTATCTGCTGTGGTCAAATGCACAGCGGGCCTAGCTGTTGTGCAGCGATGAATTCAAATTTAATTTATATGTTACTGGTGGCTTTAATTGAGCGCGCCGGCCGCCAATCGAGTATTTTTCCCCAGATACCTGTTGTCAACTCTTTTACAATCCGGTGTTCAATAGTGGTATTGTTAATGAATAATATATTTATGTAAGATAACTTATATTTTTCAATTTTATAATTTCCCTTGTAGAGATACTGGTTCCAAAACCAAAATTTAGGGAACAATAATTGACATTAAGTGAAATTTTGCAAAGGCTCGTTCTTCTCCATTTTAAAGAATAAATTTTCTTTGGAAGCATATTTCAGCAAGATAACGATGCTAAGCACGATATTCGCATAGCTCACAAGTTTCAGAGTAACCATGTTGCTAAAATTTTGGAGTGATCACCGTAATCTCCCGATCACAAGCCCATAGAGTACCTATGGGAGCTTGTAGTTCGGGAAGTTTAGTAACAAAATATCAAATTTATAGCAATTAGAAGAAATTATAAAATAAGAATGGAAAAATAGAGCCACTGATCAATTAATATAACTACTTGATTTCATGCCATCGAGGTTGCAAACGGTAATAGCATATATCGGCTATGCTACATATTATTTTACGGAAAAACTTAATAACAATTATTAATTAAAATTCCAACTTTAAAGTTGCAGACGAAATTGGAATATCGCCAATTAAATTATATGATACGTGCTGACTGTGAAATATATTTTATCGATATAGCAGAAGAGGCGGAAGAAGCCGCCAATACTGGAAACCTTCACGTCGTGTATTCAGCAGTAAAGCAAATAAGTGGAAACGACATCAAAGGCGCTGCTTTGTTCAAAGCAAGTGGTTGCTCCGATCTAACAGCAGCAGATCTAACGCTGACGTGAAATCTTTTTCTCACAATCTTCAACAGAACACGATGAACAATAGGACGAAATTTTTACAACATCTACTTGGCGAATCCCGGGAAGGGAAATTTTGCAAGATCCTCCGTCGTTTAAGACGGTTTCGGTGGCGTTAAAAATATGAAGTCTTGACAACATCACTGCAGAGGTTTTAAAGGATGGTGCCGATACGTTAGCAGAATTTTTCACACCATTTAAAATAATGTACGATGCAATAATAAATTTCCTGCTGATTGGAAAGAGTGTGTTAGTCACAATTCCCAAAAAGGGTACCCTAACGGTATGTAACAACTGGCGCATCACTACTGTAATAAATGCAATTGATAAAGTAATGGCAATTCTGAGTCTGCGACATATTTCACTATAAGTTGAAAAAATTTTTCGTAACGTATAAGCTTGTTTTAAGGCTGTTTGTTTGAATGTCGATAATGTTATAACTTTTGTGATAGGTGAAATTTTAAAGTCGAAAAGTACGCAGTTTAAAGTAGAAATTTATTTCAACTTTGGATTCATTACCATACTTATCTGCTTCTAATAAAATTGTCAAACTTCATTTCATGTGCATGACATCAGTCATCAAGTATCATTCCTGTTAGAATGTAATAAAGGTAGCACAGATCTGCAAATATTTTAAGTTGTGGTTCTTGTACAATTAGTGATCTCAGAGATCCAAGTATTTGTTTTACCTTAAACAATGTATGACAAATTATCTCATCAAACATGCTCCTGAATAAATACGGAATTTATAGTCGAGTAATTGAGTTAGTAAAGAAAAAATACCAAAGTATATAAATTAACGGTTTAAAATATTGGGAATTCTTTACATATTTCTCTTTAGCAACGTTATAATCGTCTATGAAAAGTAAATTAGAGGACATTTATAAGTTGATCGTTAACAAAGTCACAAACTATTTAGTGAAAATTTAAATTTTAAGTTCTGGCCTAAGAAGTGATTGACATTTATTATAAGAAGTTGGTCCTGTAGTTCTTACAAGGAATTAAACCGCTATAAGTGAATAATAGAAAACCACAAAAATTATTGTTTTACTATTGCGAAGAAATTTGCCCAAATTGCGTGTCACAAGAAACATATACCCACTCGTTTTTTGCCGTTGAGGGTCGTATTTCCAATTGGCTGGGCCTACTTTTTGTAAATTTTGACTGAGCTTTCGACACAATTTCTCGTATCGGTAAAGATAAACCAGAAAAAAATTTCACCCCAATACGTGAATTGTACTACAAAGACGCACTGTATGAAGTCCGTTTTAATGGTAAAGAAAGTTAACTTATTGCAACAGTTACAGCTGTAAGGCAAGGTTGCATTCTATCTCCAACACCATTTATTTACTTTTGGACTTTGCAATGAAAGAAACCAACAGGGCGGCCCCTTCGGGAATCTGATGGAATCTGTCAGAGTAGCTTAACGATGTTGACTACGCACATGACATTTGTTTAATGTCACATCGATTTGCAGATATTGAAGCAAAGATAAAAAGACTGCGAAAACGCCAAAAAAGTAGGGTTGAGAATTAACTTCACACTTTAGGGATCGGTACTAAAATAACAACACCTTTGACAGTTGATAGCACTAAAACTGCAGCCGTTAAGACTTTCACCTACTTCAGATGTAAAATAAAAAAAACTGTGGTTCGGATGCTGATATATGTGATCGCATTAATAAAATACGAACAGCTTTCCTCAAGCTACGCAAAGTCTGGCGTGCTAATAATATTTCACAAAACACCAAGTTACGAATATTTAACTGTAGCGTAAAGTCTGTACTACTATTCGGATGCAGTACATGGAGTCTTACACAAGTGATCATGAGGAAGATTCAATCATTTTTTGATTGTTGCCTTAGGCATATATTACATATATATTGGCTAAATCGGACTTCAGGAAAATTCCTCTGCCAGCAGACTAACTGTGGTCCAGTTGAACTATATGTACGCAAATGGACATGGTTAGGTATTATTCGTAGACAACCATCAACTGATATTGCTGGATAGGCACACGATTAGAATCCGCAAGGTCGACGCCGACAAGGACGATCACGCAATACATGGATACCAAATTACCCGCAACAAATCGAAATAGTTGGAGCGAATTTGTTAACGCTCTATGTGTTTCGTGAAAATTTTATTTAAGTGTTATATATTATTATGTTAAAATGAATAAAATATATATCTATATATATTTTTTATTAAAAGAGTAAATTTTTATTCACAAATCCTATAAGCTAAATAAGGTACAATGGTACGGAATTTTAGTTACGTCCCTACGGGAAATGTTGTACCCGTCCTATGAGTGGTGGGAATCGTAAAAAAATTTCCTGGGTCGTGATTGGTAAAAAGAGGAAGTATCACAAAACTAGAACAAAAGTGCTTACAAAATTCCCTCACTCTGCGCAACATCGGAAGATTTACGTATTATTTTTTAAGTTTTTCGGGAGCAAAAACTTTTAAGTATCTTTTTATATTTTTTTTATTTATGGCCATAGATTACATTAATTAGTATATTATCTGGTTAAAAAAGTAATGCATTTGGTGCTTTAGATAAAAAAATTCAGAATTTTATCTTAATCTAAACCGAAGTTATACTGACTAAATGGTAAATTCCTGCCATATAGGGTACATTCTTACATGCAGTAATCGTGCAATAATCAAAGCTTAGCGTTCGAAATCCATCAAGTTGCAATATTTTTTTCCAAAAGTCTTCTAATGCAAATTATTGTCCGTTCTGCTGCATATCGATTCACAAATTTATTGCATTTACCATCACATAATAAAATTTTTATTTTTAAATACATTTTTTACATATAGATTTATTGATGTGAAACTTTTAGACTCATTCGATGAAAAGTCATCGAAAGACTAGATTTTACACCAGGCCTTAAGGAACTATTCTGTGGCATGGTCATTGAGGACTAGACTTGGACAGATTACTCTAGGATAGTTCTATTAATAGTTTTTAAGAAACCATTACTGGGACTGGTACGAAGAATACCACCACAGGACAATTACGTAAGGGTTAGGTCTAAAGCCTGCCGCAGAGTATCTTAATTCTATCAACTAACCCCCTCCAATGACAAAGCCATGTAAAGGTTACCAGAATATCTTATATAAAGTTCCGGAACTCGAACCGGTTGCTAGTCCCTGGAAATTAGTCACGTGACGTGTCTTGTGACATGTTCTTTTCCCTCTAGGGCTCCTAATTCAATTAATCCTAATAATTGAATAAGGAAACTATTAATAAATCTTTCTTGCGGAAAATTTGGCACAAAAACCTCTTACAATCTTTGAAAATGTTATAATGAAATTTGGTAACACAATCACTACTAAGATTCTTTTTAACAAAAAATTCTCAGAGACTGTTTAGTAAATTTGTTATTGTTTCAAAATTAGACAATCTGCATTTTTCATTAAATGACAGCGTCAAATCATTGGCAAACGCGTTTTACTTTTTCTATATAAATCTATTGTGTAGTAAGTCCGTGGGGAATCTAGGGGGAGGATTATGTTTTGTCTAAACTAGTTTGGACAGAACAAGTATTCTTTTTTTATATATTACAAGTTGCATTGCATTTTTTATATAAGTACTTACAACATTGAATTTACCTACTTACCCAGTTTACTTACCTTAATTGCACCTATTGTAAATTATACCTACTTAATACAGATGTCAACCGGTCAAACCGTTTGACTTCGGGTTTGTCACCAAGTTTAGTAAGCTCAAGATCTACATTTTGTGAGAACAATTACTTATTTTACTTAACTTTGAACTCGCAACCGCTGCTCATCGGAACCGCAATAAATCTTAAAATTAAAACTTAAAACTTACGCTTTTCTTAACTTACATAAATAAAATTAATCATTGAGCCTAACTAAAATAAGAATAAAATAAAACCCTTGGTATTAAATAACATTAAGTTACTTAATTAATCCCTTAAAGAAAAAAAGAAAAGGACACCCTATAACTGTACACAATTACCAGTTAGATAAAAGCACGAAGAACTAATTTTTTCTTTTGTCTTTTATCCCTTAACCCCTCGCAATTTCAACCATTCCGTGAGTGGTTTAAATTGGAATTTCCTTTAAGGTTGGCCCTCGTGCGTCCCGCACTTTTTAGCTCCCAACTAAGAGGAAATTTTTTGGATAAATACCCCAGAATTATTCAGAATTATTTTTAAATTTTTGTTTTGAATAACCTGAAGCCTTTTTGTATGTGTCTTAGCATTTTTTGTGAAACCAGGCTGGACAGCCGTAAGCCATTGCGGTTGAAAACACATATTATACAACAATAACTTATTTTTAAAGTTGAGCTTAGACCTCCTTCTAGGTATGGAGTGCAGAGCATTACATTTTTAAATTTTTTCTCGCCACTCTATATTTCTGCTTTAAGCAGCAGAATTAATTTTAATCAAATAAATATTAATACTATGAAGTTTTATTTGTAAAAATAGAACTAAACGCTAAAAAGTAAATTTTATTAAGCAAAAACTTATGATGAATTACTATCATCGATTACTAAAAAAAGGAAATATATCTGACCTTCAGTTGCATCTTTTTTGCCGTAAGTTTTCACTTTTTTATTTAATTTTACAAAAATATATTTTTCATTTTTTTTTCAATTTTCTTACACTATGTATTCTTTCTTCCTTTAATCTAAAAATAAATTAACAGAAAATAAGTAACATGAACATGAAATGAACATCTAGAAGCTTAAGAGTTCTTAACAGAATAATAGAAATACATAAATCATTTTAGAAAGTAACAACAAAACTTTCTGCTGTCATACTTGCACTCTTGGCGTAAGTATGCAGGTGTACAGGAGCAACCTTGTACGTATGCTAGTTTTTGTCGTGCCAGTTTTATTAATAATTTCCACCATATTGTTTACTCGTGCGTACAACATGAAATAAAAGTAACTAAAGTTTTTCTCAACGTAATATAACAAAATATTGTTATTGAAAATTGTCTGCTTAAAAGCACTGAAAATAGAGCGAAAACTCAATTCAAGCAAATGGAAGAAAAACAAAATCAAAAGAATTTTTTCAGTTTCTAATAAAATTTGTTAGAGTTGAAAGTATTTCTTGAACATTCTTTCTTTATTGCTAAATAAACTAACAATATATTAAAATAGCAGATAATTTTTTTTTATCTCAAAGTTTAATATTAAATTGTTACTTTAATAAAATTTTTTACGTGTTTATTAAATTCATTTGAATAACAACTTAACAGACTTGCAACGTCTGCCAGTTCAAAATCAATTTTAAGCTCTATTTAAAATAATTTTTCTGTTTAGGAAATTTGGAAGCTTTGCATTCATTGATAGTACATATGCAATTTTGTCATTGTATAATTCCGTTTCCAGTTTAAAGGTTCGTTTCTCCATCAGCCAATTGAAAAACTATAAGAAAATGAAAATACCGACACGTAGTTGTTGATGCTTCAACGTATGACAAAAGACTGGTTTTTATTAAGTTAAAGTAAATGAAATGAACATAAAAAGAAATTCAAGAACAAATGATATAAACGTTTAGGGTTGCCCTTACATTCGGCCATTCCTGATTATTCAGCGTCCTCGCTGTTAGAAGCGGAATCGTCATCATCGAAAGGCGGAAGTGAGCACCACGGCTTAAGACCATCAGAAGCATATACGGAACAATAGTGGCGTTGTTTTCTGTTCGAGTAGGGAAGATCTTCGACCACATGCCTGTCGTTGTTAAGAATTTTTGTTACTTGAAACGGGCCTTTAAAGCGGGGTTCCAGTTTCCGCGAAATGCCAGTACTTGGGGCCTCATTATTGACAAGAACTAAGTCACCAACATCATACTGCTTTGGCTTTGAGTGAGCGTTGTCAAATCTTAGCTTGGCTTTTTGACGAAACGCTTCGATGTTCACGGCTGCGACTTTACGCATTTCGCTGAGACTGGCCATTCGTTCGTCGTGCGGCACTGGATTCGAGTCGTCGTCCTGCAAAATTTGAACGAGCTTGTTGCACACGATATCCCGAGGATGAAAACCATAAAGCAACTCATGAGGAGAACAACCAGTTGTCGAATTTTTCAGTACATTCAATGACCACTGTATAGCACGAAGTTGTTCGTCCCAACGACGATCATTTTGGGTCGACGGCAGTAGCATTGATAAAATAGTCCGATTCATACGCTCCACTTGACCATTCGCTCTAGGGGTACGTACGGCATTAACGACATGTTTTATTGAGAGGTCTTTACAGTATTTGCAGAAGTCCTTTGATGTAAAGGCGGAGCCTCTATCAGACACTATTCGTTCCGGAGCGCCGAAAAAACTGGTGACTTCGTCTAAGACTTTTATCACGTATTTGGTGGCGGTACTAGGGACAGCTCTAATTACCGTGTACTTCGTAAAGGCATCCACCAAAACCAAAACGTGTTCGTTGCGTTTGCTCGATTTAGGAAACGGCCCCAAATGGTCGAGATGTATGGTTTTAAACGGTACTGGCTCCATCTCGCTGAAGTGATACTCGCCCTCCTTAGTACCACCTTCTTGTTTGTTATACGCACATTGTACACATGACTTCACAAATGCTTTGACGAAGTTCCTCATGCGTGGAAACCACATAAGCAACTGTAATTTTTCCACCGTCCTATTTATGCTTAAATGTCCACCACCCTCATGAGCATCTATAGTAACTTTAAAGCGAAGGGACTTCGGAACCACCCAGAGTTTCTTATCATTTTGTATTTTGTACAATCGGCCACGATCTAACGCGTAACATTTCAGGACTCCCTTGTCCTTATCGCCAATCTTATTAACTATTTGTTGAAGTTTTTCATCCTGCAGCTGCATGCTAAACAGCCAGTCGTTTAACTCAATGTCCGCTCTATCGATACGTAACGAAGCGGGCTCTACGTCCGATGACTCCTCACTAGGCATTCGGCTCAAAGCATCTACATGTGCCATCTGTTGCTCTGTCCTATGTTCGATATCGACATCATAATCTTGGATGCGGAGCCACCAACGTGCTATGCGTGGAATTAATTCTTTTTTCTTCATTGCTGTTTGCACTGCACTGCAATCGGATACTACTTTCACCGGTTTGCCATAAACATAGTATTTGAAGCGTTCTAAGCCTTCAACCACGGCCAACGTTTCTAATTCGTAGCTATGCATGTGTTTTTCCGTTGGACTGGTGGAACGACTGTAATATGCTATTGGCCTCCACGTACCATTAACATCCTGCAAAAGCACTGCAGCCAGTCCAACCGAGCTCGCGTCCGTGTGTATCTGATGTTGCGCTTTGACATCATAAGCAGCTAAAACGGGTTCTGATATGAGTGCATCTTTCAGGTCTTGAAACGCCTTTTGTTGGCTTACACCCCATTTGAATGTTTCGTTTTTTCGGAGTAGTAGACGCAACGGCTCAGATATGACAGCATATGCTGGTATAAATTTTCTGAAGTATCCACTTAAACCAAGAAAACGACGGACCTCCGTAACATTTTCAGGACGACTAAAATTAACTATGGCATAAGTCTTAGCTGACCCCGGCCGAACTCCATCTTGCGCCAAATGATGACCCAAAAACGATATAGTGCGTTGAAAAAAATTGCACTTATGTGGATTTAATGTTAACTTAAACTCCCGTAGTACGGCAAAAATTCGTCCCAACTTTTCAACCATTTCTTGCTCCATTTCAGCCCCTACAAGTATGTCGTCCATGTAGTGGAGCATATCACCCGGAAGAGTTTTGTCTTTGACTTTCGCCATTAAACGTTGAAAAGCCATTGGAGCATTCTTTAGCCCGAATGGCATTCTTTTAAATTCGTAAATTCCTTCCGTGGTTACAAAAGCGGTATACTTTCGGCTCTGGGGGTCCACAGGTATTTGGTAGTATCCGCTATTCAAGTCTAACGTAGAAAATATTTTATATTTTGTCGCCTCCTGTAACCTCTCCTCAATATTCGGCATTGGATAGATTTGCTTCTTCATATGTAAGTTCAGCCTTCTATAATCAACACAAAATCGTTCGTTTCCATCCTTTTCTTCACCAAAATAATAGGGCTAGCGTACTCAGATTCGGACGGCGATATTATATCGTTATTCAGAAGATCTCTTACCATTTCGTTAACGATACGCTTCTTTGGCTCAGGTATTCTGTACGGAGTCTGCGTAATAGGCCTGTCGGTATCCAGTTCGATTTTCAATTCGACCACATTCGTTTTTCCGATTTCATCTAAACTATTCGCGAACACGTCACTATAGTCGGCAACCAGCGTAAACAGAACAGCTTTTGTTGAGTCGGCTACGTCACCACACTGTATATTAATTCTACTCTGCTCTGGATTCTCGGAAACGCCCTTCATGAACTTAAACTGACCATTTTCGACCAACCCTCGTACCTTCTTCTCCGAAAATATATTCTGACCAAGCAAGACATCTTCTACCAACAAGTCATCATCGGTCACATTAAAAACTGTGTCAAATTCAACGTCATCAACCTCGACCCGAGCTTTAAAACACGATTTTAGCGTACGTACACCACCACAAATACCTTTTATTTGCATTGAGCATGATTCCAAATTGCATGGTATATTCGCCACAACAGCTTGACGCACCATATTGCATTGGCTCCCGGTATCGATAAATGCGGATAACTCCCTCCCATTCACCAAAAGCTTTCGAGTAAACAAATGATCAGCTGATTGAACGCTGCGAACACTTGGCTTTTGATTGCCGCAATTCGCTGGTTCGCCCTGTCGATGCACTTTTTGACAATCTGTGTAACGCGGCCTTCGTTGCGGCTGGGGACAATTGTACGAAAAATGTCCTTCTCCGGAACAATTAAAGCATTTATCATCCTTCTTTTTCGGAAAATCGAATTTTTCGGTCTTGACTTTTACATTTACCGGTTCACCTCTCGGGGCATACGAAGGAACGGAATAGCTAACAGATGGTGTATTACGCAAAAATTCCGAAAAAGTTTCGCGCATTTCACGCAACGATGAAAATCGCATCGCGGCGGTGGCGGCTTGAAGGTCACGATTTTTTAACCCGTCGCGCGTGTATTTAATTACAGCTTTATCGCTTAGCTTATATTTTCGGCCCAGAGCAGAAACCCTAAAACAATAATCAATTACACCCTCATTTATTTCTCTCTGTGTACTAGCCAGCTTTCGGTGTATTTCTGCTTCGTCCATCTGCACGCCAAACTCATCCACTAATTTTTCGGCTAATTCGCTCCAAGTAGTATACATTTCCTCAGACCCGTCTAACCATAATTTTGCCGAGCCCTTAACCTTACTGTAAACCGCCAAAATCAACGCCTTTTCCTCAAAACGATATGCCATCATAGCGGTATTGACTCTATTTACAAATTGTTCGGCACTCAGTGACCCATCATCGGTGGGGTTAAATTCAGGGATAGTATCTGATATCTCCTTTATCGAATAATGGATGCGATTTTGGTTGGTGGTAACATCAACCGCCACTGGTGGTAACATAACATTAGATGATCTATTTTCAATGTTTACCCTCTGGCCTACTGTAGTTATTAATTGCTGCATCATCATTTTCAACTCATCTATCTGGGTCTGCACACTTGGTTCGCCCGTTTCTATTTCGATTTCCTCTGACCCAATTTCCTGGGTAAGACGAATGATTAACTCACTCTTGTTACCTGTTGTTAATAAATTACGTTCGCGTAATAAGTTTTTCAACTGTTCTGATTTCAATTCTGCCACTTTTACCAACATTTTCAAAACGCTGTTGGTATGTATATTTCTTTACATAACGTTGCGACTAGCATATGTCTTTGTTGTCTCAATAGCAACCCCTTTATCGTTCAGCAACTGCGTGGACGTACACAATCTTTTTCAAATACACTGCGTCGACGCAAACGTTTTTTCTTTTTGTTTTCTCTGCTTAAATACACACACGTACACTCGCGAGAGTTCTTATCCAACTTCTGAACTGAAAAACTATAAGAAAATGAAAATACCGACACGTAGTTGTTGATGCTTCAACGTATGACAAAAGACTGGTTTTTATTAAGTTAAAGTAAATGAAATGAACATAAAAAGAAATTCAAGAACAAATGATATAAACGTTTAGGGTTGCCCTTACACAATGCAAAGAGGTTCGCAAAGCCAGGTTCATCAACAAGACATGCGTAGTGAAGCGATTGAGCCCAGATCTACTGCGAGTCAATCACAAGACAGGGCACGGCCCGTAAGTTTGCAAGACCGTTTGGGATAGACTTCCTGGAAACCTCGTCGCAGTCGTACTATTGCTGCAACATCCACCGGACGTACCAGAGAAGAATCTAGAACACGCAGTTCCAGTGCAAGACAAATTTTGCTCGGCGCCTTACGTACAGTACGCCGGTCACAGAAACAACTATAGAATTTTTGCCATATTTTCCAAGGCGGCCAGGATGTTTAAAGCCATTCTAGCTCACGGAACTTATCGTAAATATATATATATATAAGTACTTTTCGTTCCAACCATGGCGAGTTGGAATTTTTTGAATTGTATCGGTTGTTTTAAATATTATTATACTGGAATAAGTCAATATTGTCATCTCTGTCTACCAATGTGAGTTATTGATGGTGAATCATCTCTTTTAACAAAACTCAACGAAATTATGTTAACGAATCTTGTGGTCATATGAATGAAAATTTGGATTTGATAGGCCAGTTAAAATACAGTCGCCGAGTACTCAAGACGACCACAAGGATTCAACTAGCAATACTAAAATTTTTCTTTGTAAATAAATTGAAAAAAAACTTATTCTTAAGTATACATTTCATCAAAAGCCATCGGTAATCAATTCAATTCCGATTGATTAAATCCTTGACTCTTTTCGCCAATTTAACAAATTTCTTCAATTTTTGTAATATTTTGGCTACAAAATTAAACTGTACGCCTTGCCAGGCGCTAAAGCACCTCATCCAGACCAGCTCTCCTAATAAATCTCAAGATTGCCAGATGTTCTAGCGTTGGCAGTTCCCAATCCTCCAATAGGTGTTTGCCCAATTGGCTATATCTTCTGTGGCATAAAGTTTCATGCTCCTTCAGAATATACTCTGGAGTTTCATCCTCGTAATCACAGAATCTGCACAGGCCGTCATTCGCAATGCCAAGTCTGTTGAGGTGTTTTCTCAATCAGAAATGGCGTGTGAGGAAGCCTGTGAGCATTCTTAGATTGTTTTTACTTATGGACATGAGAGCTAAGAAACGAATTTGGTTATACATTCTAATAATTAACTTTGCATGCCTCAGTCCAGGGAGATTGAACCAGAGGTGTTCCCTGGTACTTTTAGTCTTCGTCGATATATTTTCTTAGATTTTATCCAATCCAAGCCCACAAAACGGTTCTGGTCCGACTATGGGCTTACTAGCCTCTTTCCTGCCCATTTTGTATGTGTCTTCACCCATAAATCTCCGATTGAAGAATGACACGAGCTTTCCCCGAGGACTCATAGTTGTTAATCCTCGGTCCTACAACTCTCACACCAGAGCCTGTCAGCGTTCTGGGGCCATCAGTGTATCACCTGATGGTGCTCGTTTCAAACTAATGTTGTGGTGACGTTTCCTCCCATTCCCTTCTTTTGCACTTAAGAATTTACATATAATAATGTATATGGATGTTGTTTCTACTTTAGAATGGAGTTACTGTCCATTTGATTTTCATATTAGATATAATATCCAGAGACATTAAAGTAGTTAAGATTTACAGAATAGTGGCTTCAATGAGCGAATTTTCTGTCTAAATAGCCTTTGACCAGAAGCAAGTGCAATATTTTCTTGATATGTCGAATAATAGTTAGCGAAGGAGAATTTCTGCTTGTTTGTTCTGCGGCTTTTCTAAAAACGAGTTGAGCATAATAATTCTACTCAGTCAAGTTAGTATGCACAGAATGCGCTTGTCATGATTTTAGTTCCCATTTTTTATGAACGCTACTCCCCCTTTAAAATGAAAAAAAGATCCTTGCAATTTCTATGAGAAAATAACGTCCATGGCTGAAGTAGTTTGCGCGTTGACTACAAAGAAAATAATGTCTAAGAACGTGTGCATTCAGATGTGCATTAGTTTGGTGTTTGTTATTGTTGTTGGACGGTTTCAGTGACGTAGGCATAGCACTGGTCACTGAACAGTACCGGCAGCAATTGATACTGGTGTATGACAGCGCCCTCGTTCGTAGGTATTGTAAAGAAAATCCCTGGCAAAGTAAAATAATAAAAAAATGCCTACACAACTTAAACAAATTTAATCGTCTACATGTCAGCAGAGGCACCTTAACACTGATCTAAAAACAAACATAACGCGCAATATTAGAGTTGTAAAATCAATTAAGTTCTCTCACTTGCCCCCCTGTCCTCTCTTGCTATCCCTTTCCCAGTGAAGGTAACACGCCTACTGGTTGGTAGGCATACTAATTTTCCGAGTGTTACTTCTCTTTTATTTAAAAATATATATATATCATTAAAGTGTGTTAATTTTTATCACGACTAAGCGGTTATCAAAATCGTAATCTACGACGAATTCTAAGGAGGCTTGCCTAGGAAACCACGGTTCCAAAATCAAAGTCGAACTTCCGGTTTTTAACGAGAATCTGTTTTTTGTATTAAGTATTTTTTTAAATATGCTTGAACGAAGATAAAAAAATAAAAACGTTTAAGCAATTATGTTCGAAATGATCCAAAAATTTAAATGCTTTTTATGTTGACTTCTTTTACCTGTCCATTCATAAAAATTAAAATAAACAATTTTGCGGTGTTTTCAAAATTGCCATCTTTAACAAAATTATTTTATATGTAAATGCAAAACAAAAACTTAATTGTTCAGTGCAAAAATTTATTGATTCTTAAGGTCTTGTTTGCTGTCCATCCAGGGATTTGCGTTTCGACTTTCAACCGTGATTGCCATAACATCACTGCGATTTTTTTCAATAGTTCCACGTGAAACTCTGCTCAATAGTTGCACGAATCGCTCGATTCCTTGAATGTGTGGAGGAATGTGTGAGTCCGAATGCGGTTGATCGTCAAATTCTATGTATTCAAACAAATTGTCATGTGGTATGTTTGCAGTGAATGGCGGCCCCGATGCTATCGTTACCTAATTTTATCATGTCGACATAAATAGTGCACTTAAAATTTATAGAGGGCTTTTTGTAAGCTCTTAATTTTCTTGTGTTGTAAAGTTTTTTCCAATAAAACAAAAATTTTTTTAAAGCCTTCTTGTCCACTTCCTTTCTGTCATCAAAATGCATTGTTGGAAGCACATTTTCTGAGTGTGCAAAATATTTACAATCTCGCGTAAATTTTGTGGCAAATATTGCGTTGAACAAATAATTTTGCTCAAAAGTGTTCTGCCATATATAACGGAGTTGTAATAAAAATACAAAATACGAAAAAATATTTCTCGTTGAAAATCGGAAACTCGATTTCCATTTGAAACCCATGGTTTCTTGAGCAAACCTTCTTAGAAATCATCATAGATTACGATTTTCACTCAAGTTCAATCTTTGCTCTCAGTTAGAAATCAAAAGGATTTTAATTAATGCGATAATTTTCAAAGAGGCAATAAACAATTTATAAGTACAGCTGATGAATTATTAACTTTTTGTACGTAAACTCTCATCAACAGTAATCGCTTCACCTAAACAAAAAATTTAAACCGCAATATATATAAAAGGAAATATATTTTATATAAAAAACCAAAAACGGACGAATAAAATATCAATTTGCAAATTCGATTTACTAAAATCCACATAAAACATCAAACATAATATTCATATGATGAAATAACTGGCAAGAATATATTTGCTATACGAATATTATTTGACCAATTATTTATCTGCATGTTCTTCAAATATGTATGTAAGTGTATACATTACATGTTGGCTTTAGCTGTGTTAGTGGCATCGTATTCAATTTTTTTTAGAATAAAACAATCAGTTTTGACAATCATTTCCGCTGTTGTTGCTTAACAATTCAAATATATTTCCGTTATAAATATTTTTACATGCGATTCGGTTTGTTTTTTTCTACAATGTTAATCAGGTGTGGGCTAGATAAGGGGCATAATAACACTTTATAATATCTTATGGCGCAAACATTTTTATATGAAATGAAAAATTTTATTTTATATTATTTAAAAAACAGATTCTAAAGCTTTCCTTAAGATCCTGAAAATGTGATCCGAAATTGGAGGCAACTCGTATCATTTCTGATAATTTTTACGTAGGTTCGGCATTGGTGCTTATTCACTAGATTCGAAATCTTGCTCAACATTTTAAGAAAATTATTATTCTTAAGTAGTTTTTAAATTTTGTAATTTTCTGTTACTTCTACTGACTAACGAACTGCAGTGTTTTTGTGAAAATTAAAAAAAAATATATAATTATAATTAAAACAACAAAAAACATTAAAAGTATTAAAAAAAATTATAAAGATTTCTAATTTGGTAAAACTCAGATAAGTGCTTAATTCATTATTTCGATGTTGTTAATTTTAAATTCATGGGAAATCAAAAATATACATTTATAAATATTTTTAAAGCAGTGAACAAGTAACTCCATTAGTTTTCATTATTTTGGTGATCCACCTCAATGTACGTAAATGGATATAACAGAAATGCTCACGATATTGCACCTTCTTAAACCAAAAAACTTTCAAGCTTCAAAAATATGGACAAATCCTGCATGACGAACGCTTCATTCGTACGCATTTTCACATTAATATATACAAATTTTTTTGTCTTTCAAAACAGGTACCTTCAACTTATGGATGGTATTTAGTGGGATATAAGTGTAGTTTCGAAAAAATTTTGTAGTTTTTTATCAAAAGACGTGAACCCCTTGTGACGCACGCTACTTTGAGGACGTTACATTTTTTCTATTCCATTTTCTAGTCTGAAATTTCATACCTAAATGCAATGTATTAAAAATAGTAAAAACAAAATTTTTTTAACTAAAATTGAAAAAAATAATGAAAAATATGGTTCTCGATCGGGTCATCTTCATTAAAACTTAAGGTATGAAAAGAAAAATCAATCCATCCGTACGTAAATCAGATACGTTAATCCCAGATTTACTACAATCAAGTTCAGAAAAATTGATTTAAGTACGGACGGATTAAAACGCTCAATTTAATTTAAGAATTTTTTAGTTGATTCTAGATTTTTCACGTGATTAAAAAAATGTGTACTCATTTTAAGAAATTCCAGGATTAGTTATCTAAAGTAGTCCCGTTTTCGGCTTGATGAAAGTACATCTTATTGTTATTTGCACTCAAAATTTTGAGTATGACTCGTACTCAAATAAAAAAGAAAATATTTGAATTTAGTATGGCGTTTTCCTTTCAATACACCTAAAAATTTCTGGTACGAAATTTGAAGATCTGAGGTAGGTTAGGATTGGGTAACAATTTATTTATAAAATTTGAAATTGTATGTACATCTAGTTTAATATTCTTTAAAAAAAGATCAAAAATAAACTGCATAAATTTCAATAAATTATAAAAAAAATTATTTACTTGGTGCACTGTTTCTGGGACGTGCACATCCATTGTATTGGTAAGAGTCTTTACAGAATAAATTTAAAGCATAAACTATAAATTGTAAGAAAAAACAGCTGTAGAGAAATGTATGAAATCTTTATCTATATAATTCAATTTTTAAATAGGATTTCATATAAATGTTGACAGCGGCTACACTGGCTCCAACATATCGGTTGATATCTCACGAATAAATTCTTTAATATTGGCTTTCAATGCGTCAACAGGCGCGGGCTTTTCCCTCTATGATTCGTAGCATGGTTCCACAAAAAATAGTCTAAAGGTGTTAAGCCGCAGAATCTAGAATATCTAAATAAAGCGTTCACCGAACCCTCCTCTCAATCGGTTCATTGTTTCGCGAGCTGTATGGCATATGGCACTGTCTTTTTGAAATTACATATCAGCCTATTTTGGGCAAAAATAATAAAAAAATTTAATCAAATCACGGTAGCGCTCTATATTCACAGTGATGTTCCTGCGGTCATCAACCACAATGCCGGATACAGCTGCAATATTTTCCTCTGTCTTGGTGGTTTAATGTAAATTTGGTGCAAAATTTAGTCACACGATTCCGAATATCGGCCTCAGAAGGTCACCCAAACTCATGATAAAATGGAAGATGTGCACCATACACTTTCTCAGCTGAGCATGAATTTCAATAATCAAATTCAATGATCTGCAAGCGATGTTCGTTTGTAAGTCAATTCATGGTTAAATTATAGACCAAACTGAACATGTTTAACAGTAACATGTTACATGAAAACAGCTTAGCTACCAAAAATAATGTTGCTAAAAAAGAAAATTGTTAAAAATTACGCTTTAGTAATAACACAATTCTGTTCAGGTCGTTAATACTTGAAGATTTATATGAAACCTATTGAATACTTTTTAGATTACGTTCTGTAAGTCGATGCGTATTACTTATTTACTAAACACACCCAATTCTCTCTTTATCATTATGCAAAATCACAGCATACTTCTTTAAAACTTTTGGCTCCTAGACATACTGAAAAACCATGACTAAATTACCGGCACTGCTTAGAAAGTGGCTTTTCGGCTACAATTTATGCGAAAGCACATCTAGGTGCACATTGACACGTCCATGTATCCAAAAACATAACATATACAACTTCTAAGTACGAGACAGCAACGAATGATTTTTTGCCAACGATAATGAATGAACTTTTCAATTTAAGGTTCACAAAAATATTTTAGATTTATTAAATTTTAAATTCGTTTTTATATCTACAACTTTCAGTTCCTTGTTCTCACAGATACAGTCAGCTGTTAATGTGTACCGCATCTGTCAAAAGTAATTCCAAACTAACAACTAACTATTTATATCACTTTATATCTTTTGCCATTTCTGGAATTTCAACAGTAATGCCGCACATCTACATGACTGCACTCGGGTAAAAAAATGTCAATCAAAAGTTTATCAAGAATAAAACAAAACAAAAACAGAATCAGAAACAAAAAGAGATAAAAAATAACAATTGTTAATGGTTTTCCTGATACATTTTACCTTCTAGAAGAGAAAACACAAAAAACAAAAATGGTTGAATTTTGACTCAGGGTATATGAACTCCACGAGGTAACTAACTAACAATGTAACTAATGTTAGTATACTAATTTTGACGTAAAAGTTAAATTGGAAAATTTCGTTTTGCTGCTGAAAATTTATTTACAAAAATGCTCACACAAGGAAAGGGAAGTTCAATAAGTAAACTGTTAATAAAAAAGTTTATGTCGCTAACGAATATCAGCAAATTATTTTCGAAGCTGCTTCGCAGATTTTATTAACAACGTTTTGATAAAATTTTTAAAACAATTTTTTCGTGTAATTAATAACTCGATTTAACATTTTCACTTTGTGGGTTTTTCGCTATCAATTTTTAAAAATATTTTTCGGATTCCTGCATTGATTTTCAAGACAAAGTTTTGTTGAATTCCTATTCTAAAACCTGCATATTCTAGTTATGAGCGCTTGAGTTATGAATAAGAAGCCGCAACTGGTTTTCATATATTCAAAAAATTGTATATCGTCATATGAAACGTAAAATCATTTAATTAAAAAAGTTTCAAACTAGGTTTTTTCATTGAATATTGTGCACCATGTGAACGTTTCTACAAACTACAATATTTTGTCAAAATATAGGTAAGTCTGTTGATTTTATGCAACTTTTGAAGAAACTTTTTTTCCCTTTTCTGTGAAATCGAAATAAGTGTAGTTAATTGGTTTTACGTTTTATATAACGATATGTGGCTTTTTATGTGGAAAATTTCGATAAATTTAATTTTAAATAAGTATCACAAACCCAAAGGTACTAAGACGAACCAAGAATCAAATTTTCACAATAAGCTAAATTTTACAAAAACTTTAAAATACTAAAATATTCCAAATTATTAAATCAATAATAAAAATTTAATAAAAATTAAATCAATACCAATGGTAGAGTTAAGTGTAAGCATACTATCCCAAATACTCACATGTGTTTCGAAGACAATAGAATTTCTAATAGCTTTTCTTGGCACACTTGTTAACCTCCACTTAAAAAAGTAATAAATGTTTTTCTAAGTTGTATCTATTTACGTTATTTTTTCTAACAAAGCTAAAAATCTTTTTTGTTTGTATTTTCTGAGGCAAATTAATATTTCATGCATTAAAAGCTTTTTATTGGATTATAATGTCTTCCTTGAATATAATTTTCGGTGAAACAGAAAAAAAACACCACTTTGATGCTGTTAAATAAACAAAGGCTGAGCTGTCAATTAGAATTGAATTAAATTAAGTTTAATATAAAGTTTTTTTTTTAAATCTTTTTGTAATTGTAGCAAAATTCAAAGACTAATTAATTAAATGATTCGAAAAGTTAGTGCCTATACTTACTTCAGAATGCCTAAATTTTTGGAGTTCGGGACAGACAATTAAAATAAGCAAATGGAAGTTAAATATGTTCGGTAAATGTGAAAAGTTATAAATAAAAAGCGCTAACATTGAAAGCATTTAACGCTGAATTTATTAACCAGCAAAAGCTGCTAATTCAGCAGAAGCAGATTATTAAGAGCCGATTTACATTAAGGTTGATGTCGCTGCGACAACGCTTACATTCTCTTTTGAAGTCCCTTCTTGAATCCTCAGGCGTTTACGTTAAGACTTTTAAGTCGTAAAATTCAGGGGACTTCTATGAATATATTTGATAAATTCTCCTTAATTGCCATAAAATAACTATTTTTTAGTTTGTGAAATATAAAATTAATATGCTTACAGGCAATACGGGCAATCATTTATAAAGCAAAAGTAAAATTAATTAAAAAAAAATTTTTCTTTTAATAATTATTAAAAGCAAAATGTCTGATTTAAACAAGGAAGAAATTATTAAAGAATACAAGTTAAAAATTAGTCTCCCTAGCAACACTACCTCTTACATAACAAAACAAATAAAAAACTAAAGAAATATGCAAAAGGAAACTGACCAGAATGTCGCTTCAATATCCCATTACATGCGACTTTTGCTATCCCGCCAGCTTCTCTATACTTTCTCCCAACAAACTCGAGTCGCAAGCGAACTCTCGCAGGGACATTACCCATAATAAGAACACGCTCTAAACGATTGTTCATAATATACTGCTTCGAAACTCGCATGCGAATGTTATTTTTTAGCACCTACAGGCCACAAGGGTGCTTGTTTTATTTTATAAAACGCTATGATGTTTTCAGTTCATTAAAAATATTACAAAAGCTATTGAATTATTGCGTTCTGCGTATTGCGTATCATCGTCAAACTTACATATCCGTCATATGATTTCAAAAAAAGGCCTAAGTTAAAAAAAAAAATCAACATTCTTGATTGAATATAATGGATTTTATCAAAATACAAGTGCCTGGAAAATTTTACATATTATAATTGTAATATTTTCTTAATAAGAAGAAAGCTTAAACTGAAAAAAATTTTAAAAATTGTATTTAACTTTTCATATTAATGAGTTTTTTGCTTGAACTGCAAAATTTTTTCAATGTAAATCAGGGTTTTTATGAATTCATATGACGATATATCAAATAGTTAAGAAAATAAAACTAATTCGAGTAACGTCCTCGCAATTTGCCATTTCTATACAATATAGTAACGTTTCACTCATACTCGTGCACGTTCACCAATAAAAAATTTTACTCATGCTCACGTTCATGCACGTGAGTTGAAACAAAACTTACGCTAGCGAAAAAAAATTAGATTAATTAAAAGAAATTAATTGAAAAAAAATTACAATAAAGAAAAAAGTCTCTGAACAATCACATCAAAAATATACTTATTCACGCTCATTCACTCTAAGTATCATTATACTTTCAGATTCATGCACGCTCACATGATTAAAACAGAGATCTTATCATGATCATGTATGATCACGAAAGATTCACGTTAATCAAGTAAGCGGTGTCCATCTCTATACTGCTATTTGTGCATCCTCAAAAGCCCTCAAGACAAAGCATCTAGAGCAGGTATAAAATTTTGTATTGCTGTAAGAAATTTGTGTTAATAAATTTCCAGGTATAAAAATCTCACACAGTTGCCAGTGTCACATCTTAGCTTCCAAAAGACCGAATCAATTTTTAAACTAACTTAAAAAAATATATCTCGATAATAACAAAGTCCATAATTGATTTAAACCTTGAATACCATCGTGTACAAGAAATGTTTAATATACAACAGAATTGCACATGTGCTTCCCGAAGGCTTTTTCATAAATTTAGAAAGTGCATTACTTCTTCTTAGTTCTTTTCACATCATGTGGTGCTAAAGTCCAGGTTCATGCAAAGTAAATACCAACCAAAATGTGTTAAAGAGAATTTTAGATTTTTCCATTTTTTAATTTAATTTTTTCCCCGATTTAAAGTTATTTTATCAGCGTTAGAAGTTTAACTTTTCGCCATTATCGTTAATTTAATTAATTTTTCAGGGAATGACCCCTATATTTGAAACGCATTGGGCTGGAACTAGGAAAATAGGTTATGGGAAGGGCGATAGAGGGAGTAGTGTTTGTGACCATTCGATTTGAATCTTCCCACACTCCGCGGGAAGTTTTATCCACATACAGACTTCGCTACTGAAAAACTAATTCTCTTCGTAATGTCTGGTACAATTCACTGGCCAATCGACCAGAAATGAATGGACTCGTAGTAAAAAACGTGTGGTACGCAAAAACGTTCGGGTATCGGGAACAAGCTCGCTTATTTCATTAGAGCACATTCCATTATAGTAACAATAAAACAGCGAAACACACTCCCACGTTGCGACGTAATTCCAGTTAGTCAATAGCGTTGGCTACCCTGCTGTCACCGATGAGCTTCTTCGCCCTCTCCTGTACGCGGTCTAGTAACTTCAAAATAGACCTTGAAGCACCGGCCCATACGTGAGAGTTGTATTCCATATATAGTAAGGAGATCAGATAGTGTGAAGTAACTCTTGCACTGTCTTAAAAAGTCGAGGCACTTGAATGCTTTTTTTGAAACCTGAAAGTTGTAATCTGTCCATCGACCAACACACTGAATCTTCATGCCACGAACATCAAGAGCATCTGATTCCTTAATATCCATACCACCCATAATTACAGATGGAGCATCATGTTCGATCATATGTCTATGCGTAAGCATTAGGGTGATGGACTCGGTTCTTCAATCGGTTCTTAAAACCGGATTTTCTACAATACGGTTATCGGTTTTTTCAAAATGTTGAGTTTTCGAAAGTCGAATAGTCGAATACTTTTCAATTTGCATAATTTAAAAAAAGATTACTTATTACCATATTAAAACTGAGACGAACGTTTTCTGTTGATTATCCAAGTATTTCTTTTTTTAATGTAAAAGTTCTACGTATTTAAGCAGGGGCGAATTAAATTGGTCTTGTTGCGTGCAATGTTAACATTTTGTTACATATTTTACATAGAGTTAGACATCCATTGCAGACCGAAAACGAATAGATGAACGTCGCCTAAGAGGTTTGAATACTTTAATACTATATCTCAGAGCTGGAAAATTCACCAAAAGCGAGAATTCTATTAACTACTTTTTCATAAATGAAACAAAGGAATTCGCTGAGTAACGACGCGACTACACTTTTATTTAATTTAATAGAGTATTCCTTACAATTTTTTATTTTTTTTATAATATAGAGACTTATTTACTTTTCTGTAACAAAGGGTATGTTTGTGATAGTAGGAGTCTACAGTTTTTCGTGAACATGTAGTTTGACGACCCATAATCAATCAAAAACTCTATTATATGAACGATATGAAGTAATTTTTTATGATTAACCTTTAAGTCTTATATTATTTTATAGTATTTACATAAATTGTTAACTCTTCTTTTAATAATGCAAATAAAAATTAAAACATTTCTTAAGAAAAAAAAACCGGTCGATTGTGTTTTCCTGAATTTTAAAAACCATAACCGAATTTTTCAAAATTTCAAATGTTCATTCCAGTAAGCATGCAACACTGAGTACGAGTGCTAAAATTGACCCTATTCAGAGATTTTTACTAGATCGTGATTGATTATCCTCTTTACTTCAATCTCTAACTGGCTAGGGCTGTGACTGAATGAATATGAATGACAAATGCTGCTGTCATATGCAAAAGAATAGATAGGGTTTGAAGTTTGACATCGAAAGTCTTTCAGAAATATAAGGAAAAGGGTAGGAGAGAGAACGGAGCCTTGCGGTACGCCTGAATTAGTCTTGAATTTTATTTACTTCTATCATACTGAAGGGTCAATAAAACACTCACCACTTACAACAGCTTTCCTTCATGAGTTAATTGTACGACTTTAGTGTGTTATCTTGTCCGGTACTTAAACATCTCCCTATTAAGAAAAGTTCTAGAACTATAAAGTTTTCGAACAAAGGAACTAACTAATTTAATTAACCTTTATAACTGCCGATTTAAGCAAGGGCAGCAAGAAATTCTTTTTGTATAGTAAATTAAAATATTTAAAGATTCTGTTAATGCTGAGCTTGCGAAAATGTATCGAGAAAAAGGAAAACTTCATTTGCCATAAAAATCTTAATTTAAGGCAACATAATGAAACCTTTTACTCTCTAAATTTAATCGGCTTAATTAAAATTAGCCCAATGTAATTATTAAAGCTTAAAATTACTTTGACTTCTTTTAGTAGCATTAATTATGCAAAATTACCGCTGTTAATGGGTCATATACATAAATATTTAAAGTAATTTGATGGAAATGGCAGTGTACGAATATTTTCTCATTACTTTGTGTGTTATTCTGGTTCAGTGGGTTTTCAACAAAAGAAACAAATATTCAATTTATATTCATTTGGTTGCTTAAATAATCCAAAAGTGTTTTAATATTATGGCCTCTTCAAAAGCTTTGTTCAGGAGAATAAATCCTCTTAGCTGGTTTAAAAAAATGTTCATATTTTGTTTAATTTTGCATAAGGCCTGCTTTGTATATGAGTTGTTGGAAAAAAATAAAAGAGAATGTTAGCATCATAAATTTTATGTAATTTAAGTAATATTAAAATTCAACACTTCATCAAAAACGGCTTAATGGTATTTTCAAAGTGAATGGCTATGGCTTATATGATTCAAAGCACCCGAGAGTAAGAGCAGGCGATGGATCAGCAATTCTAATAAAGTTAAAACTCTTGCACTATATTTTTGACAACATTTGCGAAGAAAATCTATAAGCAACGAATATTTGTGTCGAAAATTTTTATACAAATTTCGTAATATCATCAATTTACTCGCCCCCGCAGATTATCAATCACTGATGATCCATACGAGAATTTCTACAAATAGCTTAGAATTGTTTCGTAGCAGCTGGCGATTATAATGCAAAAACATACGATTTGGGGTTAAACGTAGAAGTCGAGATTTGTTCAACACAATTTCCAAAATGGTCATACTGACATATTTTATCTGATTGATTTTATCTCTGGAGACTTAATTCATGTTGAAGCTTCTCTAGATCTCTCCTCCGATTAGTCTCCCACTATCGTTACAATCTGTAACCCACTAAGAAGTGAGTGACCACACTCTTATGTAAAAATTATCACTTGTGTTAATTGGCTGGGATTGTACAGAAAACATTCAGCTAAAAACATTCCTGGATGTTGAATCTAACATTGCCAACCTCAACCATGAGATTAAACAGGCTGTTGATCATGCCACTACCTCCCATCCACAGCCTTGGCAATACCGAATTTATTCTGCTGATATTGAACGTCTCGTATGAAAAAGCCATACACACAGAAAAAAATCATTGTAAAATCAACTAAAACAAGGTCAATTCAAGTAGTTTTGTTAACAATTTTTCTTCATAAGCGTTTCATGTTAATTTAACTTGATATTAAAGTAAAATAAAAGTAATAGCTATCCAATTTAAAACAACTAGAAATCATGTTGAATTGACATTGTACGCCAATTGAAACAAAGAGGTTGTCATGTCAAAATAAGGTTAAATTGCTTATCGAAACAATATTAAGAAAAATTTATATATATAACACGAATTTCATTTCATGTTGAATCCAACTAAATTTAATGTCGAATCAACTATTAAGCCATTTAGAATTAATGTTAGAACCATATTCTAATAACATGAAAAAAATGTTAAAATTACGGAAAATTCCTTGTTAATTCAATATGGTTCCTGTATTGAAATAACATTAACGCAATGGAACAAGCAGTTAATTAATTTTTTAGATTTACAAATATTTGTTTCTTAAATATTTTTTAACATTACGAATTTATTATTCTACATTTTGTGTAATTTGGATCCTTGTGTCGTATTTTGAACAACTGGAATGTTTACTATAATAATTCCGCCTTCGTCACTAACAATATTAATATATTCTCCTCCGGTTGATAAATTTTCCACAAACCTTGCTAACCTCATATTATCATTGTTACCTGCAGACATAATGAAATTAGGAGAATTTAATTCACTTAAAATTTATAACACTGCACTTCTGATACATACATAGTAAAGCTGCGATAGAATGAAAATTGCTGTTTCTTTAATGCTGTAAAGTAGCGGTACGTTTTGAATTTTTTTTTCTTTTTTATCATGAATTAATTACATTTGAACATGTTTCACATTGTTTCAACGTTTTTTATGTTTTTTTTACAATGATTTAGCTTTTTTCACATGTTCATTTAACATAAGCCAACGTTTGTTAATATTTAAAATTTACAAAAGTATTCCAATGGCATGTTTAATTGTTTATAACAATGTTGATTTAACAATAGTTAATCTTGTTTCGACTATATGCAATGTTAATTTTACATAAAAAACTGTAATTATTACTACAAAAACGGAATTTATAAAATTAAACATTGATTGATGTTGTTTTAACTTTGCAAAAGGTAAAATTTACAATATACAATATTATTTCAATGTGATTAATCTTAAATCAATATATTTTAATACCAAATTAAAAATTTTAACCATAGATTTAACTTGAAACAATGTTAAAAGTAAATTCAATTAGATTTTTTTCACATATTAACAATGACTTGATATCAACATTTTTTCATGTTGATTTTACATTGGGTTCTTTCTGTGTGTATTTGCTGAACTTTTAAAACCCGTAATTACTCCAAACACATGTACTGGGGTCGACGATTTGGAATCAGTAACAAGATGTTGATGAAGTTGCCTCGTATTGTAATCATAATCCTGTTATTCGTTTTTAACACCATGTTACAACTAGAGTATTAGCCACACAGATTAAAGTATGCCGCGGTCAAAATGATCCCAAAGCCAGGCAAAGATTATACCGAATTTGAGTCATATAGGCAAATAAATTTATTGTCAACAATGTCAATGCTTTTCGAAAACTTGTCGATGACGAAGTTGTCCCCAATTCTAACTAACAATGGATACATCCCGGAGCATCAATTCGGATTTAGAAGTCAGCATAGCACCATTGAACAAACGCATAGATTGGTTTAATATATCAGAAGAACATTTGAAGAAAAGAAGTATTATTCAGCGCTCTTTATTGCTGTTTCGCAAGCATTTGATAAAGTATGGCGGGAAGGCCTGATTTTAAAATGGAAAACGTATCTACCAATAAATATTCTAAAACTTTTCGAAAGTTACATTATTGCACGGAGGTTTACTGTTGTGGAAGGAGACTTCGTGAGTGTGCCCGAATCTATATCTTCCGGTGTTTTTGTGATATGTCTTTGAACAGCAACATCCACACATCTACATTTGCCGATGATACAGCCTGCCTTAGTATGCAAGAAAACCCTCACGAGGTATCCCGATATCTTCCGAAAAATATTACCCAGCTGCAACTATGGTTAAACTTATGGAGAATTAAAGTAAACGAACAAAAGTATGCTCAGGTAACATTTACCCTACGAAGAGATACTTGTTGCCTCATTAGAATCAACAACCAAATTGTTCTTCAACATTCACTAGTGAAATATCTTGACATGCACCTTTATTGAAGGCTTTCGTGGAAACACCACATTGACTGAAAGCTAAAACAAATGAAATTTTCATTAACTCTGATACATTAGCTGATTGGTAGAAATTCAACCCTCAGTCTAGATTGTAAACTTTTAATACACAAGTCGCTTTTGAAACCTATATGGTGCTATGGACTTCAACTATGGGGTACCGAATCAGCTCCCAATAAAAGGGGGACTGTATGGCCTTAATACGCAACACTCCAGATGAAGCTTTTTGAAAATATTTCTGTCTTTAATGCGACATTTTTGTATTATTAACCTTTATGTGCGCGGAAGTCTACATTTGTAGTAATTTTGATTAAATTAGGGATTAAAAATTTAAGTTGTTAGTAAAAGAGTTTGAGTCTTTTGAAAGCTTCCTAAAATCTTGTTTTAAGCAGATTTAAGTGTTAATGATGTTAAAATAACTATTTCCGAGGTCCCAAAACAATGTTATTAAATACGACGACCACCTCATGGCCGGTAGTCTACAGTTGTAGTCACTATGTGATTTGTATGCAAAGAAACTTTATTTTTTACTGATTGCATTTGTGTTTATTTTTGCTCTGAGCTCAGAAGTTGTACGATAATGCTACTGCCAAGCAACAATGTCAAGTTTTCGATTTAAGCAAATACTCCAAGTTAATCGTTTTGATAGCCAGCTTACTAGAGCAGCAGGACTACTGGAAGATAAAGCAGCATAAATCGCAACCATTTGGAACCAAATGAACCCAAGGCTTCGCAGATATTATAAGACATGTGGAGAAATAACATTTGATGAACAATTAATTGGATATCGTGGACGAACCAAATTTCCCTAATACATACCTTCAAAGCCTGCGAAATACGGTATTAAAGTTTGGTTTGCTTGCGATGCAAAATCATTTTATCCTGTCAATAGCGAAATTTACGTAGGAATGAGCCATAATACAAACCGATCTGCAAATGTTGGGCATCATGTCATCATTAAATTTATGTAGGTATTTATACTCTAAAAAGTCTTGTAATTCTTGGTACAGTTCGCCAGAATAAAATCTTTGTACCAGATGAAATCAAAGACCGTAAACGTGCAGAATATTAAATTTTTTGACTCAAAGTTTGCACTGTCATCGTATATGCCAAAAAGGGAAAGGCAGTTGCAAAATTATCTAGTACAACTTTGACTAAAGCTTTTGTGCCAGAGAAAAAATATAAGTTGCAGTTTATACTTGACAAACAAAGGAGGCAATGATGCATTGAACGAAATGCTGTCGGAATATTCTACTAAACGTTAAAAATTGCCCTGGCCGTTGGGTTTTTTTTGCTCATTAAATATGTCCGTCTTATCCGCATACATAATTTACATAGAAAATAATAACCACATTCAGTAAACAGACAACCGCAGAAAGTTTTTGGAAAGCTTAGCAAAACAAATGTTTATGACAGCAATTAAACACAACTCAGAAATTCTAAGGATAAAAATTCAACTCTTTCATCTTCGTCAAATTTTTAGTTAACTGAAATATCTGGCGATAAACTGCCGATACATCCTTTGCAATGTCAAGCGTGTAAAATGCGAAAGTGCAAAAACACCCGCAGGATCTGCAGTTGGTGTAAGAAACCGGTGTGTGATGCACATTTCACCACTTATATATTCGGGGAATGCTGCTCAACAAAATAAACCTAAGCTTTTGGTTAGTTTTGTTCAAATTTGCATACAAATAAAATCAGAATAAAATAAAATAACCATTTTTTTATTGTTTATAAGGACAAAATAATACAAAAATAATATTACTACAAATGTAGTCATTCAACCGCCCACGTAAGTTTTTGATTCCGAGGACATTAAGGTTAATTACCATCACTAAGTTGATGTCCGATACTGGTTGAGTATAATTATTTTATTTTATTTGAATTTGTGTATTTTTAATAAAATAGATATTAATATTTTATAAAATATTAATTTGATTTTGGGGCAATTTTTCATTTATTCTCAGCAAAACCTCTTAAATGACTTTTAGTAAAAACAATATACAAGTTCTAGTAATGGTCTCCATTACTTTGCAGTAGTTCAAGAATTATTTCTCCGAGTGACGGTGGTAGTAAAACAATAAACATCAAACACAGCGATTCCTTAAAGAGTAGACGTATAAATTTTATTGCGCTTTCAGTATTCAATAAATGACTTTTAAGTATTGTAATTTTTATGTCGTTATTTCTACGGAAATATAGCAGGATTTTACCTCCAATGATATCGTCATGTTGAAGTAGTGAATAAAAATCCCAAAGTCTAAATTTTAAAAAAATATGTATTTCAATGTTTTTAACTGATTTGCTTTGCCAACAAAGTTTTTGCTGGGATTGTTTTTTTTTTGTGTTTTTGCTTGTAAATTATTTAGTCCAGGATGCATAATATTGGTTTTCAATATTAAAAAATAAAAGATTTAAAAAACTTCCTGCCAAATAGTACACTTATCCCTCGATTTACACGATACTTTTTTTACACGATTTCACTTTTACACGATTATTTTGGTTTTCGTGTAAATTGAGAGATTTATGAAATACCTCGATTTACACGATTTTTTATGTGTTTTTTTGTTGCATATTTTTGTCTCTAATAGGACGTTCGAGTCAGTTCTTACCATATTTGTTAAATCAATGTGTTCTCACATCAATTTTTAAAATAACGTCCTGGCCTGCGGTATGTGAAAGTTCTGTATGTTTGGAAACATTGGATCAACAATATTCTGAGATTATTAATTTAGCTTTTTTTCGGAAACTGATATTTTGCAACTTCTGGCAGATGAAGAATTAGATGCAGGTGATTTAGTTGATATGGTAAACCAACAAAGCCAAACTGTAAATGATGCAGAAGAGGAGAATGCGGAAACGGTAGACCTGACAACCGAAATTATAACTGAAGGTTTACAAATGGATAGAAAATTAGCAAATCATTTTCTAAAAAAATAATCCGAATGTTGAAAGGGCAGTCGCATTCCCAAGACATATTACCTAAGCATTAGCACAATATGTGGAGGTTTATAAAGAGTTAAACAATAAATGAACACAGCTCTTAATTACATACTTCACTTGCATATCGAAACGACCTGAACTAGTCTCTAATTCATCAGAAGCCGAAAAGGAAACTGCAGAAATATTATCTAGTGACGACGAATAAATTAAATAGATACGTACAATATATGATATGAATTACATTAATTTTGTTTTTGTTTTCATGATAAGCATTTATTTTGTTTAATGAATAAAGGATTATTTTTATGTGTTGAGTAAACGCTTTTTGATATTTTAAAAACTAAGTTGAAATACATATATAATTTCTTAATAAAATCGATTTTTACGCGATTCTGCCTTTATTTTCGATTTACACGATTTTTTTATACAAAAATTTAAAATTTCGATTAACACGACTTTCTCAGGAACGTATCTATCGTGTAAATCGAGGGATAGTTGTATTCATAAGTCTGCTATTCTAATTAAAAAATTCTTTCCTCTAATGCTTTTGCTTTCTTTTTTGCTGCATGGAAACTCTGCTCTATCGTTCACTCATCATTAAATTGTTTGAAATTTTTAATTCAATTAGCAAAAGTAAGATTTTATTTAAGCCCTCCACAAAGCTGATGGTTACGTTAGTTATTATTTTTGCTGTACTTCACTTTATTATTTTTTTTCATATAATTTTGTTGAAATATATTTTACCATAATTTTTCACACAATTACTGCAATTAAACTTTTCACCAACTTCGCCTCCACTGGGCTATGATAAGTCATTGTTATGGTTGTATAAATTTCAATTTCATTGTACGACTTCATTTAGTGAAAATAAATTTCTGTTTTCTAATTTTGTTAAATTGTTAGCAATATTTTTAAATAATTGGTTTAAATTAAATCCAATTATTTAGAAAATATATCAACCAGCTACTGCTGCATTGCGCTTAAAGTGAATTATAAAGACACCTAAATGATAATAAGTGGTTGTACGAGAAATATGAAAAATTTAGTAGCAACTTGAGGCTAATAATCATAATTAATTTAATGAAAGATAAAGATGAAATAAATTACATGTAACGAAAAAATATAAAACTAATATTGAACTCCAATTATATTCATATGTATTGTATCGAACTGGAAGTAAAGTTTTTCTTTTATCAATAGCTTTCCCCTAAAGAATTTACTCAACAATATTTATTTTATATTATTAATAAGCAAACACGTTCCTTAGATCCCTTTTACGGCCGTAATACTGCCCCGATTTTGAAAAGATTCTTATGTTTTTAATGGAACTTTTACATAGATGTGCACAATCTTAATTTTATTTTAATCGGTTTGATATTTAGGGAGCTATAAATAAGGATTTACAATTGCTACTAACACAAACACTCTTATTACACTTGCATGTATCAGCTTCAACTTCAAAAATAAACAAAATGTGCATTGTGTGGTTGTAAAATTTGCTTTTGCATAGAAATGAGTCGGAGTTTTAAGTTGTTTATTTAGATAGGTTTTTGTTTTTGCATTTTATTGTATGTAAATGTTTATTATTAATTTCAAGAATGCGGTCGATTGAGTCAATCGTTGGATACACTAGTACCGTATTATTAAAACACGTTACTTTTTTAATATTAATAAAAAACACAAACGGTCGAATTAAGAATACTTTTAAAGTTTTCAAAATTGAATTTTCAAGTGAAATAAATAAATTGCCTGAAAAATAAAATCATATTATTGTAAAGTAGATTTTTATTTATTTTGAAAATTAAAATTCTTTTGGATGAGCAGAAATATAAGCTTACATTACAAAGATATGTTATTGACAAAATTGCAATCTAAGAGCAACAAAGATATAGAATTATATGCTTGTAGTCAAATCATAACATGTGCGAATTAAATTTTTCGGACAAGTGTTATTTTTTTTCAGAAAATTTGCGCGGCGAACTGTTTTCAAAAGCTTTTTTATGGGCTAAACAAACCAAAGTGACAGATAAGGATATTTTACTTTTACAAGAATTTAAAAATAGAGCTGACAAATTACATAAAAATTCTTATTTTTCAAACTGAATATTTTTGGTCACATTTATTACTATGTTTTTTATGTTTTCTGTAAATAAATTATATACAAGTGAATTCTTACTTTCCTTTTAGGTAATAAAAATAAATTATATATATGAACATTTATGTATTGCGTATAAAATTTTTTTAACTGTAATCCGGACGATTCACTAATCCGGACAGTAGCCGAAACTATATCTGTTCGGATTGTGGAGGTTGTAGTGTATCTTATTACAAATACATACTTGAATATATTCAGAAAACGATGGGTGATGACAGAAAAGTGTAAAATATTTAAATTACTTTTAATACTCAACAAATTAAAATTGTAGCAAGCCCTACTTTAGACACAAGGAATATAGTAAAATACATTAATGTGGTGCATATGTGAATCCTCTTGTAAATAATTAATTTTTTTGATTTCTACTTAAAACTTTTAGTCGTAATTTGAATACAAATGAACAAGGATTATTTAATGAAAATTTCGTTGCACTTCAACAAAGAAGATAACCAACCAATTTAAGTGAAGTTTTTATAGAAACCGAAAAGCTACCGTGTCGAAAAGCATGTTTACACAAAATGGTTCTAGTATTCCTATTCACAATAGCTATCCGTTAAAATAGTTAATAAATATGAATTTCTGGTAGCCACCTTAAAGAGTAGTAGAACACATGAAGGTTAAAGAAGATGGTCTAGTGACTCTCAAAGCAATACTGTGCATCCTCCAAGTGTAACTGAAAATTCCATGGTACTTATTTAATTAAAAAAAAAAACGTTATTGGTATAAATTAAACATTCAAGACCTGAACTTAAGCCACAATTAAATGGCTGTAAATATTATACGTTATTCTCTATAATCATAATATATTTGTAGCAAAAATACTTCAGCACTGTCACTGTACAATTAAGATAAACAAAATTAAATATCGAAAAGTTAAATAGAAACGCATATTTTGTTAAATTGTTTTAGAGTTCAAATGTCGCAGAAACTGGCTATTTGCAAATATTTTGTTATCTGATTTGAAAACGTGTCTAAAGGATTTAATAAAACTGGTAGAGAATAAAATTAAATAAAAATTTTGACTACATTAATATTTCGTAGAGATCATTTGTTTTGAAGAAAGAGCACAGAAAAAGGTACAAGACCTTCCTTGTCTTGAAGAATGTGCTTTCTACTTAGAAATATATATACATACATATATAATATGTAATTTGAAAATTATAGTAGACAAAAAGATAGTAGCAAAGTAGCAAGAAGATTGAATCTTCTTGTAATGACTTCTAGAGAAGTTGTTAAAATAAAGAGGAGGAATAAAGTGTCAAGCACCTCCTCTGTCAATGTCCACCTCTGACCTACTACAGAGCTATGTACCAGTGATGCCAGTTCAGTCTTTTCGAGGCTAGATTTAGCATTTTTTCTCGTATTTTAGAATTTTAATTCACGTTTAACCTTCGTGGCTTTTTTTTGCCTATTTAATTTTAATTTTAGCCTAAAAAGGCTACATTTTCATTTTCAAATGAAACCATATAATAATCTTGAAACAGTAAATAATGAATCCATGTACAAACGTAAGTACACTGAAGACAAAATTGCATTGATTGAAATCCAATGGTGAAAGCTTTCAAATTAGAACTGAACAAACGTTAAGTCAACAGTCGAGTTCTGGATAGAGTTGAGATAACTAAAGAATGCGCTACAAAAAAATTCATTTCTTGATTTGATTAATTTAGTATTTAACTATCTAAAGAGTTTTTCAATAAGAAGTTTCATTTTAATATATAAAAAAATAATATTTTTAAGCGAAATCATTGGATGTTTTTTTAATTGTAAAGAGAAGGGTATCCCATGCATAATGAACATAAATATTAGTCAAAAAACTTGCCATAGCTACGCTTGCTGGATCATAAGGATTTCATTTAATCTTGCATCACAAGCTTGCGCATTTGCTGCTGAATGTCCTGGATAACTTCACGAATAAAAATTTTTTACCCTCTTTTTAGCTTTCATTTGTGGTGATTTAGCTTTTTCTAGCCTTTTCAAAAAGCCGATTTAGCTTATTTTTCCTCTAGCTAAAGGCGACAGAGCTATATAACTAGATAATTTGCCTTTACCTGAACTCGCAAACTTTATGGAATGCAAATTGAAAAAGAAAACAGTTTAACAGTAAATCATTTTGTTTTAATACCAACTCTAGCATAAGATAGTATAAGACTTCCTTCCGTTATCCTCATCAGGCATTACAAAGCGAACGATTTCTGGACCCAAGTGGATCGGTTGCTTGCAGCTAACCGTATCTAGTTGACATATCCTTGTGCGAATATTTTTTCAATTTACAAATTGTTTCACCCCAAATTGACAAATGCTTCTTTTTATCCCCAATAATGGGCCTTAGCACGGTTGTCGTATTTTTGCCTTCGACTTCGACAAGTTGTACTAGATTAAAGAAGTACACAAAATTATTATTTAATGTAGTACACGTTGTCGAAGTCGAAGGCGAAAATACGACAACCGTAATAGGGCATAATATCTACATCTCCCTGTTTTGGAGTACCGCATGTGTTATTCGTTAGACAATTAATTAAAATTAATTATTACAATCTATTAGAAAAAACTTATAAGTTTAGGTAAATGCTTTCTTTGAATAGTATTTGATTCCATTTTAAACAAAACTTGCAATCTACGAGGTTCAATTTTTATGCAAATATTCCTATTACTAGTACATGTTTAGGAATTTAATTTCCGGCTGGTAAGTTTTTGAAAAAATATATGTTTATATGCGTACACCACAGAAAAAATACGTGGTACACATAAGAATGAAAAGGAGTTTGCTTAAAACAACGTTTTTAAGTGCATTTATCCTTAGCAATTCACTCTGTCCTGATTTGCTTCACACTTCGTGCTGGCTGTTGTTACTACAGCTCTAGCAGTTTTTTTAATTAGCAAAATTTAGTTTTACATAATCTATTAGATCCTTGCCCATAAATAAAACTATTGGCAGATAAGTAGTAACTACTTATTATCAATAGTTTTCTGTGAGCGTTTTTGAGATGCATGTAATATTTTGATTTACTGTTTGTTGTCGGCAAATGGGGACAAGTAAATTGAAGAGCCAATCATTTTAATTGTTACTTTTAAAAAATTGTGGTTAAATTTCTTTTCGACATGTCTGGAGTTCATCTTTTTAATTTTTGTTCAAACGTTATATGGTCTAATGTACATTTTTGAAAATATATCGCACACTAAATCATAAACAGTAAAAAATTTTCACAAATTTTCAGGAGAGTCAAAAAACTATTTTTAAAAACAGAGTTTTAATTTTATAATAAAATTGAGTTCCACACTAAATACAACCCTTCTTAGAAGAAAGTTTACTTATTTTTTTTTATTTTGTGCTGTAATTTTGGAAATAAGGATTAACTTAGAGTTGTGATTCTTTAGCAGCAATTTTTTCATTGAGTAGTGTGTATTATATCCAACAATACACGCGATTTTACGCACTTTTTTTAATTAAATAGGCACAACTTTAAATGTTGCACAATAAAATTTAACACTTTTTTTATTAACAGTGTCAAAACTCAAAATAATACCATTTAGGTAAAATAAAATACTCAATTACTCATTACTGCGGTATCACAATTAAAACAAGTACTCTTTAGTTAATGGTGTACAAGTAAAACAAGTAACATGAAAACAGACATAACTGTACTTTTCCAGTTAAAGAAGTGCAAACGAAAATGTTGTGGTCATTAGAGATTTGATCTGTAAATTGATTTGTGTAATAAAACCTATTTTGAAAAATTTTGAGTTGTGCCTGTTTATGATTTGGTGTGCGATATACAAAATGTGTACAATAAATATAAATTGAATTTATATATACTTAAAATTTTATGTAAATACGCATATATACATTTTTTTAATTCAAGCATTTCATTTTATAACATATACTCCTGATATAAATTATTATCATCAACGAGGTAAATTTTCGTTTCGAATTCATAATTCTTTTTTTAGAGTAGCAAAAAAAATAAAGAATAATAAATTCATAACATTGCACATGGGGAGAGCTGTAATATTTTAAAAACAATTTAAGCAACTTACCTTTTACCATTAAAAACCCTTTTTTTATTGCCAAAACGTTAAATTAAGAATATGTTTATGGTTTTCAAAACGTTTAAGGTGTTAACCAAAACTCAGCACTTTAATTGCCCCAATTACCCATCTTATCCCAATGTGCGTTTTTGTTCGAATATAAGTTTCATATATTCCACTTTTGTTACAATATTTTGTTAATATTTTTGCATATTGTATTTTTGTCACATATGCTGGTATATTTTATTTTTTATTTCCTGCACAAAAAAAGAAAAAAAAAACACCAAATGAAATGAAATGAAATAAAATGAAATGAACTTAAACGTACATGTGTGTCTTTTCATAGCGTTTAAGTATGCGTGTGTTGAGATAACAATATGACTGACTGAGTTATATTTGTAGTGGTTGTTATGTATACGATTGGCAATATGAATATGCCCAAAAGTTGTGTTATGTGTGTGAAGCAAGTAAATATATTTTGACAGTAATGGACTTTTAATGTTTATATTTTTCTATGATTTGAATAATAAAATAAAAATGTTTTTTTTTTGTTGTAGGTAAAATATATAAAAAAAATCCAGATGAACACAAATGACTTAAATTGAATTCGGCTGCCAGCACTGAATTTTTAATATTTAAATTTTTTAGTACTATTTAAGACTTTCATAAAAAAACAGCACTTACGAGTATTAAATACATTAATTCCCTTAAAAAGAAACAGACAGGCGGCCTTCAACAAAAATATTAAAATTACAAAATTTGTTATTGAAAAATTTGTCGACTTGATCAAAAACTTGTCGAGTTCAAAAAAAGTTTCTGTACCATAATTAGTTCACCAGAGAAAATTCTTTATAAAATAACTTTTCCACCTAAAAAAATTTGGTTTGTTGACTTGAGAAATTTTTCTTTTACAAAATTTTTAGAGTTAAATAAACACAAGAAAAATTTCTATTTAAAAATTTTTGACTTGGAATAAATTTCTCTAGAAAAAATTAAAAATTTCTTTAATTAATAAAATTCTGAACAGAAAAATTTGTCGGCGTTAGAAAATTTTCAATAGAAAAATTTTCAATTAGAGAAAAATTTCTATAGAAAACTTTATCGAACACACAAAGTTTACGAAAATTTTTTCTTAAAAAAATGTATCGGCTTTACAAAATTTTCTTTATAAAACCTTTCTTCTTAATAACATTTTTCTTAGAAAAACTTATCGAGTTCAGAAAATTTTTAAAGAAACATTTTTTGCGTGGAAAAATTTTTAAAGAAAAGATTTCTCAGCTAATATAAGTCAGATAATATATTCTTAAGTAATGATTGTTAACTAGAGAAAATGTTTAAAAGAACATTTTTGTTGCTATAATTAAGTTTTTAATAGGAAAATTTTTTTATTTCAGAAATTTTTTTACAGAAAACTTTGTTGACTTAATAAAATTTTCTATTGAAAAATTTTAAGACTTGAGAAAGATTTCTAATAAACAAAACCAGAGTTAACAAAAATTTATATTTTTTGTTAGACAAAAATATTTAAATAGAAAAATTTCTTGAATTAAGAATATTTTCTATTTAAAAATTTGTCTACTTGGGAAAATATTTAAAAAAAGTTTAAGTTTATAAATTTATATTTAAATGAAATTTTTGGCTTGAGTTCAAATCTGAGTTTAAAAATTTCTTCTTAATTTTTAAGAAATTGTTTTTGGATAAATTCATTATCTTATTGAGAGAGTACTTTTATTTGAAACAATTTATTCATCAGACCAGCAGAACGGATTAATACTGATTTCGAGGTCGCTACACGCAAATAATACGGTTCAATAGATGATATTGATAGTCAATTATATCCACCGTCAAAAGTGGTAAAATCGAAGAAAGAACGCTGATGAGATGGTGTAGCGACCTCGAAATCAGTATTAATCCATTCTGCTGGTCTGATGAATAAATTGTTTCAATTAAAAGTACTCTCAGATTTGAGCTCATGCCCTGAACAGTTCAGCAATTACGTATAACTATTAATTGTTTATAAATTTATTATCCCACTTTCTCCCAAAATTGATATATAATATATTCAATATTAATTATTTTAATAAATATGCACAAAACTAATGACCAAAAATTTGTAAGAGTATTAAAAATAGTAAAAAATTTCTATTGCAAAAATTGTATTTTTAAACAATTAGCTCTAGAAAATGTTGCAAGCTTTAGAAAATTTTCTGTACTAGATAATTTTTTGCTCAGAAAAAAATATTTTTAATTAAAGAAAATTTTTCTATACACAATGTCAAATTAAGCGGGCAAATTTTGCAAGTCAACCAATTTTATTATTTCATGACAAAGTTTGCCGATAAAAACCAATTTGCGGTTGTTTTTCTTAAAGATTTAACAAACAAATATCCATCAAGGATTTAGTTTTTAAATTTATTTAATATTTAACATTTGTAATTTCCTCAATTTAATAAAATATCTCTTTTTTCCAAGAATACTTATAACGTGCTGATAACTTTTGAAGTACAACACTTCATCTGCAAGTGCATGTAAATGTTAACTGAAAAGCTTTGTATCTATCTTCATGTTTTCTACATTTGGGAACTGCAAATATTTTTATATTCATTAAATTTTAACCCCTCTTAATTTTGTAGCACTTCGGTGAAAAACTTATACATAAATGAAATATAATAAAATATTTATAAACTAGATTATCTACAGAAAAAAAATATCATCAACGAAAGAAAAAAGAAATGAAAAACTTAATGTTTAACCCTTGAGCAGAAAGGAAACTAAATTATGAATTTAATTTAATGGAAATAAGATTTTATATATTTAGAAAAAATCTTAAAATAAAAACAAATTCTACAGAAAAGGATATTTGCAAGATAAAATAATTTAAAATTAATACATTTAATAGTAAAAGTAAAATAAAAAATTCTTGTGTGGGAAAAGAATGAAATTTGAATTAGTTATTTATAATTTGTTCTTAAATTTTGAATTTTGAAATAATAAAATACGCATGCATTAACAACTTTTGCAAAAAAAATTTCAGTAACTAAAAACCCAAAAGTACAGTAAAATTAATAAGGAAAACAATATATGAACTCACAACTTGCATTTACTTTTTTGTGCACATCGTTATTTTATATATCTAAGACACAAACAAAAATTTTAAATATTTGACAAAGAAATATAGAAAATCGTACATATAGTCTTGGTACTATAAGAAATGCATATAAAATACTAATCTGTAGTATTTATAGTTAAAAACTATACATAATACTCTTCTTAAGTTTTTCAATTAATACTGTTTTTTCTTCTGCACATAGAAAGATAAACCTTTTCTATATTAATTTAACATTATGTAACTTTAAATCACTTTCTACAATAGTAAATAATCGAAAAAGTTTTACCAAGTGCTAAAAATCTGTCAGCGTTAAAACACATTTGATAATAAACATATACATAATTTTCAATTACAGTACATTCCGGTTATAAATATTCAACAATGTGAAATACGACATGTCAACAATATTTATTTTTATTCGCCTGAGAAAGGAACAGCAGAAACCGATTTCAATGAATTTATACAACCATATCAGCAGTACAATTTTATTTACATTGCATCAACAGACTATTGCCTGCTTGGCTGGTTGACCAGCCAATTATTTTTAACGCTTTTATTGAATTTGCAATATGACAGAAAAACTTGTAAAATGTTGTATTCCCTCTAGAAAGATTTTTAAAAATTATTGTTCGCATTTTTGTTTATTTATTATTTTATTTTATATTTATTTCGTTATGAAATAACAAGTATTAATTAAATGAAATTATTATTACAACAATTCGGTATATTGTAATTGCCACAAATATTGTTACATATTGCAAAAATGTTTAAAATAAAAAAAACATAACTATATAAACGAGGGCTGTAACACACCGAAAAGCCTTCAATATAAAGAACGCTATAGGAAAAAATAAGTTTCCCATGAAATCTGGAGTACAAGTAGTCTAGAAAAATTTATGAAGACCGACAAAAAACTCGGCGGTATAAGCACTTTTGGTTTGATGATTTCGCCAAGGACGTCTAAGCAGCAGCAGAAGCCCATTGCATTGAAAAAGCCAAATAGCAAGCTATCATCATTTTCAGAAGATCAACTAGGGGTGTGGACATTCTCTTCTCATACATATATTGATAATATATCGATACTACCCCGACTTCTTGCGAGTTCTTGTCACAAACTCGATAGATATAACTAAGTGTTTGACGTATCCTTTCTTGAACCAAATCAAGTTCAGTTCATTTAATTTGAAACTTTTTGTGGAAAAAAGTAAAGGATACAAACATTCATATAAAGACGACAGCCAGATAACAACTACATATACATACATGAAACGACCTTGATTTTGCGGTGCTTAGTGATCGTAGGACAGACCGATATAATGATTGACTGTGCCAGTAACCATTTAGAAATGAGGACTGTCAAAAAGAGAACCAGGAAATTGGGGTCAGTTTTTCTGAATCCTCATCATGTGTAGGTATTTTCGTTTTCCTATCTAGATATCAACTACAAATGAAGAAAAAAATGATTACAGTAACCACAATCTAAGCAAAATAATAATATTAATTGGATTATATGGCTGTAGTCAAATCCTAATATGGTTCAATCGTATCGTTAGAGTAAAATCATGTATTTGTTATATATTTTTTTTAGATCTCCAAATCACTATATAACATTATAATTATATTATAATAATGAACAAGTATGGTATCGTATTACGGACCAAAATTGTGTAATTATAAATAGATAGATTATAAAGCACCTTTCAATGCAATTGTCAATTTAGTCTTTCAATTGAATTGATTATTAACCACCCACTTCATAAACTAAGTTTAAAGATTTTCATTCAATTGTCAAATTTATATATTTTCTACAATTACAAATTTAAAAATTAAAAAAATTCTATTGCAATGGCTGAAAAAATAAAAAAGCAACTCCCAAGGTTTTGCCTTTTTAATTTTGTTTGTGTAATTTGGGCTTTTTATTTACCAAAAAATTTCTCTCGAAGCGTCCATGTTTGCCTCCAATGTCATTTACTGAGGGAACACTGAAGATGGCACATAGCCGAAACCGGTCTGTTTATCAACCAAATTTGACGTGGGATGACGGAAATTCATTCCAAATTGCATCAAACCCCGTCGGAAGAAAAACACAACACTTTTATATTTTTTATTTAAAATTCAATGAAATTAAAGAAATACCTAACTTTTTCTTTGCAAAATAAAACTACAAACATAAACATAACAGTGTAACATGAGATTCGAAAACTCACAGCACAATCGAAGACTATTACTATTATTATTATTATTACTTTTTATTATTATTACTACTATTATTATAATTACTATTACTATCCAACTTGAAAAAATCAAAATCTTTTGATTTTTCTTCAACCATCTCGACAAATGCCAAACTAATCAATTAACACAGCCATACACGCCTTGATTTGGGACAACAACTCACTCAGTTGTCAATTGGACTGAAAGGTGTATGGGGAGCACAATGTATATTGTGGGTGGTTTTTAAACCCTATAGAACTTTGAACTGACAACAATGCTTTGTTTGACAACCATTTTGACAGCGGACACTTGCTTTGTGGTAGGCTGGGATTACCATTTTATAATAAATAAATTCAAGCTAGATCAACGCTTATAAAATATTCTAATCTCAAAAATACTAAAATAAAGCTAAAAAAAAATTCTTCAAAAACAGAATATTCTATTTGCGGGGATATGTAAAGTCTCTCGTCTAGAAAAACAAGCCAAACCTGGATGACAACATTACTTGTGCCATTAATAAGATACTGGCCGAAATGTTAGAAAAATTATTCCAAAATTGGTGCCCACGGATGGACTACCTACGGCGTAGCCGCGGAACACAATTACAAGGTGGCGCAAAAATAACCTTCCGATGTTTTTTGGCTGTAATTTAAAAAAAAAAAATGAAAAACTTTGATTCTTCTTGTGGATTATTTTTATTTGGTCTTTTAATTTTTTTACATCAAGTCGAGAATATGATGTCATGTAAATGGCCGCCGCCACAGTTGATTGTCATTTTAGCCCTTTTTATGGCATTTTCCATCACTTTGGCCAAAACTTCCGGCGATAGGTCGTCACATTCTTGACGGATATTGTCTTTAAGAGCTGCAAGAGTCTGAGGCTTGTTGACATAAACCCGCGACTTCAAAAAGCCCCACAAAAAGAAGTCTGCAGCGGTCAAATCAGGCGATCTTGCTGGCCAGTGCAAATCGCCAAAACGGGAGATTAGGCGATTCTTCAGCATATCGGTTGTGGCACGAGCAGTGTGTGCCGCTGCACCGTCCTGTTGGAACCACATGTTTTCCAATCCCAATTCATCAAGTTGCGGCAAAAAGAACTCGTTAATCATTGCTCTGTAGCGCTCGCCATTCACAGTAACCGTTTGGCCCGCAACGTCTTCGAAGAAAAAAGGTCCGATGACTCCTCCAGCGAAAACAGCACACCATACAGTGACTTTGAGCGGGTTTAATGGCTCTTTGTGGGTTACACGCGGATTTTCAGTGCCCCAGAAGCGTAAATTTTGCTTATTTACGTACCCGCTAAGATGGAACGGCTACTCCGGAGTCTGCCACGCCTGGCAGCATCTCGTGTTGTGCCAGTCTCTTCGAGGCGAGCGGCTAAACGTCGCAGTGTTTCACCAGTAGGCGTTGGACGGCCAAGAAATCTGCGACGAAATTCACGTTGTGCCAAAGTCACCGACCGATTATTGGTCAAATAAATAGTCACCAATATTCCGCGTTCTGGAGCAGTGTAGCGTAACATTGTTTATTAACGTGTATTTAGCATGTGTTTACTACACAAATGTCAAAACAGAACTGACATTAGGGGCCAATCGCAAAATTTATAGCATTTTCTGATAGGAGGATTACTTTTGCGCCACCTTGTATATTAAATAGTCTTTAAAAAGTAGGCAAACATTAATTTATCGTCCCAAATATATACTTGATAAACTTTTGCAAGTTTTCTAAGTTTTTTTTTAATTTTCCTAAGCCATAAAGTTGAAAAATCACTCTTTATAATCAAAATATACCACCGATGACTGAAATGAGATACTTAAATTATTAAAATTATAATCAAATGATAATTACACAACTTAGAAAAAAGTCTGCGGAATTCTTCCAATTTTATTTTTAATTTTAATGCTTAAAAATTCCTTTTTTCGATTTTTTCTAATAATTTTTTTTTACCTTACTGCCTTTTATTTAAGTGTAGTGCATCATATTCTTCAAGTGAAGTGCATCATATTCTTTAAGTGTATAAGTTTGCATATGCTGTAAATACGCACTCTCTTAGTTTGAAATCATAAATGTTTAATATCTAAATATAGTTGGTATATTTTAATGAAAACTCGCTTATAATCTAAATATATCGCAACTATTGTGCATGGTACCAATTTATTGGTAAAATCCAAACAATAACTTGTTTATCACAACTGAAGTATTTATTAAAAAATTAATAAAAAACCAGTAGGTTCTTTGCTACAACCATACGGTGATTACCGCAGCCATAATATTATTGTCGTCAACATTTCTTTACCCTATATTTTCTCTGCGTGTAGAAAAGTTTTGTGAGAAAGAACATTCAAGCAAAGGCACGTTAATTTTTATCATATATCCTTTCATACACTTATGGGCTTACAAAAATCCTCAGTACAGCATTTCGCTTCCAACTCCTACTTTTTAGGAGCTATTTGATGAATGTAAGTAACTACTATTCTACCCATTAAAATTTGTTCACGACGTGTTTTTTCTTTTTTTTTCTTTTTTAATTTCTTCCACATTGTTGTAAAAATGTCATTTTTAATTAAATTTCCATGGCATCCATGTCCTCAGCTGCGGAAATGTTGAAATATTCATTGATGTATTTTAACATCATTGTTGTAATGTAAAAATTTTTGTGTAAAATTCAAAATGCATGTGTGTGTGTTTGTAATTTTTTCAAATATTAAAATATGTTTGGCATTTATGTATGTACATACATGTTAAAATGCTTTTTCTCATTTACCTTTAGTTAGTTTGAGCTTTTTTGCTGAGGCCATGATGTTTGAGCGTATGTCATACATATGAATTTATATATTTTTATTTTTTTTTTGTTGGCAAGTTACTTTAGTTGAATGATGATGGCCACTTTATTAAAATACTGGAAAAAAGTATAACTACATATGAATACATTTTTAATTATTTATTAATTAATAACAACAATAATGTAAAATAATAAAACATATTTATGGCTGGAATTTTTATAACCACTTCATTTAATGGGAAATTTAATTTTGTACAAGTAGTTTCATTAGTATTTGCTTTGTAATGATCTTTATGTTGAATTGAACTAATTAAAAGTATAGTAAATAAATAAATGTGACAGCAACTGAATTTCCGTAGTTTTTATTATTAAAGATAATCAACCTTATTCCAGTTGTCGTTGTAAATTTTGTCATCATTTATATTTCAATGTCACACAGAAAGAAAAACAGCGTACTAAATTCAAGTATTTTCTTCTTAATTTGAGTACGAGTCATACTCAAAATTTTGTGGTCAAATAACAATAAAATGTACTTTAATGAAGACGAGAACGGGATTCTTTTAGATAACCAAACCTGGAGTTTCTTAAAATGAGTACAAAACTCCTTAGTCACGTGAAAAATTTTGAATCAACTAAAAAATTCTTAAATTATATTGATAATTTAAATTCGTTCGTACTTAAATCAAATTTTCTGTACTTGATCTTAGTAAATCTGGAATTTAAGTACGGATGGATTGATTTTTCTGTCGAGTGCACTGTTTGTCGTAGTGGCCGTCGCTTCGTTTTTTTGGCATTTTATAACATCCTTATTGAAGCGAAGACAATTTATCGTTTTTTTTTAACAATTCAGCTAATACATCTCTAATATTTCAACAAGCTGAATTATGTGTTTTGCTGGGGATTTAAATACCGAATCAAGTGATGAAGAAAATAAAAAAAATTTATCTTAGATAGAAAACTTCTCAGAGAGAACTCCGACATTACAATTTACCAGATGAAATGTAAGTATCGAAACCAAACTTTTAGAAACTAAGAGTTTGCTACTTTATAAAGAGTTTTGAAAGTTACTTTCGACTAAATAAAGCAGCTGCAGAATCCGATTTAAGGAATGGAGTTCGATCTGCATTCATTTATAAAAAAATTAAATCGACAGATACATTAAGGTTTATAGCCCAGGGATCTTATCAACTCAGCGTGGGAAATGATTTTAATTTGGGTCTGTCGAAGTCTACAGCTTCATCCAGAGGCTGAAAATACATTGATTAAATGTTCCACCATCGGTTAAATTGCTTTGTTTTTAACCATTTCCTTTTTAAACTTACATTTTAATTATCGCCAGTCCTATGAAGAAATTGCATTCAATTACTGTAATGCACTACTAATTATCATGGTGATCTTACTTTCAGCCACCCATCCGCTAATCTTCCTGGTAAACCAAGCGTATTTAACTCCGTTGCAATGTTTTCCAAATTCGCTTTGAAATTTCAGGGAATTGTGCCTTTACGAAATCGTACTGTAAGATCAGGCTCTTTTCTACAAATTTCTGGAACTGGTTCGTATTGGTAATTTTATTTTTTTAATTTTGCTCTATAACTCTTACAAATCACTTCCTATTCGTTAATAAAAAATGTGATGACAAAATCGCAGTCGTTTCAATACAATAACGCCGTCACAATTTTTTATAGAATGTCAAATATCAGCTAACACTTATCAACAAATGACGATTACAACAACTGGAATAATAAGTGAAAACCGTCAATGAAAAACGTCGTGGTCGTGATAATTTTTCAAACAAGTAAAAGGTAATGCTAGCACCACAGACCTTTTTAATTTTAAGTCATAATAAAGGAAAAATTTAATGGTCCTCAAGAATTTTGCAGTGCCACACTGAATTATATTGAAATTAAATTTAAACAATAATAATTTAAAGAAAAAATTAGAACAAATTAATTAATTCCAATATTTGATTGTATCTCTAATATTGATTAAACATTTTGTTAGATTCTAAATCGAAAAACTTCAACGATGAAACAGACCACGATTATCACACTTTTTATTTGTGACAGGTTAACGTATACATTTTTTACAACTTACTAATTCACGAAAACAACATAAACGAAGCGATTTGCAAATAAACTGCATGATGTTACGACATGTTTAAGCATGTTTAGTGATATTCATGATCCGGCAGAGCTGTTTGTTTCTTTGTTTGTCAATGAATGATTTTAAATAAAATTAGTTTTTTGTAGTTTTAAATCAAAATTGATTATTATTTTGGCTAAAATTCGTAATCAATTTATTTTTAAACACAAAATAATGTAATCTCTTACTTATTGCATGGAACAGAGAGATTCAGAATAAAACACACAATTTGATTTTAACGATTTCATATAAGGAACTATACAACTCGATACAACTTGACGATTTTAACGCATTTTCAATGCTTGGAAAGAAGCGCAGTATTATGCCAAAAAGAGAGCTCCCAAACAAAATATGGCAAACAAAATTTAACCCTTTTGAAAGCGTATTTTAAACAACAATCAACAAATCTCGCTTACAAAATTGATGTGGGTGAAGCAGAGGTTTTTAGTATGACAGTATTCAATTGCCCTAAATAATGTTTACTAAAATAAAAAAAACATCATACTTCGAGTAAAGATTAATTCGTGCAATATACGTCAATTAATGGAAGTTCTCAAATAAACTTTGTGTGAACTACAGTGAAAATGTAGCGGAATACATGGGATCTATAGCTACAGGAAGATGTTTGGAAAGAAAGAGAACATTAAACCAAAAATGCTGTACTGGATGTATAACGCAATCATAAAACTAATTACGACGTACCAAGCAGGGCGTCGACATCTCATGCAGGGCTGGAGGCTATAATCCAACTTTATCACAACCCATATTAATCATATGAAAAGTTTCTAGATATACGTACCCAGCCTATCCAGCGTATAGCGGTCCAATATTATTTCTTCACTTATTTCAATAGTTTATGTATATTCCAGGTATATTAAGCTATTTTAAGAAAAAACAAATTGAAAATCTGCAAGGCGTAAGTGAGTTACTAATGTGTCTCATTTGTTCACTAATGTCGCTAATTATTCCTTAATTAGCTACATCTACCTACTCATAACGTGTGTAAAAATAATAATAATCATAATGGTAGTACACACGTTTATTAGTTTACAAAATATTATTTCTTTTAAAATAAATTAGTACAATAACAGAATCAATATATAAATTATTTACAATAAGAAGGTGTATAAGTAAAAGAAATATAATATTAAATAACTTATATACTAAGGCATGAATTAGAAGCAATTATAACACACACAATCAAATAAGAATATTAATTACAATAAAAACAATTACTTAAACATATCAAGCACCTTCACATGAGTCGTTATCACTGCTCCACCATTCAGTAGAATATTTAGAAAGTAAATAATCCTTCTCGTTTAATTCGTGATGATGACTTACTGATGGTATTTCAGATGGCAATGAATGTGGCTAATCAACTGCAGAATCTGCCTTAGCGGTAATTCTCTATACGAGTTTATAACAGGATCAGACGTAATTAAAAACATTCTCAAAAGATGTGTATTTGTTGCAATACATGACCGCTTCCTGGTGTGCCGGTAACGGAATCTACGACAGTCTTTATTTCTTGCCTTCTGGGCTTCTTCGGAGAGTTGTCCAATGAGCCAATTCACACGGGCATAATTATGCTAGCATAACATGACAGCTTGTGAGTGAATTCGTTGAAGAGAATGGTTTTGGTTGGCATAATTTTTCTGCAACCTCGCATTAGCAGCACAAAACTAATACATATGCACTTACAAACCTCAAATGAATAAAAAAGAAGACTAACACACATAAAGCTGTGTATACGTATACATGTTATGCCAGACGAATTAGTCTCGTGTGATTTGGAAAGAACAAAAACCGTGCGGCTTAAAAAATGTTCTCGTGTAAATATGTTCAATGGGAAGAATTTTATGCACGGTAATGGGCATGGAATGCCTTGATTTCAGATCGAGGTATACTTTTCTAATATCAACACAAAAGTTTTCGAATTCTATATAATTTATATACCGATGAGAAAGTTCTTAAAATTACATGAAATCTACGAAGAAGGTTTACGTATAGCCCTGTAATTTAGCGGCTCAATTCGGCTTTGGAAAACAATCTACTTAGGTTTTGGTTTATATACATTGAAACCCATACGATCTTTAAACAGTTTTTGTATCTCTTGTGAGCGTTGCTTCACAACAGCTTTGTCGTTATCTCCCCTGACTTTTTTTATTTCTAAAGGATAGCTGATGTGAAGCAAACATTCAAGCGTGCGGATCCACGTAAAGTAGGTAAACCAAGTGCAAGGCGTTCTTCGTTGCTGGGATAATTCTTTGATTGCTCGTTCATAGAAGACGGAGTGGCACCGCAAATAAAACACTTTTGTGTTGAAGTTATGCCTGTTAAGGCTTTACACACTGTACCATCAGTCAATGTCAACAACAAATCGTGTTTAACAGAGATTTGAGATCCAGCAACGTTACATAATGTTGGAAGAAGCTGACTTACTCCATCTAAAATTTTAGAAGTTTCTTATTTCGTAAACTCTTTTGTCTCCTTGGCAAAAGTAAACTTAATAAGACGGCAATATAATGTAGAGGAAGGTCTTGTGTTTTGCCAAATCACAGTTTCGCCATCAAGCAGTCTCAAAGGGACAAATGAGTACTCGAACAAAAATTCGTTTGTAGCGTTAGTGTTCTCAAATTTCTGCTTATATGTGATATGTCCCGAAATCCCATCGCAGCCGTATTTGTTTACTAACGTATTACATGAATGTGGTAACACACTTCTTATGACTTCCGTCTGACCTTTAAATAATCATTCAGCCGCTTTATCCAAAATCGTCTGAAGTTTAATTTTAGCTCGAGATTCAGTCACAGAAGTATATTCGTCAGAAGGACAACAAGAAGCTTGGATTTACCTAAAGTATAAAACGATATATACACTTGATGTCCCGCTTTCATTGATCACTTTCTTATTTGTTTATATGACTGAAAAGTTGATTTTAAATCTACATAATAAGCTAAAGCTTCTTCTGGTCCTAACTGGCGACTTTGCTCAGAACACTTATTCTTTTCTCTAGTTTCATTAACTGCAACGTTATGGATCTTTTTAGCAACACTTCGTTGCCCTTTTTTTCGAGTAGCTAACTCAGCTGCTGTAATAAACTCACTTGCACTTCAATAAGATCTTCTACTCTCCGTCTTTTCGTTTATGAGTCTTAAAATGATTCTCTGGGTCGCCCTACGAAAACAGCCGCTTATGATGTCGAAGTACAAGGCTAATTAACACACATCTTTATTTCGATTTTGGATCCCTCTAACGAATCTTTGTGTTTGATTAGAAACGTTTCTTTTTAACACTTTAAAGAAGTCTACTTTTGATTGAATTTTGCTGAAAGTCTTGATATTTTAATTTTGCCTCGTATTAGAGAATCGTCAGAAACATCGGACATGTTGAATTTTTCACTTATACGAGTGTAATAAAAAATTCCACTGTTTTGTTTAGTTTTTTTGTCATTTAGACATTCTTCACAAAAATTCCAATTTCGGCGTTCTGATAAAAATAAAATAATTTTCTTTTCCTGGTCTATAAAATTTACTCTATAGACATTGCTGCAGATATGATTCTGGAAAGAAATTTGACACCGCCAAGCTCAAAACGTATGTCAACATTACGGCTACACTGAAAACCCTGAATGGTAGAACCATTTCCAAAACCTCCAATGTGCTCACACCATTACACAACACAGCCTGACTTCCAAGAGAAAAATAATAGAAAAATGTATTTTAAAAAACGTGCATGTTCAGTAGAATGCATTCTATACAGAAATCTATAAGAAAAATCAACTTTGACTTTGTTGAGGATGAATGGTCGCATATTATTTGCTTATCTTTTTTTGGGTCTTTAAATTGTAAAAGGAGTTGACAAATTTCAGTGTGTTTTGTATTCATTTCATTAGATTTATTTTCATTTAAAACTAATCAACACTAAATATTGCGTTTTACAAAAGAGGGCTTTCCCCATACCATAATTTATTATGTTTAAAATATTTTATTCTTGTATTTACAAATTTATTTAATAACAAAATACCGTATGATTTATTTTGTATTCATCTATGTTTTTACGACAAAATTTTGCGTGTCCTTTTTCAAATTAATTAAATATCAGTCATACGCCATCTGTTTATTCAGTTTTATTATTTATTATTTTGATTTCTATTGACTTTGTCATACGGTTTGCGACACAGATTTCTAGTTGTGTAAGATTTTTTTAAAAGTAAATATATAATAAGTTGGAATATTTTAAGATAAAATAACCTTTCTATGAATTTCATCCGTTGGGCCAATAGCTTCCACAAAAAAGTTATTTGAATGCATCATGTGACCGCGAAGGTTTTTGTATATTCCGGTTTCCCCGATTTGTAGACCTTTGTTATGCACAACAACCATTTCTCAAATTTCAATGTGAATTTTTTTACATTTATATTGAATTTTGATGTCAGGATTTCTTTGAAAAAAAAAATAAATGTAAAGTTTAATAATTATGAATCTTTAAATTTATATTAATATTTTTAAATATTTTCTTACATCAAACAACTTGCATAAACAAATTATTTGTAGAAAATAGTTCTAAGCAATCGAGAATATATTTCCTTATTCAAAATAAGCTTAAGATAATTTTGATGACTTTCCAAAATTTATTTTAAAAAAATAAGTGTGCTCATGATGTTCCTTAATATCTAGTAAAATACTTTTAGTTAACTTTTTTATTTCTTTTTTTCTATTAATACACTGCTGTTGTTATTGCAGAATTTATTGTTTTGTATATTTCTAACAAGTTAATAAATTTTATAGTTTTTATGATGAATATTTAGGCTCTTTATAATAATAAATGATGAGTGTCATTTTTAATACATATAATAATAACAATAATGGAAAATGGCACATGACAACAAGCAAACAAACATAAACAATTTTATATATATACACTTACATTTACAAAAAGAAATATATATTAGTTAAGAGAAGAAGTTACTTCCAAGATAAATTTTTTCAAGGCTAAAAAATTTACTAAACAAAATTATTTATGCCGGTTTTAAGTCTTTTCTTTCTACATTGTTTCCCAGGCTAAGCTTAGGGACATCTGATCATATTATGGTTAATACAATCATTGCAAAAATCTGAAGATAAATTAAATTATATCTTTTTAGCTGTTCCAATAAAACAACTCTTCTCTATTTTAATCACTTTGAAATACAAACAAAAAAAAACTTAGTTGTAAATATTTTATGTTATAAATAGACAACATGACGTTTCAAAGCTTATACTATTCGTATTACAATTTACATCTACATAAACATAAACTTCTACGCACATAAATACTTAAACACTAAATATACCCACCCATCCATATGCACCTACAACCGCACACACACACGCGTGCACACACATATGTTCACAAAAACATCAATCAATAAAATTTATAATGATAATTATGTTGTTGTTTTACAACTTAGCCAACAATTGTTGACCATAACTCTGAATATAAATATGAAAACCAAACTAGCAGCAGCACGAGTCATAAATTATCACCAGCAAAAAAAAAAGGGTTTAGAAATTAAATATGCCAGAGAATAATAAATAGTCATTTGGCATAGAATGTATAATATGACACCCTTGTCGGTTTTTGTGTAAATGGTTGCAAAGAAAAAATTCAATTAATTTACAATCATAAAATATTTAAAATCTTTTATTTATAAACAAATAAATAAAATGTTTTTTCACTTAGAAAAAAAAACTTTATTAAATCTCTAAAAAAAATATAAGAAATTAGAAATATTTTATGTAAAAATAACTTATGTATAAATGGAAATAAGGATATTCATTATTTAATTGATTTGTTAAGCAAACACATACATAAATAATTATTCGAAATGTTTTCTACAGTGTAGATTAAAACAGTTGCAAAGAAAGTTTATATATTGACTACCTGATCCACTAAATGAATGTAGCTGTAAAGTTTTAGTGGATACTATCCATATAATTTTGGCCCATGAAATCGATGAAAGTGCTTCAGTTAAGTTTTATTCACTTCAATTCGAGCTATGACACCCTACTTACAGCAACATGATTTAAGCAATTTTTTTAGTTTAATTTATTGGAGCGAGATGGAAAGCTGAGCCTTATTTTTTTTAATGAAATAGCAAATTTTTAATTGAAAGCAAGAAAAATATATTTCAGAAAAATAAGGATTATAGTTACGGTAACCAATCCTGCACTATTCTAGTGGACGCTATTTGTACATTTTTTTGCAGATGTCCCTTTTTACATTATTTTTTCGCGGAAATTTACTTTTGTTCACTTTTTTCACTACTTCCAAAACATTTAGCAAAAAAATTAAAATAATTTTAAAATACATAAAAATTCTGACTGGAAAGCCTAGTACACCGTCAAGCTTCTGTCTTCCATAAATATATTCGGCGTTTATTCTCTCCTGTCCTGTTTTTTTTACGCATGAAAGTTACTTAGATCTCCAAGGTGGACCTGAGCTCTTGTGGACAATATGCTTAGGTATACAGTTTTTAATCACAGAATAAATATATCTATAGAGTGGATTTATCACCATTTCAATGTTCAATGGAGTGCCATAAGATGCAGATAACAAATTTTGCCAGTCTTTATTATCAAAACAACGATTCATCATATTATAATTAGCTCGTTAAAAACAAAACACTTTTTCATTTTTTTCCAAGTGGCCTGAATGGGATAACTGGTGGCGATCTTCAGGCTCAGTAATTGGGCAGCATTTGGTTATAGAGCAGTCCGTCGGTTCATTGACATATATCAAGTCTAGCAGTTTATTATTGATATTATATACAGAATTAATCTGGTAAAGGCACAAATCCATCATATTGCTTAAAAAATCCTTAGAGCACAGTGGAATCAAGTTTAAGCATCAAATCGCCAAAACCTAAAATATAATCCGTGGGATTTATTGAATTGACCATTTGTTTAATAGATGAATTTCATAATACAGAATATTAAGAGCAAGAAGGAATATAAGAGCAGGATAAAAATACGTTCCCTTTTTAGGTTTGATTTTAACATCAATTAATTCAATATAATGATCAGACCAAAACAATTCAGACGGCAAATGATTCAAAACAGCAATAAGTACCCCTCCGCCATAACAATTTGTACCTCTTGTCTTTGCTATATATTATGTATATTATAATCATCGCATAGTGTTTCCGTGTTAAATACATTATCTTTTAGCCAAGTTTCTGTGAAGAGAAGAACATGATAGTTGATTTCAAAACTATTGACAAATAAATTAGATAATTTGATATTAGGGCCTCGAACATTCTGATGGATACTATTAAGTTGGACATCAGTTGATGAATTTTGTTTTTTGGAATAGAGTTATCACTTGATGTAAGTCGGACTGCATTGCTCGATCTATGGTAATTTTTTACAATGCCTGAGGCAACAATAATAAATAATCTAAAATTAAAATTATCCTTGCAGTACTAATGTTAGTCATTTTGACTAACACTGTTTTTTTTGCGTGTAACTTTTTTTGCTGCTACGAAAAGATCTAATTTTTTTGCAATTTTTAAAGTCATGTTAGTTAAAATGACTAACAGGAGCATTTCACAAATGTAGACAAAACTCTACAAAATATTTTTTTTGCCTTTTCAGTATTATTTGACATGTTTTCTTATATTACCAATTAATTTAAAATTTTTTGTTTTTAATTTTTTTACTTTTATTTTTCATTTAAAAATTTGTGTTTGCGGAAGTGTTCCTAGAAAAGCACCTTTAATGAAATAAATTCAAAAATTAAATTATTTTGGAAAACTTTCATATTATTGTTTTTTAGACACTGGACAAAATAAGTTATCAAATTAAAAAAATATTAAAATTATTTCATGTGAAGCTAACAAAAAAATCGGAGTTATATTCATGTTAGCCGATTTGACTAACAATTAGTATTAATGTAGAAAAAAATCATGTAAGTACTCTAAGGTTAATAGACCGTAATGATGAAATATTTTCACCACTAAAAGCACAAAATGTAATTACAGCTCTAGATTCAGAGGGATTCGATTTTAGTATTTTGAAAGAAAACGTAAAACATTTTTACAGTACTTGTATTAATTACCTGCACCAATGGGATGAATCCATTCGGACCAAACTTGCAACCTTTAGTTAACTAATGATGGCCGCTTAACCAATGACATTTATATGAAAAGTCCTTAGTTAAACCACTGTTAACTAAAGACTGAGAATATGACCTTAGAGAAATTAAGGGATACTTTTAAATACAGTTCCATCTTGGCAGTTAGAATTACAAATGACTTAAATTCAAATAATAACGATATCTTTGATGAATTTACATATGTGCAAAATTACGCCAACGAAAAATAGAAATAAGGAAAAATATTCGTAGTAACTCCTGATGAAAAATGGGCTTAAATGTTTATATTTTTCACTTTGTCTGCTTCTAATGCGCCAACAGAAAGAATTTTTTCAATATCTAACAATATAAGGTCTTCGGAAAAATCTCAAATGAGATTGGAAATTTAAAACATTTTCAACGGATACGCCTGATGTGTTGAAAAAAAAATACATTCAGTGGAGAAATATCAGAAGTAAAAATTTATATTAACATATGAATGTGTATATTTGTATCAATGCATTTTGCATACTTCTCTGTAATATATTAGTTTTAATAATTGAATTTGGTTACCTTTTTAAATCCATAAAATGTGTAAAATATTTTCTTATGGAATTAATGATCACGGCATGTATAGGGGGGATCTTTTTGTATACTCTCAAAAGGTTGCAAATTGTTATCAATGATTCAGTTTTCTCTATTTGTCTATTTACACACAGTACGGTATGATTAATTTATTTGCTTATATAAAAATCCGCATTGCCAAATCTCTCCTATTTCTGTGTTAAATTTTTTGGTCCACAATATTTGGTTAGGCTGACAGGTTACCGATGAAGTATTAAAGGTAAGAAAGGTGCCAGCCCACTTGTTACCAAAAGCGATTATGATCCTTTGATTATGTGCTTTGTGGGAAAAGAAGAAAAACAATATAGTAAAGACAGATTCAAGTGGTACAGGGAAGAATAGAGCAATGAAGTTGGAGAGAAACATAAAAATAAAATAGGGAGAAAATAGAGGTGCATTCCGTGTAGGAGTAATCTTATAAACTACATCCAGGAGCTAGTTAGCGAGAGAACCATCCACTGCTCTCGATGGAAGAGCTCATACTTTTGAGTTTCATGTTTGTTAGCTCCGAAAGGCTACTGAAGCATATTTTACCTAGGAATCAAAAGCGTTGAAGCTCCAGTGCAGAACAGAGGCAGAGAAGATGAATTATATTCTCTTCATCCTCCTCCTTCTCGTCCTTACCGATCTTACAGTAATTGCCCATTATTTTAGCATGGGTTTCAAAAGTACAGCGCCCTGTGAGTGAAGCCACAAATAACAGCAATTGTTTTCTTGAGAACATGAAAAGATGCTTTGTTCTAACAATATCGATGCGAGTCCAGAGGGTTCTCGCTATAAAGCAAGTCAAACCAGCGCTAAAATCATTTGAAAATATTAGTATATCCTATCCGTATTGTTTCTTTTTAATAATAAAAAGTATATATGACTGATACAAGTGTAAATTATTTAAATTCAGAGTATATGGGAGCTATGTGAAGGATTGCTGCGATATTTTTAAAACTAGTATTTTTAGATATAACACTTGAAAATTATTTTTGTAATTCCAGAATATTACCTCCAATTTTGTCCACTTGTTACATGGAATTAAAACACTATGCAAGTATGTTTCAAGAGTAATTCGAAGCAATCCTCATTTGTGCTAAAAATTATCTTAGCAAAAGGTAAAATGTGTACATTTTTAGATGAGCAGACGGCACTTAGAAAAGCAAAAATTTAAGTCAGGAGTTGAAACCAATTCCAGGAAAAAACAATTTAGTTTTTTCTGTTATTTATTTTAGTTTTTTATCTTAATTTCTGTTATTTTATTTCATTTCATATTATTTTATTTAAAGATTGATGGCCTTTGTAGCTAGTGCTATATAATAATAACTAATTATTATTAAGTTATTAAATAAATAAATAAAAAAATATTTTATTTAACTTTATTTTTTCATAATTTTTTTGTTAGACACTGTGCTTTCCAAACAATTAAAAATTTAAATAGTAAATTTTAATAATTCAGATTTGTATACATGCATTTTTTCTAGCATAATAAAGCATCATTATTATGTAGAAATATTAAATTTCACAACAAAGTGAATGTGTTCATTTGCCGCTGACATTTCCTAGAAGAACAAATTTAAGCACAATAGAATTTTGCAATTTGGAAAATAATTTTGTAAAAACATCAGATTCAGCACAGAAGAACGGGCACATTGACTGACAGCCTGAAATTTTAGTCTAAAAAGAAAATTAAAACAATGAGGTTAATCAGAAAGATAGTGCTTCCAAATAAAGCAAAAATTTTCAAAGCCGGCTTACAAATAGACAACTTCAGAGGAAAACATAGAACAAAAATGTAAGCGAATTGATAAAATTTTCATTTTACAAAGTCAATGGAATCTAGAACTTTTATTCACTTTTTTTTCAAAAAGTGGCATTTGTAAAAGGTCTGTATTTTGGGGAATGTTAAGTTATTTTAAAGTTTGATTTTTAAACTATAATTAATAAAAGCGACAGCACACGTCAATTCCATGTTTACGTTGTTATAGTCGGCTGAATACTAAGAAATTCAACTATAAAAGACAAACACAAATTAAATATAAAATTAAAAAAAAAAAGGCAATGACTTTGGAAAAAGCAACAGAATATTAATATGTGGATCAATTAATCATCAAAAATGGAAATTTTGTGCCAACCGAAATTAATTTAAAGTGTAAAAATGAAAAGAAGTAATTTTCGTATTCAAATAATTCGGTGAATAGTTAATATCTTTAGTCATTAGTATCCACCGTGAAAAAGCGTAAAATCGATCAGAGAACACTGACGAAATTTTATAGTGATCTTGAAATCAAAACGGTTGCAATATTGTTTTCACAGTAACATATAATTTATAGTTATCAAAAAATTCTTAAAGAATAAAAAAACTTTATGAAACAGCTTTGAATTTAAGCTAAACAATACTTTTCAACTTCAGATTAATTTTTATGAAAAAGTTATTATGTTTACCTTGCCCGCTTATAGTTAGTTTTACACACAATCACTACAACCTCTGAAAAATATATTACACGTGTGTATATGAAAATGGTTATTTATACAACTGAACGGCTACACAGCTGCAGGATGTTGTCTATGCTACTTCTGTCGTATAGTCAAATTAAACTAATTTCTCTTTTAGTTGGCTACAAGACAAAAACAGCGTTGACAATATAGATAACAAAATATGTAAACCAAATTAGTGCTTAGAAATATTTGTTTTTATATAAATAAAGTAAAATTCTAGATAAAATAAAATGTAAAATAAAATAAAATGTGAAATAAAATGCAAAAATTGCAGTTATTTTTTTTTTGCTATTAACTATTTCATTTTTATATATTGAAACGATTAATTTTGGCTCAAGTTCAAACCCGAATTTACCCATTTATTTATTCTAATTTTTTTTTTTTATTTTTAATTTTTATTAGAAAATTTTTTGGATAAATTCATTATTATTTTTTTGTTAAGAGAGTACTATATATAGAACAATTTTTATTATTCATCATACTAGCAGAACGGATCAGTACTGATTTCGAGGTCGCTACACCATCTCATCAGCGTTCTTTGTTCAATTTTGCCACTTTTGTCGGTGGATACTAGTGATCAGGAATATCAACTATTTAACCGTATTATTTAACAAATTAGGATACGAAAAGTACAAACTTATTCATTTTCACATGTCAAATCAATTTCGGTTAGTACGAAATCCCATCTATGATGAATAACTACTCTATATATTTCAGTCTCTCTTGCTTATTCAGCGCCATTGGCTGCTGAGAAATAAGCGGTACTTAATCATGTTGTTAGGTTTCTGTCATTTGTAGTTGAATTTCTTTTTTAGTATTCATCCAACTATGACCAAGTAAACATGTAGATTTTTGACGCGGTTTCGTACTAACCGAAATTGATTTGACATGTGAAAATGAATAAGTTTGTACTTTTCGTATCCTAATTTGTTAAATAATACGGTTAAATAGTTGATATTCCTGATCACTAGTATCCACCGTCAAAAGTGGTAAAATTGAACAAAGAACGCTGATGAGATGGTGTAGCGACCTCGAAATCAGTACTGATCCGTTCTGCTAGTATGATGAATAATAAAAATTGTTCTATATATAGTACTCTCTTAACAAAAAAATAATAATGAATTTATCCAAAAAATTTTCTAATAAAAATTAAAAATAAAAAAAAAAATTAGAATAAATAAATGGGTAAATTCGGGTTTGAACTTGAGCCGAAATTAATCGTTTCAATATATAAAAATATTAATAAAAGTTCGACTAATTACTTATAAACATTAACTATTTCAGTAAAAATAATTTTTGCATAAAAATAAGAGCAAAGAAGTTACTTCATCTTAGATCAATATTCTATGGTCATCTTTTTATGAAATCTTAAAATTCAATGCAGCAATAAAAGGGCCACTGAGTCGATCATATCGCGATAATCGCTAAAATGCGTGAAAATTTTCCAAAATTTCGAAAAAGCCGTAACATCTAAAAAGACCTACAAATGCAAGGAATGTGAAAAACTTCCAGAAAACTACATAAGTTAAGAAAATTTGAAATAATTATAATAATGAAAAATAGAAAAAGTCATCCACATTGCAAAAACACGAAATTCCACAAAAAGTTGCAAAGTTTTGAAAAAATCTTCTAAAAATAACAAAATATTTAAGGAACGTAAATGTATATCACATTTCTTAAGTTTTTATATCCATTTTGAAAGCTTTACACCTTTTTCTAAATTCTTCAACTTTTCACGGTTTTTAGCTGTTTTCGCGATATGAGTGATTCTTTGTCATTCTATTGCTTTATTGCCCTCCAAATGATATTAAATATTTTAAGTTTTTACAAATTTGGCAGAATTTTCGTGAACTTCTACTTATTTTTAACATTCCCAAGTCTCTTATTTTTTTCTTTTTAAGCCTTTAAAATTTTTTTCAATAATGCAAATTTTTGCGGATTTTCCAATTTTTCGCGAGAATCTTTCCTTTTCTAAAATTTGCTTCAAAGTAATATTGTGCAGTTTTGAATTGTATTTTTTGAATAAATTTTACTTAAAAAAAACAAAAAATCGAAAGTCGCACTCACTCACATGTAAATTATCGTTTCCAAAATGATTAAGCAGCTGGCTTACAGGACAACATTTTTAGCCAGCGACATATAAAATTGTGTAGCCGTGTAGCTTGCTGTCGTAAATAAGCTTATAGCTTTAATATCATCTCACATACCGAAGACCAAAATATAATAGTATGACGTTTATAGAAAATATAAAAAATATCGATTTCCTATAATATAATAAAATATTATTTAATACATAGAAAGAAAAAGCAGTGTAAGAGGTGAGCATATTAACAATGCAGTACCAAGTCAATTAATTTTCCCACATAATCTTAATGAAATTGTTCTTCTCTGAACTAATTTGTAAAAATTTGTGTGTCTGTGGCTAAGAGATTAATATAAAATGTACATTTATTTGCATGTTATTATTATTGTCCAATATAATTACAATATTATAATAATAATAATAATTATTATTATTGTGGTCGTTATTTTTCCCTCTGCATGCAACACAATATAAACACCTCTGAAACCATCAAGCTTAAGGTGAAAATAATTTGTGGCTAAGGTAGGAATAATAACTTTAACGTCGAATTCAGAAGTATGCTTGAATATTCAGTTACATGTAGTAGTTGTAGTGGTAGTTTTATATATTGTATGCTTTATAAGAATTTAAGCTATAAACAGTATTGATTTAATTTTTAACATCGCGTTAAGATAAAGTAAACTAAGTTTTCGTCATAGTTTTATATTAACAAAATTCATTTAAATGAGATCACATTTGAATAGTGAAGAGAGAATTCAGCTGTTTTAAAATAAAATTTGAAATTTATTTAATTACTTTATTTAGCGTATTGAATATATGTAGGTTTTATGCATCATGGCTAACTGAGTAGAAAAATGGTCAAATTTTTCAATTCTTTGGATAATTTTTTTTTTAATAATTTTTAAGTAAAATTGTCAATATTTTCAGACATTACTCCACTTACGTCGCCACAATTCAAAAACTACTATCCAAATTCTATGTATATAAAATAAATATAAAATTTTTTGAAAATGAGCGAATTCACTTAATTGCGAATAAATTCAAAAAAATCTATCAATTTTTATGATCGATATCTTACTTTGTTCCTATTATATGTGGCTTTGCGATAAACTAATAAATCTGAACGATATTTGCCATTTTCTATTTTTCATCACTTTTTAAAACAAAAAAAATTGCTATTTTCACGTAAAAATAAATTTTTTGCTACAGTTATTTATTATACCTCCGAAACTAGGCCATTGCAATGAAATATTAAAACTAATAAAACGATATGTGAATTTTAATTTGTATAAGTTTATTTTAATAATGTCGGACTAACCCTTTTTAAGTTATCATTAATTATGTGGAGAAATGTCTAAAACATTTATAAATTTATTTAAAAATTAAAAAAAACCTCTAATGAATTTAAAATCAGTTGCAGGTTCAAACAAAAATGTTTGTTATGGCATTCTGGATAAATCTAAATTAAATTTAAATTAGTTTTGCGAAGTCTTTATTTAACTAAATAAAATGACTCAGTATTTTTTAAATTAAAAATAAATCTAAGTTAAGCTTAAGGTGTATTTTTTTAAAAAAACGTTAACAAGATTTTAATTAAAAACCCGATATTTCGCCACTTCTTTGAGTGGCTTCTTCAGGGATATATAAAATTGTGTAAATAAAATCTTTTTTACAATAATCAAAAAAGAAAAAATACACAAAAAAAATTGTCAAAATTAAAATATCAAAAAATTAATAACTTAATAAATACGTATGTAGACAAACATAAAGTATTAAAATACCCAAATACTCAATTTCCGTTTCCGTTCTTATATAATAAATATCTATATGCATGAGCAACACCAGCTGTATCTGCTTTAAAATTAATTCTCTTTTCTATTGGAACATTAATAATTTGTAGCATCTCCAACATACATCGACGTATGAGTTATTTGCCGTATTCACAATTACTATAATTAGGATTGTGATTAAAGTTAACACAATGTGATGTTAATGCTGTCTTTTGCGAAGAAATGTTATTTCTGTATTTGATCTGATCTATGACCATCTAATCTAGTTTTAATTTATTCTTAGTTGTACCTACGTATACTTTACTACAATTTTCTCTATCATGACCACTACACGGTATCTGGTAAACTAAATTAGACTTCTCTAATGTCTCTATTCTATCTTTTGTCTTACTGAATAATTTTCTATTTGTGTGATTCATCCTATGTGCAATTCTATATTTTTCATTATTATAAATCCTAGATTTTTCTAATCTTTCCGACATTTCAGGTACATATGTTAAGGATTTATAAATTTTAGGCTCAGAAGAAACATCTGAACTTTTTTTATATATCTATATTGTCTTATTAATTTACAAAGCAACTGTTTAGCAAAACTATCATCATTCAATATACTTTTAATTATCCTAACATTTTTCATATGAAATTCTATATCACTTACTGATAATATTCTTTCAATAAGGATTTTAGCAGTATTAATAATATTTATCTTTGAATGCTTAGAGAAATAGTTAATTATTCCACCAGAAGAAGTTGGTTTTTGGTACCAATTTTTTTTTTTAAATTGACCTAAAGCTCGAAATAAATTAGATTAATTAAAAAAAAACAGGAGGTCGAAAAAATATATAAGAGAATTTTTTTAATTTGCCTCCCCTATTTTCTTGAATCGTAAATAACTTTTCTTCATAAAATGTTACTTATCATGACTTTAAATAATTATAACTTCCCTTTTAAAATAGCTCAAAACAGCAATACATTTGATACTTACGAAAGCATCAATTATTTTGTCTGTGGCGCTTTTGATATATAATTAAACTGCAGCTTTTAAATGAAAATGTAATTCGTATTATCTCCTATTTCATTATATATTTCCGCTTTTAAGTACGTGGAGTTTAAAAAGTTTTGAATTTTTTACAAACAATTTTTTTCTTTTCACTATTTAATGCACATTCCAATTAATTAATTTACTTGCGTATTGTTGCACGTATTGCTAATTAATTTTTGAGGTTTTGTTTGTTTTTATATGCACCGAATTACTACTGGCATGACGCGTTTTCATATTATTTTTTTATTTTTTTTACTCATCTGTATTTTTTTCTACTGTGGTTGTTAAATCTCCATTGTGCTTAATGGTTTATTTTTATTGATTAAAATAAATTATGAACAGGTTGTATGTTTTATTTGCCTTTTTAATTTGGTTAAATTTTAATATTGTTTGGTTTTTTTGTTTTTTTTTCGCTTGGAAAATTATATTTAACCAAAAAAAGTTAATAAGTTATTTGGTAGTTGTTAATGCAATTGTTATGACAACTGTATGTATTTTAATTAATTAACTTTTTAAAATTATTTAATTGTTTGTAGCTGCAATGAATAGTGACACCTGAAAATATGGAACGGATTTTGAAATTTCCTCTGAAAAACAATAAAAGAAACTTACGGAAACCACACCGATTTTCGAAAAAGAAGTGTTCTTAATATTAGAATCTATTCCGATTATATTTACAATGATAATCGTATGAATGTATTTATGTATGTATGAATATATGTGTGTTTGCGAGGGAGAGGGAGAAATAATGAGAGTCTATTTATGTATATAAATCTCTAATAAAAAATGGTTAATTCAGATCAGAATCAAGTCTACAAAGTTCTAAAAACAATGGCCTTACTTAGATTTCATGAGACAATTAAACAATTCCGGCTGTTAGATTTAAATATAATATCGAAAATAAATTTTTAATATTTATACGTAATTGTTGAACTGTTTAAGATCTATTTTAAAATGAAAATTTATGGCTTGAGTTCAAATCTGAGTTTACCCATTTCTTCTTAATTTAGGAAATTATTTTTGGATAAATTCATTATTTATTAAGAGAGTACTTTTTGTTTATGGAAAAAATCTTTTATTTGAGATTAAGTTACACGTATTGTTAAAATAAGCAACAACGTCCACCAAAATATTTTATTTATATATTTTTTTAATTAATTACTTTACCTTCTCTTCTCCATGTGCACGTTTTCCTTCTTTTTGTTTATAAACTGAAAAAACCATTTTAATTTATATCAAAACAACAATTTCTATGCTGCAATGAGGACGTTGTCAATTTCGACTGCCCATAAATCAGCTGATATTTGATTTTTACAACAACCAAATATGCAATTATTTACTTTTATATATTCTTAATCGAACGTCTTTAACAACAACATTATTATTGTTACTGCAAAACAAATTTTTTTGGCCAAAATTTCGGGACTAATTACCGCAAACTTAAATCCTAATCGATGGCGAACATTTTCGAAAACAATTTGTTTTTATTAGTGGTTTTTAAACCAAAGTGATTATTATTTTGGCTAAAGTTCGTTACATTTTTACTTAGAAAGAATTGGATAGCAGTAATATATTCCAAAGGAATAACGGAAAACATCAATCAATTTCATCTTACATGCCAGAACATGTACCTGCCATATACCTGCCACTGTTTAGGTGGCTCGGTTGAATGTGATTTCAAATTTGTATTTATACAAATTATGACTCGAAAAAGGATACAAAATACTTATCGTATATTGGTCCAAATAAAAGTATAAAATAAATAATATTTTTCTCGTTTAAAGACCCCTTAAGGTATGCTTTTGATATTTCAAATTTAGCTCTACATACAAAACCGGACATGTAGGCGTATGAGTGTCAATCAGACATCAATATTAATCATACGTAATAGGGTAAACATACGACAGCGTTAATTTGCATTATTAGCCTTAATTCAAATTAACTTGTGCATTAGCTCCTTCCAAATGAGTATTTATTTAACGTAAATGCACGAAAGCAAATTGAATTTATACTGAATTTAGCTTATTTCAATTTGGCAATACCGTCGACAATCAGTCAGTTGTTGGAAAAATTTTAAAATTCAAAAAAATTTTACATTTATTTTGAAATTAAAATGGATACAAAGTCAGCAAAAATAATTTTAGCTTTCTTTAAAACGAATGAATAGTGATTTTGCACCAACAGCATAGCTGCTAATCGTACTTTCCACCTTCTATCCATTTGATCGCGATGTAAATTCCAAAAAAAAAATATTTTTTTAATTACTAAATTTAAAAAATATCGTCTGTCAGGGTAAAATTTAAATTCACATTAATAAGTTTTTAATGCAAATTAACTCTGCCGTCTGTCTACCCTATAAGAGAATTTCCCATTATTTTTGGTATTGTTTTAAAGGTATGTTTATTTTTTATTAAAAGAAGAGACAAAATGTTCATCAGATGCCCTAATTTTTCAGTAGTTGCCGTTTTTCAGACACCCTAAATTCAGGTAATTTTTAGAAATACAAACGGTCATATCTAAAAATGGCCAAAAATGGTCCCGCCCATATTTTCTGATCATATTTGCTATTTGCTCATGAAGATTTCCACAAAGTTATTTCAAAATATACAATAAATACAAATAATATAGAAAACATAGTGTACTCTCTTATATCATCTTGGTGCTTTTCAAATATTAATATAGATTTCTTCCTTGCATAAACATATAAACGAGATATGACCTCCTTTGAAATTAAACAAAAATTCTTGGAATTAGTTAATATCAAATACTCAAATCATAGTCAGTTTTTTTACCGACGGTTCTGTTATGAACGAGAAAGCTGGTTTTGCAGTTTTTGGTGAGAATATCGCTATATCAAAACGTATTCATAATTTTTTCTCTATATATACTAGTGAATTATTAGCAATTAAAACAAGTCTAGAAAATCTTGTAAACGTTTTTAAGAAAACACTTATTATATCTGACAGTAAAAGCGCCCTAGAAGGACTACAAGATCCTTTTAACAACAACATGATTATACAACAAATACGAACATTAATAACTTCCTTAAATAATCATAAAATTACCCTTCTATGGGTTCCGAGCCACTTAAATATAGGTGGAAACGAGAAAGTTGACCAGCTCGCCAAAAATTCTTTAAAAAATGACATATCTACTGAATATAAATTTCAATACTCAGACTATAGGCAATACATTGGAAAATACATTTTGACATCTGGAATGATTTATGGAAAGATAATAACGAAACAAAATTATTTAAAATTCAAAAAAACATATCGCACAAACTTAGAATACCTAATATCCCAAAAACTGACTTTAATAAGCTAAATAGACTTAAAATAGGACATTGTTTATTCTCACATAAATATATTATTGAAACGACACAACCCCCAGGTTGTGAGTGCGGGCAAATGCTAACCATCTCTCCCATATTTAATGAATGCAATCTTTTGCAGGACAAACGTTCAAAATATAAAATAAATAACATTAATATCCTTCAAAGAGAAAATGAATTTGAAAAAACTAAAAAATTCTTGACTGAAATAAATATTTATAATTCGATATAAATCTTCATATGTATATAAAATAATGTAAATATGTATATATTAAATAGAATATAAGTTCCTATGTAAAATTAATTGGCCTATATAACCTAATTGTGTTGGGGCCTTTATAATACCAAATAAATAAATAAATAATTTGCTACATAATACTTTAAATAATTTAACTAATTTTATCCACAAAAAATGACAGGTTTTCTTGAAATATGAAGAAAGCTGTTACAATCTCATGGCGAAAACGAGAATAATTTTTCCTCATTTTTAAAGTATATAAAAATGTGAAATGGAAATAAATAATAAAAAAGACTCTCCAAAATTTTTTTCACTGCAGCACTTACTTGTGACATATTTTTATTGGTTCTCGTTACTACGGGATTTACAGAGTGAGTATTCCCTTGCATTCTTCTTGAATTCTCTTTTATATGCAGGTAGTTTTAAAACATTTTTTTATAATGAGTAAAAAAACAGTTGTATAATCCAGTTAATTGTGGCCTCGATTTCTGTTTCACAAATCAGTTTGTTAGAACCTTTTTATATTTCTTGCTATAAATTAAACCGCAATTGTATAATGCAGCCAGTTAAGTACTTTTTGTAAAAGTAGTGATCATTACCAGAACTTATACAATTTTACTTTAAATTGCGATGATGTCATTTCAGAACTTGGAATTGTTCGAGATATTCAGAAACTCACATAATGAAAATATATTTAAATTGACTATTGTGAAAAAATACGCGATTTACCAGGATACCACGAAAAGGATGGTAAAACTAAAATTCACTTCGTTTACTTGAAAATTAATAAAAAATTGCTTGCCTCACACTGTACGACAAAAACCTTTATGGAAAAGAACTCATACTGGCTAAAGGGATTAACAACTTTTGAAAACATCAAAGAACCGCATACATCTTTTAATAGCAGAAGAGGAAGACCTGCAGAAACTATAAACGAGTGTTCGGAGTACACAAAAAAACGTAAACTTCAAAATGACACAAAATATATCTGAATCGCATCTTTCAGAAGCATTATGTCTTAAGTATGTAAAAGATAAAGATAAATCAAGGTCTAACATTACAAAAGCTGTGGCGCTTGCAAGCCCAGATAGACTGCAAAGGATTAAAGAGAGTACTCCAACTCCTCCAAATGCTTTACCCGCAAAGTATAGCTTAGAAGAAGCCTTAGCATTATTTATGGACTTGGGATTGTCAAAGGATAAATCATCTATTTAACGAAGCTCTTTAAAGAATCATAATGTGAATATTCTTCCTGGATACAAAAAGGTTACATCTGCCAAAAAAGAAGCACTGCCATTTAACGTAAAGGTTACTGAAGTATCGGTAGAGGTTAACCTGCAAGACTTAATGGATCATAGAACTAAACGCCTTATTCAAACTTTGCCTGAAAAGGAAGATTATTACTCCCAGATAGACTTACATTGATAAATAAGTGGGGATGTAATGGATCATCTCGTCAAAGTGCTTACAAACAAACAATATCGACAAATGACACAACTATTACAGAAGCAAATATGTTTATGGCTTCTGTAGTTCACTTACGACTGAGAAGTGAAATCTCCGAGCATTAGAAAAAACCTCGCCAATCATTAGTTCATTTTTGCCGTCCGATATTTTTTAAGTATGCAATGGAGTTTTCAGAAATAATCAAATCTACAGTAAACGATATAGAAAAACAAGTTTCTGAACTAAAGCCTTCAGTTCTTTAAATGAAGAATGGAAAAAATAAAAAACCGCCAAAAAATACAAACTTAAATTTTTTTTATCAATAAAAAGAATGAAATCCCTGCCTGATTACAGAAATGCAAATTTCATTAAGTAGTATGCTGGCTTTTAAAAGAGCAGAAGTATAGTGGATATTTTATGTTTTCAAAAGTCAGCTACTTGTTCTCATTTATTCAGTTTTCTCTATTTGCATAGCACGGATTTATATTTCAAGGAAATGCAAAACTCTACCGATGCGGAGGAAGTGCTTAGCGGCAGGATATCTCTACACACTATTCTCCTGGTGTGATTTAAATGACCATCAACTCTTAACTGGCTCCGCCACACAGAGACAACAAGTCCAGTTAAAGATATCATTTTTGTTTTATTTTTCTAGCAAGTATTTTATATTTAATAAAATGCATTAAAATTTTAAAAATTTTTAGAAAACAGTGACAATTTTAGTCAGCCAAACTTTTCTTTATCAAATAAATAAATTTGCTTTTTTCCTGTAAGTTAAATAATTTTCAAAAACTACTTCTACATTTTAATGAAGAAGCCTTCAGTCACACTCTTGTGAGCTATTATATTGTTAAATACTTTATCACTTTTAAAAAATTTTCTTTTCTTCTTTCCAATGCTGTTTCTTAAACAAAACAATAGTTTATTATTAAGTATTTCTTTTTACAAAATACTGCTCTTGATATCCCAGTTCTTGTTATAATTCTTGTAATTTTTTGTTTTTTGTTATTATTATTTTAACAATGATTCTGCTTGTGCATCTTATAGTTAACAAAAATTTTAGTTTATTGTTAACAGAAATAGTAATTGTTGGACCGGTTGAAAATACAAAATCACAGTGAGTTCTTACTACTTTTTTTAAAATAATTGTTGTTGAGTTCTGCTTAAAGTAATGATTTCATAGTAATACAACATAAGCAAATAACAAAGTTTAAGCAGGCAATGAAAGCAGCTTTTTATTTCAAGAAATAAAAATGGCCGATGGTTTGATATTATATTACTTTTCTTAATGAAATATAGTTTTTAATATTTAACGTAATATCGGACTTCTCGGGAAACGGAAAAGAAAAATTCAAGTTCTCATAAATGAAACGAACTCCTTTATATATATTTCTAATAACGTTCCTTCATCTTAATATGCAAAAAAATAAAACCAAGTAGAGAAAGGCAGATTTGTATATATTTTTTATTTGTGTTCCCCAAAATGCAAGTTTATTACTCTTCTTATTTTAAAATTCATTGCAAGCGAACTTCTTACTAGCAATTTCAATCTCTCCTCTTCATAATATTTTCTATATCCAAACTATTGTTTCAAAGTGCTCTTCTATATTTAAACATTGTTAGAGGTTTTGTTTCTATGGTGTTGTTATATCTGCTAGATTTTTTGCTTATATATTTACAATTACAGAAGTAGGTTTTGGTACTGTGTTATGGTCGCTATTTAAGTTTTATTTTTCTCTCTTTCATTATTATTATTTTGTAATTTGTTAAGAAATCTCAAAAGTATAATTCATCCTTTAATTATAAAAGATACAATGGAGTTTTGTCTTAAGTATTGTAGTGTTGTGGAACATTAAAAATACGATACGAGCTCGTTTGCTATGTTGGATATACGTTTTAAAGTTTGGTTGTGTGAATTTTAAAGCAAAAGTTTAATGTTTTTTAACACTCTAACTGCCACGAATTTTTCAAGCCTTTTCTGAATAATTCGTTGTTAGACAAAAATATCTGACAAAAACAAACTACAAAATTGTTTTATCAGACAATACTATTCAGTCAGACGAAGCTATGCAAAAATGCCTTATCAGAACATATTTAAACGCATTTAATAGTCTGACGGTCATTATAAGCAAATCAAGAAAAATGTAAGCAGTGTAACAGACCACCGGGTTTTCCGAGTTTGAAGCTGGGATATACTCAGCCGTGTCCAGGGTCCTGTTACAAAAACTTCTTCAGTGAAAACACCACCTTGATCGTCAACCGGAAAAAGAGAGCGATTCAGTTTGTCAACAGCTTTTTATATCTTCGCCTGGCTACAATTGTGGTTGTCTTGCAACTCGACTCGTTACTGCAAATATCTCACATGTATGGCTGATGAGAATATGATGCTGTCGTTTTCTCCGTTCGACTTCCAATCTGTTCGCGTTTCTCTGCTCACACCTCTGCCGGTTATATTCAATTTAACCGTCTGCTTTGCACTTTTACCGGAGGGACCCCTTAACTGCTGACCTGAAATGTAAATACTTTGGGCCATAAAATCGCAATGTTTTGGCTCTCACAGCGGTTGCAGCGAATATTTTAATCAAAGGTAATGAACCTTTTATGTGCCGGGCCTTTTTGACCGACGTGGCAGTTAGAGTGTTAATAATACTACCTCTCATTTACAAAGCTAAGAGATCCTATACGTATGCACAATTCCAATAACTTTTTATTACTTATACGTACTAGATATTATACGGTACGGTAAATTTAACCCATTAATTCCCAAAAAGAAACTACTTAAAAAAACATTTTTTATTGTTACTTATTGCTTTAGTATGGATAAAATAAAAAGAATTCGCCCATATTGTGCTTGGCATTTTTGTGGCGAAAGTCGGACGTTTTTAAGAAATGGTACCACAGTTAGCAAAAAACGCCAATATAAGAAGGCAGATCACTAAGTCCGTGACTTTTTGAATGAAACACAAAAAAAAATTTATTTTTTAACATAATCTCCTTTTAACTCAAGTCCAACTTTAAGTCCAACGTTTCTCCAGTTTTTGTATCCCTTAAAAAAATAGGATTTCTTGAGGTACTTAAAATAAGCATTTGTTTGGTCAATAATTATATCGTTGGAGGTCAATCTCTTTCAAGCGAGCCATTTCTTTAAGTTTGGAAATAGGAAGTAGTCACTAGGGGCTAAATCTGGAGAATATGGCGGATGAGGTACCAATTCGGAGCCCAACTCATAGAGTTTTGCCATTGGGACTGCACACGTATGCACCCGTGCATTATCTTGATGAAAAAACACTTTTTCTGGCGATATGGGGTCGTTTTCTTTTTAAGTCCTCATTAAATCGATGTATTAAGTTGGCATAATATTCGCCGTTTATTGTTTTTTATTTTTGAAGGTAATCGATGTGGATTATCCCGCTGGCATCCCAAAAAACTGTTGACATCACCTTATTGGCCGACAAACTTACCTTGGCTTCTTCGCAGCAGGTTCACCCGGAGAAACCCGTTGTTTAGACTACTGCTTGTTCTCCAGAGTACAGTAATGGATCCATGTTTCATCTTCAGTTACAAAATGCCGCAAAAACTCATTTGAATTGCGGTTAAACAACTCTAAACAATCCTTTGAAGTTGTCACACGTTTACGTTTATGGTCAATTGAGAGCAAACGCGGCAGCAACAACTTTCTTAAACCCAGCTGATCACTTAAAACTGATACCACACTGCCAAATGAAATGCCTATGGCATCAACAATTTCACGCACTCTTACTCTTCGATCGGCCAACTCCATATCATGGATTTTTTCGACATTTTCGGGTGTACTGTCCTCAATTGGCCGTCCAAAACGTTCAGCGTCATTTGTAATTGTGAGACCGCAACGAAAGTCAGTAAACCACTTCTTAACCATTGAAATCGGTGATGCAGAGTCCCATAGTAATTATCGAGTTTTTCCGTGTTTTGATTGACGGTTTTTATTTCACAAAAAATAATGTTTCATGAGCCCTCGAAATTCACTTTTTTCCATTTTTAGAAAAATACACGCGGTTGTATGTTTTGAACAGCTGTTAAACGTAAAGTAAATGATGACACTTGCTCAGAATTTGACAGTAGACTATTAACAGGGGGTACTTGATGGGAACAGTGTATTTCATATACCTACGAGGGAAGTTCGAAAAGTCACGGACTTATTAATACGCCATTGATGTTAAAACGGTAAAGTTTTTGACGTTTTTGTGTGTCAAAAATTTCAAAAATTGTCGCTAAGAATTTTCTTCACGACGTAATTCAATTTAATTAATTTAATTTTTATTACTTATTTATATGATTATTTTACAAACATTTTACGGTCGAAAATTTTACACGGTAGCATAATATTTTAAATTCGACAGCAACTACGATAGTTGGCGTAATGCGACTACGCACATCACAATAAGGGTGATTGATTGAAAAAATTTTGTTGGTTTTTTAGAAAAGTGGGTGTGTCCACACATGGGGACAGTGGGCGTTTTAACTATGAAATTGACCAAAACAATTTCGTTCAATACAAAGTATTTTCGAGAATAGTTCGCATCTCCAACGGCATCTGCCGAAGGCTGCAAAGCCCCTAGTAATATTTCTTCTGAACTATAATTGGCCCATAAGAGTTGTACTATCAGCTCTGCATAGCAAAACATGTAACCGCTATGCATTGCTTACTGCCAACTCACTACCACTTCTTTCCTCTAATGGATACTATGTAAAGGCTAATAGATTGACAAATAATCTGGTTATACTAATAGCAGCCATTTTTTCGACTCTTACACCATCGTTTTACTTTTCCAACTGGATGTATCAAATCAAAATTCGTTGCCATCGTGACATCATAATTGTCTTTACAACTTTTCTTTGCAATAACTATAAAGTGGCTTCTCGTCACTGTCATTCCAATCTAAACTAGAATATTTTTTTATTTGTAACTACAAAAATGTAGTTGTGATTTTTTTTTATTTGGACATAATAAATTTTACTCATTTCAATTTGGCGTCAGCGCCAAGAAGGCATTACTGATCTTCATTTCTAGATAAAAACTAAATTTTTCCTGGCACATCGTTCGGCATATTTATACACAATAAGTCTTTCTCATTTCCTTCATCTTCTTCACATATGACAGAGGTATCAGTCGGCATGACTAAAATATCATATTCAGCATCAACGTTAGCAAAAAAAGTTTTATTTGCAACGCTCATTGTCCCCAATTGGGGACACCTTTGCAAAATCATACCTTATAATAAAATGTTACTCTTTTTCTTTTACTATACGATTTTCAAATCACTTACATACTCCTCAAATAACAAATAATTTGTATATTTTTATTTTAAGGCACTTAGCACAAGCAAATAACAAATTTTAAATCAACAAAGCAAACCGAATTTTAATGCGAAATAAAAAATATCGAAACAACACTTGCATTTTCTATGGCAACTTGTACGCTTTGCTACAATTTTTTAAACTTTAGTGGTGTTTTCTTTTCTAAAAAAATGCAACATTTTTTATTCTTTTTATTGAAAATGTGCAATGAATTATTTGTTGGAAATAGTGCGTTTATTGGAAATTACAGTATCATCATTTACGAGGCAAAATGTTTGTCTTAGGAAAACTTTGAATAGCAAATTCTTTCATAAAAAGTAAACGAAATGTTACATTTCTTTTAGAAAGGAAAACGACATTAGATGATATATTTGTTTTTATATTGAAAGACATAACGGTTTTTTTAGATTTGTTATCAGCCAAGCAAGTGTCCTTATATGGGGACAGTGAGCGGTAATGGGTTAATAAGGGAAATTCGACGTCTGTAACGTTAAATCAAGGACCCCAAACATTTAAAGAATTAAATTAAAAATATGTATTTTTTCAATACGTGAGCCACATATCACATACATATGTACATAGACGAGTATGTATCATATTTTTATTGAAATGTATTTAAATATAAAATTGGGAAAGTTTGTGAAAAGTTGTTTTCTTGTACTTTTTTTTTCGAATAAAATGTAGCTGTTGCACACATGTGCGCTGCGGATTGACAATAGGCTAAAAACTTCTATTGAATATTTCGTTTCTTTTTTGCTTGTGTGTTTCTGCAGAACACCGAAAAAATCGTGAGAGGTGATTTGTGGACCCTAAAGATCATGAATATCAATTTAGATTCATCAACATTTTTCAGTTCTAGCTTTATAAGACAAAAGTATACATATTGTCATGCCACGTAACCTGCTTTAATTGATAATAGGCTTTTTGCACTGAACAACATCTATGTGAAACGCATGGAAGATGTTGAAAACGTGACACATGAATTTGCATTTGCAACATCTTTCATTATTCATCTGGCATAATTAAAAATATTCAAAAATTCATTTAGAAATAGCACTAAGCATTGGAGTAATATTTGCTTTGCAAGAACAAACCCAAATTTTAATTAACTACATAGAAATATTGAAGGTGGAATAAGGTGATGGTGAAGAATTTTTGGTAAACATAAGTTTGTTTATTTTCTGCAATGTCAGTTTGCTAGTTTTTTATTTGTGACACTTAAAATAACGAAAAATGTAAGTGAAACAAAACAAGAAAAGATCATCTTCTGTAGATGTAGAAGGAAGTTGAATTTTTTCCCTGTATAATTCATATGGGAAGATGTTAACATCTTTGCAAATTGATGAAGTATGAAAAATGTCGGTCAGTGAAAAAAGCATATAATGCATATTTTAAAATAATAAATTGTTCAACTCTTAATGTGATTAATCTTTGAACTAACGTGGGTTTTAATACAAAATGATACTTCATTTCATCCTGCGCGGCTAAACAGAAGCGCCGTTGGTTGGAGAAGGCCGCACAGCCACATTATCAGTGTTTTAATGAGTTTTCCTGTACTCCCCACGTTTCATATGGTTCAGTTGAATGTGACTTCAAATTTTATTTAAATAAATTATAAATGAAAAACTAATATGCGGTCTTCCAATAAGATGTTTATTAAATTGTAAAGAGAAGGAATTGAAATAAGTAATAAAAAAAATATATCAACCAAATGTACGCCTCATCTGCGTTTGCGGGGCTATATTATTTTCCAAAAACTTTTCAGTTCCAATTCGGACATTTACGGCTGTATGTCTTCGATAGCTGCACGAACCCATTTTTGAAAACTTTAATTTATTCTGTGCACCGAAAAGAGATCTAAAGACTGCTACATGTCCACCGTAATTGCTATCACCAATGAAAGCTAATTTATCATTTTGTTAGCGATAATGAACAGATCAAATGCTGCAAATACAATAAGCTAAATGAAATTAACGAAATTGTAAAACTTTTTTATTTTATTTCATTTAACAGAAACACTAAGAAACAACATCAATGTAAAACCAAAATTAAACTATGTTGATTTGATGTCATGTAAATTTTTGCAAAACTATTGAGTTTGTTGAAAACTAACATACCTTTATATTGATTCAATGTTTAAAATTTAAAATTGCAACTAACAAATAGTAGATTGAACATTTTTCGTAGTTAAAATAACATTGTGCAATGTTAAATTTATACAATTCAGCTTCGTAGTAAAATAAAAAATTATTACATTAAATTAACATTAGATTTGATTAGATCAACATTGTATAGTGTAAAGACAACATTTCTACATTTTAAATCAACATTGCTTATAAGTATTCCACGAATTTGAAAATTTACAAGTTTTCGAATAAGATAAGAAGTTTGAACCTTATCAAAAATATGGTTTAAGGTCTACTGATGATTTGGCGTTAGCTTCAAATATACGTAAATATAATAAATATTAAAAAAGTAAATACATGATAGAAATCGTTTTCATTAAATTTTTTATGGGTCATTCAATGAATGGCACCGTTTTGAACCAACAAACATTTAGTGTTATTTTAATATGAGTATCTATCATCGGTTTAATTTTAAAATAATTTCTTGTTAGATAGATCATTGAATTGTATTAACTCAACATGAATTTCATATTAATTCAATTAATAATTTATGTTGCTTCAAACTGAAATAATTTTGATTCAACAAGATTCGTCATATAATTTTAATGTAGGTACAATTTTATTCAATAAGACTCAGATTTTATATTGATATGTGCTGCTATTGTTATTTGCTTGCTTGCAAGTTATCGTAATGTCATGTTGATTTAACATAAAACGATTATGAAGTAAAATCACTAACGAAAAATGCGAAGTCAACCTTGTTTTCGCTGGTCTTACATTATGTATTTTCTTGTGTGAAAGGACACCACAAAATGCAAACATTATAAATGCATTTAAATATCATAAAGTCTAATGACCAGTTTATGACTTCATATTTAAATACGCATTTAGTTAATTTTCATTTAAATTTAAGTTGCATTTAAATACAGTTTCAGTTTTTCAGTGATAAATTATTGTTTGTATTTAATTACGATAAAAATGTGGCAGCATCACGAAATTCTCTAAATTTTTTTTTGAGAAACAGCTGTTGAACAAAATTAAAGAAAAATTTCTAATGTGAATTCTTTTTCAGGCTGAAAATAACAACATTAATAGGTTGCTGCAATGTTTTAAAAGTGTAAAACAATTAAGAAAGAAGATATAATAGAATAATATTAATAAAAGAAGTCCAAATTGCACCCCAAAAGACGTTGATTTTTCAATGGCCGCAAATTTTTTGTTTACTTTGTTGCGCGAAACAACAACAAGGTAGCAAAACCATATGTTTGTGTATGAATGTGTGCACTACTTAAATAGAACTTAAATCAGCATGGTTGGTCATTTAAATATTATTTAAGTTTCATTTAAGTTTGTACTGCCAAACTGAATTTCGTATTTAAATAGAACTTAAATATAAATACCATTTAAATACGAAGTCATAAACTGGCCCTAAGACTCTTAGAAAAAAAATTATATATTGCAAGAAATTGTTTAGCTCAAGTTCGAATCCTACTTTACTCATTTATTTTTTTAATTTTTAGGAGTTTTTGGAATATTCATGATTTTTTATTAAAAGAGTAATATTTGGAATAATCAAAAAATAATTAATTTATCAAAAAATTTCTGAAAATTAAAAAAAAAAATTAATTGGTCAACTCGGATTTGAACTTGAGCCAAACAACTTCCTTCAATATTTACAAATATAAGTTCGACTAATTACTTACAAACATTAATACCAAAAAAATTAATTTATTTTTACACTTTTACGTGACATAAGAATATTTAGAGTAAATGGTTTTATTTTTATAAAATTAAAGAATTTTTAACTGCCATTAATGAAAAATGTATTTCTTCTGCTTTTTGTAACTATTTTATTAAAACTAATCAGGCGACTACACGACAGAAAGTGCTGTCAATAGTGTTTATAATCTTAAAATTTTTTAGCCGCGCTCTACTGTCTGTTTAAAACACAAGATCCTTGAAATAAAATTTTATATATTTAAAGAGTAAGGCAGCTACCACAAAAGCATTTAATATATAAATTCGTCCAGGAAATTGCAGTATTACCATAAAACAAAAAATAAACTAAGTTGTTTTACTTTTTATGCCAACTGTTAAAATTTTTTTTTAAACCGAAAAATACTCTCTCATATAAAACAATATTAGTCATGGGCCTTAATAAAAATATATTTTGTTGCTGATGTATTTTTAGGAGACAACTTTCTGGAAAAATGCAAATATTACCAATTTATATTACTTTTTTTATGTTATTTAACTTTAACCCTTTAGATGTTTGCTTGTGTTGGCACTTGTGTGTGTAAAACAATTTCACTTAAAAGTTGTAAAAATAATAAATGACACACATTTGTATACAATTTTCTATAGCAAACACCTGTTTCACTTGCAAAATTACCACAAAAAAAACTCAGATAAAACGAAAACACTAAATAAACAAAAAACAAAAAATTTCTATACGAAAATGGAAACGTAAAATTTATGCTGACCATCATTGTGTAACGTAGTTTATTTTGTTTTTAAGCAAACAAACAATTTCAATTCATTTCTTTTTGTGCTTTCAGTTTATGCAACATTTATTAGACCAAAGAGAATTCATGTTTGTGAGTAAGAAAAATACCCATAAAAAATAAGATCTAGAAAGAAATTGGATTTAAATTAAATAAAGAACAGCAAACAACAGCAAATAAAAATTTAGCTGCACAAGGAGCCAAATATCAAAGGTAGAAGATAACAGCGATTGTAAATTATGGCCTTAGAAATTAAGAAGAAAACAAATATTTAAAAAAATGGATAAAAGAAAAAAAGTAAGTTCACTTAAAACAAAAATTAAGAAAATATTTTGCTAAATACTTAATTAAGCAAAAAAGAAGACAAAAGTTTTTTAAATTTTTTTATTTAAAATTTTTTGAGAAATTTTTAGTTTCAGCCATTTAATTGCTAGGATTTTCATAAAGCCACAAAAAATTACCAGTTTTATTGTAAAGCTTCAACAAAAAAGACAGTTCATTAGAGAAATAATAAACAACCAACTCGTTTGGCAACCATGGTTAATGAAAACCATTATCAATTTTCTTTTTCATCATCAATTGATTTTGTGATGAAATAAAACACGGCTGTAATGTTCCTATACAAATTAACATCTATCTATCTATATAATTAATAGGCAAACACTTCTTTAAGATCCCTTTTACGGCCGTAATACGGAACCGATTTTGGAATAATGTGTGTGTGTTTTAACGGGTTTTTAAAATCTGAATTAATTTATCTCGCTTCGATATTTACGGAGCTATAAGCGTTTGAAGTTGCTACTAACACATGTACACTTATTATTACACATGCATGTATCAGCTTCAACTTAAAAAATAAACAAAATGTGCATGTGTGTTTGTCAAACTTGCTCTTGCATAGAAATAAGACAGTTTTTAATTGTTTATTTAGAAATGCTATTGTATAAATTTATGTAAATGTTTATTATAAATTTCTAGAATGCGATCGATTGAGTCATGTAGTACAACTACATATTTATCCAGGGGGCAGTAATTTTTTCTTTTTTGATGTGATGATCTTTGTATAGTATCGACTCTTTACCGAAATATTCATCTATGTTTGGAATTTTCGCAATTTTGATTTATTTAGTTGTGTGTATTATTCAGTAAGTTCGCAAAATATTTGCTAATTATTAAAGTTGAAATATTTTTTCATACTATTGGACATTGTAGAACAATGAAAAGTACAAGCAAGAGAAAAAATAGAAAAGAAGTGTAAAATATTGGATGAACTTGGCAGAGACAAATCAATAAGATGTCCTGCAGACAAATTTGGCGTTAAAAAATCGAGTGTAATCGATATTAAAAATAACCCTCCAGGTTCATAAAAAACACTTTTATGGAACTGGTTAAAAAACATCATAAAATATTTCTATTTAAATCAAATAAAATACAATTGTGCCTCATAAGAAAGAGAAAGAACCTGCAAGATGGGGTACGTCCTGCTATGGAAAAAGCATTAATGATGTGATTTTTTTTCAGCAAAGAAACCAACATATCTTTGTGTCAACTGAAATGATTCGATTCAAAGCGACGTTTTTTTACAACTAATTCACTGGGAAGGATGATTTGCGGCCAGTTGAGGATGGGTCGAGGCAAGGCATTTCAAGGAGCTAGGAAGTTTAAAGTCTGTGGTGAAAGACTTTGCTCCGACATCTGTATAATAGATTTATTATATGTGTTCGTAATTTCTTAAAGTTGCAATCGAAAACATAAAAACAATGCATATGTGACTTTCCAATTATTTTCGGTTCATATTTAAAAAAAAAAACTACAAAAAAAATACTAAATTTATTATTAAAAGTTTTTGTATAAGATAAGAAGTTTGAAACTTTTTAACAATATGGTTTTAGGTCTACTGATGATTTGGCATTAGCACCAATGAAATGCATGTATTTTTTTGAATTCTTTATAAATAAATGTAAAGTTGATTGAATTTCTATTTTTAATAAAAAAAAACTTATAAAAAAAGATTTTAGATGCACAATTTATGCAGGTATATTTATAGTAAAAAAAAATAAACAGATCAAAAATAATCTTATGTAATCAGAACATTACAGTAACATGGAAATGTTCAGGATTTATGGTATCCGGCTGACTGAGATAGTACTGTAGTTGTTTTAAAAAACGTAGTCAAGGCAGATCCACATCAGGTAGTCTCATCCGAATTCGCCTTGAAAATTTGAACAGATGTGTCGAAAACGGTTGACAAATTTATGAGAAAAAAAAAATTAAAATATATACATACATATGTATTGCATGTGGCTTGGGAAAATGTAAATATATAAAAATGGTTAAGGGAACATCATGAACTGTATCTGCAAAGGCACAAATATTGCAAAATGTGTTCCTAATATATCACGCCAGTTTGTTGGACACACAGGTGGCAGGAGCAGCAGTTGCATCCCCTACAGTTCTAGTCATATCAATTTCAAATACTTCGTTTGCCCCAATTATTTACCCCATGCTAATGTTACGGTCACACAAATGATGGGTGTTGGTGTAGGCGTACGTGCAGCAAAGACTAATACTTTGTGCTTGCAGTTCAAGGTTTACTTACACCCATTCGCAATAACCACTGGCGCTGTGGCTACGGTTACTGGTATAAATACTACGTTTATCATCTGCCACCACAGTTATATCACCAGCATTACTTGCGTGGCGGCTGGTGCTGCCGAGTACAATTAATACATCCTATACTACTTCAATTCCGATAACTACATAAAAATCTCTCAGGGTATTAATAGCTTTCCAGTTTCCGCTAGTAGTTCAGTTGGTACTATTAATGGTACGCTGGTTGCTGGTACTGCCTCAGTTCTATAATTAATTTATAAAATATGGCACAATGTAAGAAGTTTTTTTATATGAACAATTTTATTTCAAATAAAAACTCTTTTTATTATTAATATAAATGAATAATTTTTTATTTTCAATGTAAGCCAACAAAATAGTTTAAAAAATGTAGGCATCAAAAATTCAAGCAAATTCAGTCACCTGATCCCTGGAGGCCACCTGTTGTGAATTTGCCTTGAACGTAGTTATTTTTTATTGAGAATGTATTTTCTTTTATTTTTATTTTGAGACTCTCATTCTGACAAATAATTTACGATATTTTCATAAAATTTCATTATTTTTTAAACAAAACTTTATGACGTGAGCATCTATTAATTTATTATAAGCTTTGTTTCCCTCGGAAATATTTTCTATCTACGTTGCTGTCCTGTTCTGTGTAATCATTAAGTTTTTCTTCAATGAAATTATTTTCCTTCAAACGTTGAAACTTGAACTCAATGAACCTGTTCAGTGTTTATTATTAATTATTGACAAGTCATTATAATCGTACACACATTTACCATTTTAACTACACAGACGATTTATTGAAACTTCTTTGGTGTATAAACACTTTTGGCTTGTTAACGAAAGTTAACTTGCATTTCTCCCCTTTTTTATTAAGCTTGTAGTTTCCCTTAATATAGCCGGATCTGTGATTATGACAGTCGTTGTTTTAAATGTTGTGTTTTTTTTGTGTGCTGCTTCTGGTATTGATAGAAATTTAATTCTTAATAATATTAAAAATAACACACACTTCTACCGTTTCTACAGTGATGCGTTTAATCCCAGAAAACATTTTATATACTGAAAATAAATAAGTAAAAATAAAATTAGTTGCGTAATATGTGTTCTATATGTATTAAAAGTGATATTAGATTAGAAAATGTTGTTCCTCGAGGAAATGAGATCCGGAAAAAATGTCTACAAAAAGTAAATGCAACCTTAAGTTCAGACTAGGAAAATATTTGATTAAATAAGCGTAACTACTATTTTTGAAAAATTTTTATACAAATAATACGATTTTTATAAATAAAAAATATTAAAATATGGGTTAAACTACTATTCTGGAGGTTTGCTTTGTAATAAGATCCTGGTTGTTTTGCATGACATAATACTACTCCTATAAGCTCGATTATTAGATATAAGAGAAATTATATTATATTATAGGGGTTACCTAAAGCATTTGTTGGTGTTCAGTTTGTTGATTTTATGCTGCACTGGCTTTTAACCGCGACTTCGATCACGGCAAATTCAGAGCAAGATTCACAGAAAAAGATTTATACAATAAAAAATCAGCAGATATTTTATTTAGTGTCTGTTCATCATTTCGTGCTGTCAAAAATCCACGTTAAAAATTTGAATGAATTGTTACTGAAAACATATTTGAGGACAGTACTCTGTTTATTTTGTAAAAAAACATAAATTACATACAAATAGCCAACTTCCGGAAATACAATTTAAGGGCTTAAGTACAAATCAAAAATATTTGTATGAAATAACTATTTCAGTTGTATGAGGGCACTGTCCCGATATGACTTAGCTAACAGGTCTTCAGGAAAAATATCCCATGCTTGATGGCTAACAAAAGCAAATAGAATTTTACGTTCTACTTCAAATCCCAGATATCAGCTACAAGTATAAGCAGAGTATTGACTAAAAATGTATGCTTCAGCACAGTTTGATATAAAAACAAATCCAACTTGCAAACACGGATCTAAAAATTTTTAGGAATCGGTAACAAGCTCACGATGCCTTCGCGCAGAGTTAAAGCTATTAATAGATTGCGCAATTCAACGTAACTCCTACTTTTCTCACCCAGAAAACTTGCTGCTGTCGATTTTGCTGGATGAAAATAAAAAAGTGAGAGAACCGGCAGGCAGACGAATTCAAGAAGCACGAAGCTCACCTCATACTGGAAAGCAACCTCTCGTGTTTAAGGTCCCGACTACCAATTTTGACGCAAGTAACTACTACTTTGAAGTTATAAATTGGAATCAAAAGTTTTTCGATCCACCAATCCTTCGGGACATCACTAATGAAGAAATAAATGCTGTAGTTGAGTGTAAAGAAAGTAATTTTCGTCCAGCTTAATAATATTCAGGCGGTGGAATGAACTCTGAAGATAGTGTCAGAAGCATTAATAACTCCATGCCATAAAAAAATCAAGAGAAGATTTAATACAGACTAAACTTTAATCAAGACAAGAGATGCCCAGATTTGACAGTAAACAAGATTTTGTGACCAAAAAATAACTAATATGAGAATCAATGTTTTATTTCTTTTTTTTTTTGGAAGTTTAATTAAAAATTATTTTAGTTTTAATTAATAATAATTGATAGCAAATAAAATATCAAAATTTAAGAAATGTTTTTTTTAAATTGTTCAATAATTAGGAGCAACGGCTCGGGCTCAAGATATGACTTTTTTAAATTTTTTTATAGCAATTTTTATTTGTTCTAACGTAAGATCAAAAAATATTGGTATTACAATATGATGTTAGACTTTTATTTTTTCTCATACATCAGTGACCCACCCTAATGTACATATTTAGTAAATGGTATCTCATAATTATTAATTTCTATATGTTGGTATGTTTCATTTGACAGCGTTTGCTGGTAGTAAGTTTATTATAATTTCAGAGCAATTAATTAACGTGTTGGCATGTTTAATATTGTTTGAGTGAATGATTTTGTTGGCTGATATCATGTAGCCAGTAGTAAAGTTTGTTGTATTTTTATATAAAAAAAATATTGTTGCTGCTGTTCGTTCTACCTACTGAACATTAGTGGTTGTTGTTATTATATTATTTTTAATAAAGAAAATTACCACTTTTCATAAAAGTTGGCAGGTTGAAATTAAAAATACATTAAGGACTCTTTTTTTATGGTCATAATTGTTGATAAAATGTTTAAAAGTGAGTAAATTAAGTATTAATTTTTTTGTGTTCAATCAAAAAAAAAAAGCTGTTAATGTTTTTGTGACACAAATGCCGGTATTTGAGATGAGATATTAAATGAAAATTAATGTGACGAAATGAATGACGTGCAGTGAAAATGACTAAGAGGAACTTTTGATTAATCTTATTCACTTGACATATAAGATAAAATTAAAGTAATTAATTTAATTTTAATTGAACTCAATGATTTCAAACTGAAAGTACTACAGGGTGTCCGCCTAGAAGGCATACTATTTTTTTTTGCCGCCATTTTGGTAAACATTAGTCTCGACAGTTCATATTTGGCAGTCGTGAAGTAGACACGTGGCAAACTTATTATGGAAAAATATTGGATGCAAACGTGTTTTAATCGTTAAAATATTTTATCAAAATCAAGCATCGATTACTGTGACGATGAGGAAGTTACGTGAAATTTTTGGGAGAAACAACGCGCCTACAAAACGGAAGATTTATCGTGAAGTGAATGATTTGAAAGAAAGAGGGTCTGTAGGTGATATGCCTAAGCATGGACCACAAAGCACTGCAAGATCGGCTGAAAACATTACTGCTGCTCAAGAAAATATTTAAAACAATCCATTGAACTCAATTCGACGCCCTACTCAGGAGCTTGGTCTTCCAAGAACAACTTTGGCCACAATCTTGCACAATTATTTGGATTTGTTTGCATTTAAGATTCAGCTGAAACGTGAGCTTTTTCCACAAGACCATTTACGTCGCCGTATATATGACAATAGGATATTACAGATCGCCCATGACAACACCGATTTTTATAGGAAAAATAATGAGTGAAGAGGCATATTTTCATTTCAATAGATATGCAAATAAACAGAATAGTCGGTTCTGGGCAATGGAAAACCCTAAAATTATTCATCAGTCACCTTTACATCCATAAAAATGACAGTCTGGTGAGCAATTTGGTCAGGAGGAATCATTGGACCATACTTCTTTGAAAATGAAAACGTGAATGGGTAGCGATATTGTGATATGATTGAAAACTTTTTAACGCCACAACTGCATGCTTTGGGCTTGATTTACATGTGGTATTAAGAGACATTAATCAAAAAGCATTTAGTAAAGCAATTAGAAGAAATATACATCGATAGGCTAATGTTTGCCACTCAAAGCATTCATCATTCGTCTGAGTGGCAGGAAAAAATTTTATAAATTTTTTAAGTAAATTGGAACTTTCTGTTATGAATTCATGTTACAAAAATGATTTTTGAACATATTGCTTAACTTACCAAGGCTTCCAAATGTTTGATTTTAAGCGGTGTAACTTGACTTTTTTACATAATCCAGGAACTTTATAGCAAATTATTTAAGAGAATAAAACTGGTATTATAATCTCAAAATGAAATTCTCTTAGCAGAGTAGTTCATTTTGAATAACGTAACAGATATTCCATCTAATCTCTTGGGGAAATGCTGCTATAATTGCAGAGTGACGGCTTTGAAGAGGACATCGCAATAACTCGTGCATAGTTTCCTAAAAAACCACATGGCGAGCCTAATATAAGAGAGCAAATGGTGAAATGAGAATTCTTAATTGTTTTGAAGATCTTCAATTGTGCATTTTTTAGTTCCTAGAGTAGTGTTGTAGCGTCTCTGTTGTCAAGTAGGCACATTAAATGTGCTTTTAAGCTGTATAGCCAATTTCGTCAATTATTTCACTCTGTAGGCAATACCGGCTGTGATGAAGATTAGTATAGAGAAGTATTAATTGCTGCCGGTACTTTTCAGTGACCAGTTCTATGCCTTCGTCACTTAAGCAGTCCAATAAAAATTAACACAATACTATATACCTAAAATTGTGCTCGAACCCAAGTTCTTGATCATTATTTGCTTTGTAGTCTAAGCGCTAACTTCTTAATCCAATAGCATCCTAATTTTTCCGCGAAATAAAGCACTATTTGGGACAAGCTCCAAAGATTAATTACACTCAATATAAAAAGAAAAGTACAAGAAACTTTACACTTCTATGAATCGCACACAGGTCTCCAAAAGTGAGGTTGTACAAATATTAACTCATATCGGATCGAACGCACTTTTTATGACCAAACCCGAACCCAAACTTCGGTAGTCGACGAAAATGTTCAATTTTATTTGAATGATTTGGTGTGTTTTCAAAACATTTGAATATATTGCATCATTAATCATTTTAATTAATATCAATGCTAATATTTCTGCTTCAGCTAATTTGCGGATCAAAAGAATCTTGGATGTGATGTTAACACAATCCAAACTCTTTTTAGTTTGCGAATTATCCAAAATAAATTTGATTTTTATTTTATCGATAAAACGGAACCGAACTGAAAAAAAATTTAAATGCTGATGATTTCTCGACATCCAAACATTCGTTTAGCTTTATAACTTTTTGATTAAAAGCTGTGTCGACGAAAAGTTTCGTACAGTCGATTTATTGTGGATATTACGGATCCACTAAATACATTAAAATATCGACGATTACCACGCTGCGTCATAAAAAATAAAGAAAATAAAATAATATGAAAACAAAATTCAATGAAAGATGTTGGCTGTTGTATTGTGTGCTGTTTCATTTTAAATCTCCCAAATTCTATTTGCAGAAATTTTAAACCAAAAAAACAAAACAAAAAATAAGTTATAAAACATTTACACCACAACGTTAATTCTTCACCACCCTGTACATTTTGCACTTTAATATTTTACAGGCTTTAATATTTGCATGAATAAAATTTTTTTAGAAAGTTCGATGTTGGGCGAAAATTTTACTGCACCCCGAACATCAACGGACGTAGGCTTTTGGCAAACTACGACCCTAAGCTCGAACTTTCGATCAGATTCCTATAAATACCCAATACGGAATCGACCACATCGCTGTCAATATTGAAAATTTAAGATAGCAAATAGTATTTTTCTAATCTATTTCTTAGAAACTTGGAAGGGCTTCGAAATTTCCAACAAACATTTTTGGAAAAAAGGTCTTGAATATTGTAGACTTGCGTCCAGTTTCCCCTTTCCAAAAAGTTGCGCTCACGAACAAATCAAACCTTGTTTTATACGCATTTAATATACATAAATATTTTTGTTTTGACTTGTGCCCTACAGCTGCTTTTAGTTCCAAAGACCTGTTAAATACAGTCCTACAATACTGATAAGCACATACACACACACTATGGTTTTTTGTCTCATGAAAAAAAACCATTTAAGTCTATTGAAGTTTATTTAAGAATTTAATTACGTGAGTAGACGAAATTTTATGTATCATCATCAAAAATCCCAAAGGACGTAAGTACACTTTTTACTTTTTTACAGGAGAAGCATAAAACCTTATAAATTTCAGACTATTTATTTGTTAGGTGCCAAATGTCGGAATTATTATTAAAAAATGAATACGGATTTGGTTTAATAAAAAAAAGTTATAAAATAATAGTAGTTTTTTTAGTAATGGTTCTTAGGGCCTTTAGGAATTGCTTTTTCTGAAATTAAAAAGCCATAAGTGCATTCATGTTTTTTTAATAAAACTTATAATTAGGTTGAAAAATATTGGTTTTCTAACGTAACTAAACACTTTATTTAGTGAAACTATGTTTTTCAATGTATTCTTAGTATTTTGAATATAAAAGATAAAAAATTCATTTGCAAATTCAAAAAAAAATTCATTTTAATTCAGAAAAATAATAAAACAAACAACGAAAATTCATTATTGCATAAATGGAAAGAAAACGATGTTTTTAATTTGAATATCTTATATTATCGTAAAAACTGTGGCAATCAGCCGGTAGTAAAAATTTAATTTCCTGAAGATGCTTAAAGTTTGTAGCGTAATCTAGCAGTCACTATAACCAATAGCAAGCAATTTCAGTATACAGTACCACAAACTAAGCATCGTCCAATTACATTGACAAATGCCAGACAAAATATTTGTGCAACGGCTACTTGACATCTTGTGTTTAAATCGGTGGCCGTTGCATAAAGCACTTGGACAATTTCCCGTGTTTTAATTATTAAAAGATCTATTGCTGGCATACACAGGTATGCACTCGTAAAGCCTTTGAAAATCCCCCTTGGGAAACTAAAAGAACACAAACTGATGTTTAAAATATCTAAACGATCATATTATATGTCTTTTGGTTTCCCACACTTCAATGATTAATATTAAGAAGCCACTCAATCATAGGTTCTGGGTATTGTCTAAAATTTAAGATTGCCTGGTAAAATATAAAATAAATATATTATAGATTTTGAGCTCATTGAAGTCGTCTTTTACTTCTCATCATTACTATATAAGCTAAAATATTTAGTATTTAAAAAGGCCATTCTTCAAATTATTCAACTTATGCTTAGGAGCTCCAACAGTGAGCTCTGAGTAATTTTAATAAAATAACAAGAACAAAATAAACAGTTCTTTTATTATTTTACAAGTTCTTTTTTGATATTTTTATTCTTTCGAAATGTAACGACACAGGTTCGACATCTTGAAATATTTTTTGTGTGCGTTGCGGCAAATTCTCATATTTGATTTTGACATTTGTTTTATAAAAAATTGTTCCAGAAGTATCATATCGGAAGGCCCGAATCATATTAACAGTAGGATCGGTAATTTTATGTGCCTGTTTTGTCTGCGATAGTGCGATTTCAGCTTAGGAATATCGTTTAACCATTCTTTCAAAAAACTTAAACGTTCTTTGTATAGCATACATACCTAATTCCGTTTGCTAATCTGGCTCTGCTATGTGAAACATTGAAGATTATCCAACACAAACATATGAAAACATACCTATAAACGCTTAGAATAATGTTGTATATGATGCATGCAACGAAACCAATAACATACATGTGTATATTTTTTTCATCCCAAGGCATTTTCCAGAAGTTATCAAATATTTCCTTGCGATTTTCTTCGAAAAACATAGCACAATATCGCAACGGACTTTTCAAACACACAATTTTGATGTCTTGGTGATTTTTCACAAATATTTCCTTATGTTAGGCATGTGTATTGTTATCCTTTCATTCGGCTTATTTCATTTTCACACTTCTTTCTTATTAATTTTTTAAGCTTTGTTAGTGGAACCATATTCAGTATTAGTACTCATTTTATAATTTTTGTGGTAAGGAACAAACATTCTCAGCGTTCTTATTAGTCCCGGACCAGATTTGCAATTTTTACTTTTTAGTGAGAAAAAAATTACAAAAAAGGGTAAAAAAGCACCATGAGAAATATTTTAAAAATTTTAGTTATGCAATTTATAAAAAACTAAAGGTAAACACCCAAAATATAATTTAAAATTTTTGCTTCAAAACTAATAAAATACTTGATATCAAATAGGAAAATTTATTAACATATTAATTAAAATAAAATCACATTTCATTTATACATACATATGCATGGTACATATACCTTAGGTACATACATATATAAAAGCAAAATACATAAAATAGTATGTTTATACAAAACTTAAAAGTATATCGCCCCTTTATTGCACCGTTGTCGTTTATCAAAAGTGAAATATTAAAAATGTTAGCAGTTATGTATGTATGTATTTGGCCTGTTATTGGTTTTTTAGTGGGTATATATTTCGTTCGAATTAAACATACATATGCTACTGAAAAACTGTTGGCATATAATGAAATACCTTCAACATCATTTTTTCTAAGTAACTTAAAAGTTTTTTTTTTAATATGGTCACGCTGCATTCAAGAAGCGATGTGCAGCATACAAATTTTTAAAAATTCAGGTAATAAGGGATCGATTAAAAAAAGGAATTCAAAGTCGAACGAAATTTATGATTGTTATTTAATTTCCGGTTATTTTGATATCAAAAATATCCATTTCGTCTTCGCAATTTATTTATTTATTATTATGTCAATAGATTTTTACACCCTTACTGACTAAATCTGACTAACAAATATAGAACTATATATAAAAATAATTGGTTCAACAATTTAGATATGAAGTAATTTTTCTCTTCAGTACATCATTACTCTCAGATAAGTCCATAATATGGTAGCAATTTTTGAAGTTAAGACATGCGCGACGAAAAGAATCATTATTAGCATATACAGAACGGTAGTATTTTAATGCCAAGAGTTCAAAATTGCGGTCACAAAATATGTTCAAACGAGTTTCACTATTTCGAACAATTCAGTTTGACTTACCACAATTAATCATCTCTTTAAGTAATGATTGGGTATTTCCGCCTCTGGATTAATTGTGAATGGATAATTTTTAAGTTGTCCATTTTTTACCACGATAGAAAGAAGTCTCCTGCGGCTCCTGCAACTGTTGGCTTAAGCAGACATCCTCTATTTTATATACACCATTTCTATTAAATAAAATATGTAAGTACTGACATATTGAAAATTGTGTGCATTGTTTTATTGCAATATAACCCGTGACCCTGTTGTGTTATCCTGCCCTCTATTAAAGTGTGCCTTTATATCAGAAAGGCAACACAAATCTGTACTCTATCCAGGAATCCCCTGCTGCCTTTGATTACCCGGAATCATACCCCTCCGCGTATATCTCCGTTTTCCCAAGGTCTATAGGAAACCGCTCAGAAACGCTCAGATTCTTAGACACTGTTTTTTGAACACCACATGACGCTAAAAGCCGCATGTCGGTCCGATATTTTCTGATCCTCTATATATTTTTACGTGTGCAACTCTGCTCCACGTATAAACAAAATAGTTGTATTAAAATATTGAGATTATTGGTATGTCGCTAGAATTTATTTTGCTACAAACATTTAAAGGCAGTTGAAATTTAAAGAAAAGCGGCTCCAAATTTTTGTTTTAAACAAATTCATCAAACTGAATGTTCTTTTGACCTCAGCGGAAAAAATGCATGGTTGCTTAAAAAGTACTATTTGCGCTTAATCTAACTAACCAATTTTTATAACTAAAAACATTTATCGGTTTTACAAAAAAGCACAAAAGGCACTGTGAGAAATTACGAAAAGCAGTGTAAATACCCGCTCTTTAAAAAGGGGTACACCTAATTCTCTTTTTACACGAATTATTTTTACACGAATTTTCATTTAACACGAGTTAAAAAGTTAACATTTTTCTCTTTTTACACGAATTGTTTTGTTTTAACACGATTTTAAATATTCTACAAATTCTTTTTATAAATTTTTATTTTTTATGTTCTATGATTTTTTTTTATTCTCACTGCTCACAAATTACACATTTCAATTAATTTAACGGTATGGCATCCCGTTTATGTCGATTATATTTGTGCGTATGTATTTTGTCTTTGAGTGGGATTCCTCGAATTAAACATAAAGTAAAAATGCAATGTATTATGTACGCAAATTAGTATGGTTTTGAGAATAGAAAAGAAAAGAAAGAAACTTTAACAAAAATTTTTTATTGTTGTTTATTGTACTTTTACGTTATTTTTTAGATCTGGAACCAATCTACTATTTTCATCTTTGGCTAGTATCTTTTTTTACACGAATTTTTTTTACACGAATTTATTGGGAACGTATCTATCGTGTAAAAAGAGAATTGGGTGTATTTGACAAAATTTCGCGCGTATGAAGACGCAAAAAGCACCATAATGCCATCACTGACATGGTGTCACTTAGATGATACGGTAACTGAACAAAAAACAAATGCAACTTCGTTCAAATATATTTCATTTTTAAAATTAAAGGTGTAGTTACGGCTTTTTGGTTTATACATTTGTATTTTAGTTAACCACATCATAAACAATCAAAATGTCTATTTTGAATTTTCTGGTTGTCACGGCCTTTTGGATTTTAGGCGACGATAATTATGTTTAAGTTAAGCGCTTTGTTGAACACATTTCTTGTTAGGACTTTTGATACTTTCTAAAACAAATTGTCTTTGAAATTTGTACATCTTTGACCAACTTTTCCACACTCTTTTCACTTTTTTATATGATCGCCTTTTAACAAAATAGATTTTAGCTCAACACTTCCGTTAATATTTCGAAATTTCCAGCAAATATCAGTACTTTAAACGTCACACATACTTACAGGTCAATAAATTCTAAAAATTTAAGCTATTTTGAATTGTGTGAATCGGTGTTGTGGCAAAAAAAAGCTATTTTTATGTTTGCTGTTTTTACTTTGTTTCTTATTGCAGTTAAAATATGTGTCTAAAGTGTCTAAAGGCTTTTGATTTCTTTTCCCCTAAAATTGCTAAAATTTGTATAATAGCGTGTAATTTGCTCACTTAAAAATAGACATACATTCTTGTGCCAGATTTTCCTTATTTATTTATTTTTTTCTTAGTTGAATGTTTTTATTTGATGGCTTTTTCTTTTAATTTTTGGTTCTTAAACACTTTTGCTGTTTTAGAGAGAAGATGTTCTTATTTTGTGGGCCACCTTTTTGTCTCCCTCTTATTTGCTTGGCATTTCTTCCATTCTACTGTGCGGTTTTAATGGTTTTTTGGTAGAAATTTTCAAAATTGTTTATTTCACTTTGGGTTTTTTTTTCATTATTATATTTCTTGTTTACTAAACTTTGCGTTTCACTACTTTTTGTACTGTCGTGCACATATTTTTTTTGTTTTCATTTTTTTTCTTGGGAAACGAAAGTGGTTTCCTTCGTGAGTTATTAGCTTTTCGTTCTTTGTAGGGCACCAATGGTTTTTCAGGTAGAAAATTGAAGAAAATTACATTTTTAGAGTTATTGTTGTTTTCTTATGTTGATGACTTAAGTTGGTGTTTTATTAAAGAAGGAAATTTAATTGAAGTACACTTATTTTTAAATACTTAAAAAACAAATAATAATCTATTTGTAAAAAAATTAGGACAGTATTGCGAATATTTTTTTTTAACAAACACAAATTGCAAAAAATGTTTGTTACCACAAATTGTACTTCCTGAATCTGTATCAGCTTTTGAGCTAATATAAGACGTTTCTGATCTTATATTTCCTTTAATTTAATTTGGATCTCGGCCAGAATATTCTCTAACATCCGCAACTGAATGAGCCTACTGCGGAGTAACTTTCTGAAGAATTTGCTTCGTCTAACAACTTCGTATGACATTTCCAAAAGCTTTCAATATTGTGAAAATTTAATAATAATAATTGCACACAAAATAAAGTAACAATTTATATACCTACATATCGTTATCTAAAATCCAAAAAGGCGTGACTTACAAAAGTAAAATTTTACAGGAGAAGCAAACAACTGTGTTAAATGAAAACTATAAACATTTTTAACAAAGTTTTTTATAATTTCCCATTAAACATACGCCTTTTTGACTTCTGTGTTTCTGAAACACAAAAAGACGTATCTACAACAAATTAGTTTAAACATATAGTTGAAGTATTTTTCAATATATAAAATTTTTATTTCCTGCTTAAAGAAGGTATACGAATTAATAATTGATTAAAAAAATTAAGTTTGTTGATTAAAATAAAGGATATTTATTTTTAATTTGAGTTTGTCATATAATTTAATATAAATGAATCTAATTTATCTCGAGCTATAGGTCAAATTATTTTCCTGAAGAAGCCACACAAGGAAGTGGCAAAATATCGGTTATCTAAAAAAATTTTATAAACGTTTTTTATAAAAAATTTACCTATAGCTCGAGATAAATTATATTCATTTAAATAACAAAAGGTCAAAAAAATATAAAAGAATAATAATTTAATATATTATATTATTCTTAAGTTTATATACATATAAATCCTTTTTAAATTTTTTTAATGGAATATTGTCATAAAAATAATGACAGTCTGCAGGTAATAACTCTTTGAGATCCTGTAGATCTTACCATTTTTTAAATGAAATTTTTATTCTCTGCTCATGTAATTGGGAAGGTACAGCAAGTGTGAATATGCATCCAATTCCTTGTGGAAGCTGTTCGTAGTCTTTACAGCAATAATATTACAATATAATCATAAACAAAGCAAAAGTTTTGTGTTATTTGTGATATCGGCAATTATGCTAAATCCACATTTAAAATATAAAATCATAAAGATCAAATATGCTAAGTTCAAAAAGAGTCTATAACTCTGTAAAAGCTTTTTTTAATTCTGCGAGTATTTGTATTAAATCACGATGGGATACAGAAGAAACTTGCGTTTACGGATTTAAAAACAATTCACCCAAAAAAAGTAAGACAGTTTTTGTCCCTCCTGAAAAAGAAACAGATTTAGCATATTTGCCGAGTAAGCCAACGATATATTTTAATTCAATTGTTATGAAAACGTTATTTTCGACAACGACACTCATAATTATGCCCATTATTTTATTATTTGGTAGTCACTTGGTTCTCAAAGGGATATTAGTCATACAAAGAAATTTAATTACTGAAGTCATTTAAGCCTACGTTTCTTGACATGGAAATGATATTTTACTAAGCAACGTCAGAAAAACATGCATTGATGAATCGTAGATGCAATTCGTCAAACAATTTCCCAAGAAAACCATTTCATTAGAAAAAAATGTGTAATTAAATCGTTTTGCATTTATCAAATAAACAAAAATAAAAAATAGATAAAATTTTCTCAAAACATGTAGTTTAATGCCATTCATAATATTCAATCAAAAACTCGATTTTGGAATTTTTTTGCATTTTAACTAACGATATATATAATATTAAAACTAAATTTAATACATTTTAAATATAGAAAAACCCACACTTAAATGTCAAATACAGAATAATTTTTCCGTTTTTTCCCCGACTTCCCAGAGACGCACGTTTTTTACAACTAAAGAAATTTCCACATAAATATGACGGATATTCACTTCATGAGTCTATGGGAAATCATGGAAAAAATATTTTATGTCTTAAAATATTTGAAGATTTTATATATGTCGTATGACTGCTGCAATGTTTATAAACATACGTTGTATGCATAACAGATGTATCTAAGACATAGACTGAAATAATATGGAAATTCTTCAGTCATAAAAATTTTACGAATAGAAAAATTTATGACGTCTATGCACGTCATGTCCCACCAGACAACTTTGTTTTGACGTCTATACACGTCAGTGTCGAAAGTCAATAAAACAGGATTTTCTCATATTATTGCAAATAAATAAGAGTTTTTCATGCTGCTCAATATGAACCAAATTGTCTCCACTCATTTGTTTCGGACATCACTTTAGTCCGGACAAAAATGTTTGTCCTTTTGACACTTCAGAATTGCTAATGCCTTTTATCACGCCAATTTTATCCTAAAATTCTTAGAAAACTAAAGATATTATACTAAACTTTCAGTTAAATAATATCAAAGTTATATGTTTTCATTTTCGTTGTTTAAATTACATATTTTAACAATGTGTTTTACTTCTCTCTGGCATTGTAAGTTAAACTTCTCATTTTCCTTAGAAATCAATTAAATTTTCCTCGCTTATATACAACAAAGACAAAGGAATTTTATATTATTAATTTTTTAGTATCCAATATATTGCATGAACCGACACTGTACTGATACAAACTAAAATCTTAGAGTTTTCTGATATAAAAAAATACCTAAAAGGAAGTTTATAAAGCAATTAATAATGTAATTGATATGTGGTTAAATGGCTAATTAAAATTGACAATAAAACCTCTGCAATGCGGTCGTTTAAATATTTATAATGTAAAACTGCAAGTGCCTTACAAAAATTTCTGCAAAATATATTTCGTGCAAGTAGGAATGGCAGTCAACAAGGATTCATAAAATAAAGAACAATTTAATTTTTCTTATACATATTTTATACTTGCATATGATCAATTAACTTTATTCTGCAGTTAAAAACTCAATACAACTCGTTTGTTTTTAATAAAACAATTATTTTATTACTGAATATAAAAAAGTTCAATTATAAATTTAAAAACTTTATTTGTTTTCTTACCTATTTATTTATTGAATTTGAAAAAGTTTTGTTTGTTTGCATTTCACTGATGCTTATGCTAAATCATCAACAGACCTTAAAACGTATTCTAGAAAAGTTTAAAGTTTAAGGTTTAAGTTTATTTTTTTCAAAAATTGTTAAAAAATTCAGTTTAGATATTATAAAACTAAAAACATTAATTCAAACTCCTTACATACTAAAGTATTTATCATAGACTATAACAGTATAACAATAAAAATTTGTATATTTAAAAATACAACCTTCATACAATTAAAACAAAACTCTTAAAATAAATTCCCCAAAAATTTAAATAAAAAAGGGAAGCTCTTAGAATTATACTCAAATGAACTAAAGAACTTAAGACTAACCACTCACTAATAACTTGAAAATGGAAAATAATAAAAAAAACAAATTTAATTCGCAATAAAAAGGGAAAAAAGAAATTAAAATTATTGAGCAGTGTACTGTACCAACTATATTCAGACTACGAATCCTTCGATGGTAAAAGGAGTCCAGCTCCCCTGAGAGTCAACAAATTCATGTGCCAAAAACATCGTGACATCTGAACAATCTCCATATCCCTATTCCTAAAAAGCACTCTCTCACCAAAAGGTTCTCAGAGGAACGCACCTCTTCTAAAAATTTTATCGCACCTTTAATCATATAAACGTCTATATGGCTAAAATCAGTTGCATTATAAATATACCTACACGATGGCCTACGGAACTCACCATTCTGCCCTATGTAAGGTCTAAAGCCAAGGAAGCAACCAAACTCTTTCGCTCCCATCTTCTAAGCTTTTCCATTTGGGAGGAAGAAACTCCAAACCAAACTGGAAAGGCATAGAAGACGAGCGGACGAATGATCTGGCGATACACCAAAAGGCACACTCACTTATCAAGTCCACCCCTATGCTTTAGTATACCCTGATACTCACAATGAGATCGCCTCGTCCTCTCCAAAACATCATCAATATGACGATAATATTCAATGTTCTGATGTACTTCATCCTGTCAGACACCAAGACCATCTCTCCTCCGAGCCGTAAAAATGGTAGATAAGATCTGCAATTTTTACAAATAAATTTACGCCTACGCTTGAGCATCATAGCCATTGTCTTCCGCAAGTTCTAATTAAGGCACCACCTCGTAGAATAGCAGGCCAGCTCAGAAAAATATCAGTTAACGCGATTATTAACAGTTCGTGCCCTGGCAACATAGTTCAGTGCATGCGATGTCGAAAGTCGGCTCTTAAACCCAAATTGAAAATCTTTCAAAATGTTCCTGTCTTTTATCACTTCATTTATTGCTGCCAGGAGAAAGTATACAAATAGCTTCCCAAAGGCCGAAATCAAAGAAATCGGTCCATAACTTCTACTCTTACTTGGGTCCAAATTAGGATTCAATATAGGTACCACAAGGGCAGCCCTCCATGCTCTTGGAAAATACGCAATGTTGAAACAGTGATTAAACACAATTGCCATGTATCACAAGGCAACAACATCTGTCTTCCTCAAAACGAAATCAGGTACATCTGCACATTTTTTGTCGTTATGAACATAATTCCCTCCTCTTTACAATTAAATACTCTTTTTTTAAATATCAAAATGAAACCTCTTATTGCAAGATCATATAGATAGCTAAATACTTGATTAATCAAATTAACCATTGAATTTTAATCAACGTAATTTTGCCTTTAGTGTCTGATCTACATATGCACATACCTACTTGCAAAACTAGAAAAAAATACTTAAAATTGCCTAATCTATAATACTTACCTTAATTTAATTCAAAGTTAAATGAACTTAATAAATGGAATGTCCACCCAATAATTATTGAAGAAAAACGAAAAGGATAGTTACAGTGTTATTATTGCCACCACTTAAAATAGAGGGGAAAGGTCAACTACAATTTCTAACTACAAGCGATTATACTTAATTCCACCTTTTTACAAATAAGACCCACCCAACTCTTATAATCCCCTCTCTTTTATAATATATACGTTTATATAAAATGGGAGAATCTACCCACAAATTTACACCTATAGGTTCTGTGAACTTTTAATATTTCAAGATGAAAATAGAAAATTCAAATTTAGCCTTTTTGAAACTAAATTTAAAATAAAAAAATGCTAAAAATCCACGAAGCTAAAACGTAAATTTTGAGGCTAAAAACAATGACAAAACGCTAAATCTAGCCTCGAAAAAGCTAATCTGACTTCACTATTTACTATAAACTCAAGAATTAAATTTTTTTAAACCTATGAAAAGTTTAGAATAAAAAAATATTGAAAATTCGTCGTATTTCAATGTCTTGGTTATTTGTTTTTTGTAGCTTGAATTTGATCAACAGTAAAAATGACAAGCATTAAATTTCAGTTGCTCAAAAGAATTTTTGTCAACATAAAATAAATGACAAAATACATTTTAAAAGCTTAAAAAAGAAAAACTGCACCAACTTGCACAGAAAAAAAGAAATTTGATTAGAAAATTGATTCGATAATATGAATAGTTATAAGATACATTATAAGAATATAAAATGTAAAGAAAAGAACACTTAAATATTTATATGAGTATATGAGTGTTAGGAAACTGAAGCTATTTACTTAACAAAAGAAACATCAAAACACATGCAACGACAGAACTTAAGCAACAACTCGGAAAAGACATGATTTTACATTCAAAATTACTAGATCCTTTAAGATGAATACACAACATGGACATTTATTATAATAATATTTAATAACTAACCCAATCTTATGTTTGCAATATTACATGCAACTGGAAAAAATTACTATTCAGTGAACATGTTTTTAATAGAGTATGGCTGTTTAAATTTTGTAAAAATACTATCCATTTATCTAGTTTTAAATAAAAAATTTATATAAAAATACAACAATACCTCGAATTGAGCAAAATACAATCACACAAAAAAAAAGATTAAAACCTTTGAGCAACATGGAATAACAGCCACCATTATAAGTTCATACTTCAACAATGGTATCACTGCCATTCAAAAAATAATTCAGAAAATACAAATTTTATATTGAATAAAATAAAGGAAAACAGCTAAAGTGTGATAAAATGAAATTGAATTGAAGTGATCAAGCAAAATATTAACGTAGCACCACCACTGCTCCAACCAAAATATATTAAAATAAAACTGTCACCACTACATTACCAATACACGTGTACAAACTTAAAGAAATGCATGTGTGTGCGTATTGTATGCAAAAATATTTTTGCATGAGTAATATTTCTATCAACATAAAAAGAGAATTTTACATTATGGATGAAAAGACGACACTATTTCAAAAGTCTATAAAGGCAATAAGGCATAAAAAATTTTCTTATGTGTAAAACATTAACAGTGGATGACTAAACAATGAGAACTTTTAAATAAATGGAATATTATGAACAAAAATAATTTATCCGGAACTGAAAACAAATAAATTGATAGCCCAAACCAAATAAATGATTGCGAATAAGGTTTGTTTATTATGTGAAGTAACCACAGTCGAATCGTAACTTTTCAGCAAACGCCGTCAATTCTTTTTCTAATTGTACAATATGTTAAACAAAAATACTTACTGTCATCAAACACCATCCAAGGATATAAAAATTTAGTAACAGCAAGCTTAGAGTCCGTTCGCACCTGCATTTATAACAACCTGCAATTTGCGAATGATGAGACTCGTCCTGAACAAAGTTGCAGAAACTTAAACAAAAAGAATAAATGGGATTAAGCCTGATCAGTACTGGTATTCTCAACAAGTTTGTTATAAAGCATAACAGCCTAATGGTAGAACTACTAAAAAATTGTTCCTGCTTTCCCAGCATAATTGTAGCAAAAATTATCAATTTCAATAAAGGATATATGGGAGCTTGTAACGTCCTTACAGCAATTTTAAAGAATTTGATTACAAATCTTTACACTATAAATTCAAATTTTCATTGCTTTATAATTATCATTACAGCTAATATTTAATTTTTAGGGTTCATAATGATCCGAAGGCAGAAGAGTTCCTGAAATGATCTTCAATGATGTATTTTTTAATATTGATATAAAACCGCAACTTTAAAAGTTTTATGTATTGACGACTCATCTAATATCTTCGAAAAGCCTTATAACAACAAAGCACTTTGGTGCATCTTGTCATTTCTTATGACATCTTTTTGCCTTGTTTTCTTACATTCATTTACTTGGTTTTCCGTTTTCGTTTCTTTTTCCTCTTCTAGTTTTTCTCTTCCATTTTTTTAATTATCCTTCTTTACTTTTCTGCTCTATTTCTTCTTTTATCTTATATTCTAGTGTCATTCGTTCCCCTCTTTTCTATGTTATTCTATTCTCTTGTATTTTATTATTTATTTGCTTTTATAATTTATTACCTTTTTTAATTTTTTACTTTTTTCCTTCTCTACTCTTCACTTCTCTTATATTGTTTTTATTATTTTCCATTCTTTTCTATTATTTTCTATTTGCTTTTATTCTCTTAAATATCCTTATATAATTCTGCATTGTCTACTATTCTGCTCTCCTGTCTACTTCATTTTTCTATTATCTTCTCTGGTCTTTGCTTCTCAACTCATTTCTTCTATCCTCCAAGCATTACGTTTTTCCCTAAATTGTGCTTGTCTTCTTTTTACCATTATTTTCTTTTTTTTTGCCTTTGATTTCTCACATTACCTCCTTTCTTTCCTTTCTTTCGTTCATCTTCTTACTTACACACACACAGAAAAAAAAGATAACGTAAAATCAACATGAAAAAATGCTGATATCAAGTTATTATTAATATGTGGAAAAAAACAATTGAAATTAATTTTAACATTGTTTTAAGTCAAATCAATGGGTAAAATTGTTAACTAAGTATTCAAATATGTTAATTTAAAATTAATCACATTGAAATAAAATTGTACATTTTACATCTTACCTTTTGCAAAGTTAAAACAACATCAATCAATGTTTACTTTTGTAAATTGCGTTTTTGTAGTAATAATTACAGTTTTTTATGTAAAATTTACATTGCATATAGTTGAAATAAGGTTAACTATTGTAAAATCAACACTGTTCTAAACAATTAAAAATGAAAAACTTTTTCTCAATTTTAAATATTAAGAAACGTTGGCTTATGTTAAATCAACATGTTAAAAAAGCTAAATCATTGTAAAAAAAACATGAAACATGTTGAAATGAAATTAACTCATAATAAAAAAGAAAAAATTAAAAAAGTACTGCTACTTTAAAAAAGCACCCATTATTAACTTGACATCACCCCGTTTAAAAAAACTCTTGTTTGGCAGCACTCTGTACTTATTGTATAAATGTTGTTGTTTTTTTACATTTTTCTAAAAACATCTTACAATAAGAATTGAAAAGAAGTCAGCCAGTCTAGGTACTCTACGGGAAATGTTGTACTAATTGTCCTGAACATACCTGTCCTATGACTGGTGAAAATGGGAATGGTACAAAAAGTTCCTGAGTCGTGACTGGTGAAAAGAGGACGTTTTACAAAAGTAGAACAAAATGCTTACAGAATTCCCTCAATCAAAAAAATTTTACGTATTTTTTTCTATTTTCTTTTATTATTTGTGGTGATAGATTACATTAATTACGGATATTATAATCTGATTAAAATAATAATGCATTTGTTGATTTGGACCAAACAAATTTTTAGAAAATAATATTAATCTAAACCGAAGTTATTCCCACTGAAAAATTAATACCAGCCATATGGAGTACATACTTCTCCAAGATAGTTCTATTATCCATTTTTAAGATAAGGCACTTGTACCACAGTACAAGTACGTAAAGGTTAGGCCTAGAACCTGTCAACGAGTATCTTAATTATGTCAATTGACCCCCTCCACTGACAACGCCATGCAAAAGTTACCAGCACCACTCATATAAAGTTCCGGAACTCGAACCGGCTGCTAGTCCCTAGGAACCAGTCATGTGACGCATCTTGTCACCGGTTATTTTCCCTCTAGGGTAGTAATGGTGAGTAAAGTAATAAAACAAAAACAATTAGTTGATTATGAAGTTCTTGTTACACCTTTGATATTGTTTAAACGTTTCATTTGCTTTAATGAATGTTTAATATAATATCTCCAGTTGTTCTAAGAAATATTTGGGTAAAGTTCCCTGATGATCTGCATTAGCAACAGTGAAATGCGCATAGAAACAAGCCCCCTCAATAATCAATTTGAATTTGTTTTTAGTAAAACTGTTAAGATTTAACAACATACGTATGTAAAATATTAATTATGGGAAATAGTGCTATTAAAATTTAAAATAGTGAAAATTTTAGCGATTTCCATAAAAGGCACAAGTAAAAAAAATTAATTACCCCTTTTCATTAACGACTTGTCCAATTGTTAAACAACATTGCGTAAATGTTATTTCAATATAGCAACCATGTTAAATTAACATAGTATTTCTTGTAATTTTGACATCTTTTCATGTTATTTCAATATGGCTGTAACATTAATTCGACATTAAATTAATTTTGATTCAACATCAAATTCATGTTGTTATAAATTTTCTTAATATTGTTTCAATAAGGATCTTGACGTTATTTTGACATCACAAAATCTTTGATTCAATTGGCGTACAATTTTAATTCAACATGATTTCTAACCGTTTTAAAGTGCATAACTCTGTAACGTTTATTTTACTTCAATGTTATGTTAAATTAACATGAAACTAGTTAAATCAACGTTGTTTTAGTTGATTTTACAAAGATTTTTTTCTGTGTGCACAATTCTATCACACTTTCCTCACCTCCCTTTCTCTCGCTCATGTACTATAAGAACTTGTTCTTATTCTGGCTTCCCAAAATGGATATATTTATTTAAAATTATAAACAAATTTCATTAACTAACGAAAAAAAACTATTGTCGGATGTTCGTCCTTTATTGTCGTTGACTGTTTAACGAGTATGTAACATATAAAAAAATATCCATAATGTACAATGATAATGTTGATGAAGTTGACGGCAGGAATTTTCTGCTCATATTTTTTTTTCTTTTTTTGTACATGTTGTTAAACATTTTAAGTTGAGTTATTGAAAGTCTGTTAAGAAACCTCTTTATCGCAACAATAGCGTGTCATAAAAGGAAGAACTTCAAGTATATTAGACATGCCGGTGCATAAAGAAAAGAAAAACAAAAAATTGCCATGATAAAATGTCTGGATTGTTGAAATTTTCCTATTGTCCTGTTGTAAAGCACCCTACATGTCATAAAAGTTTTAATGGTCATAAAGTATTTTATAGAAATCAATAAAAATTTGCATAAGAATTGAAAAGTTATTTGACGAAGATGTCATGATATAATTTTACAGCTTTATAGTGCTCAGTTCTGCAAGCTTGGTTTATAGAAATCTGACAATATGCGTACTTAGTTTTTCGGAGACCGAATAAACATTAAGCTCTTATAGCAAAGTATGGGACGAATGTCCCTAATATTTACATTTCTACCCGCAATAAATAGGAGTACATACACATACATATATTTTCATATTTTTTATATGCTAAAGAATTTCTGTTAAGCGTGTAAAAATGAGTTGCATGTTTGTTGTGTACTAATTGTTTAATTGCCAAAGAAATATGTAACTCAAGCTGAACATTGTGTCCAACTTGACTCAAAACTTTTAAAAAAAGAATGCTATTGAAAAGCGTTTTATATTATAAATTTCATTGAAATTTAGATGCGAAGAAAAAAGAGATTTGTAATGTTTTATTATGAATACTTTTAACCACAGAATTATTGTTGAAATATTTATTTTACTGATTAAAATACTCCAATAAAAGTTTAGGAAAATCCAGGTTTGTCCACTTATCGTCAATCTTTGGAATTGGGCATTTTACAAATGACATAACACCTTATTTTACATAGAGACTTATTTATGGCTTAAGGCTTTTAAAGTTCTGTTGACAAAAAAACTCACGATATCATAATTTTCCTGAAAAGTTTCCTGACTGTATGATTTCCCGTAAACGAGATCACAATTGTACACCGATAACTGTGATTTAACACCAACCGACTTTTTCTTTGGGGTTACGTGCAAGATAATGTCTATGCAAATGGGTCATAATCGATTTGACACCACGTAGATGGAATTCGCCGCAAATGTGCCATTTCGCTAATAATGTTTTCCATTATTAACGATATACTCTTCCCTTTATAATTTAAAAACTACCGTTGATTTCGCTTAAAAATCATCGTTTTTTACTTATCAAAATGAAACATCTTCATAGCAGACCTTTCTTTCTTCTCTTTTCATAATTTTTTCAATGATTTCTTTCATCAGTTTTTTGCATCGTTTCCTTATTTTTTCCTGAATTTTTCCCACCTTTTGGTTACTTTCTTTACTTTCCTTAACGCTCTGAAATTTTTTTCTGTACTTTCTATTTCTTGATTTCCACATTATTTTTTTATCACAACTTTCTTACCGTTATTACTTATTTCCTAAATTTACTTCTTCATTTCTTTCTTTCTTTTCCTCACTTTGATATTTTTCTTTAACCTTTTTTAATTTTGATTTTCATTGATTTTTTTCTCTTATTTCTTTAATCTTTATATATAATTTAACTTTTAATTTTTTTTATTCCTTATTTTATTTTGTTCCCATTAGTTCCTTTCTGCTAATTGATTCTTTCAGTTCCACTATAAAAAAATTTCGAAACCATCTCGTTTATTCACTTTTTAGCTTATTCTTTCCCTGTTTCTATTAAATTGCTATTTTTATAAGGTAAATATAAAAAAATTCGAATACATCTGTGTAATCGTTTCATACCGCAGTGGTGTGTCTTAATAAGTGCTTCCTAACTAATGGGTTTGACTGCCAGGGGATTAATTAAAATCAACTCCAATTTTCTTCTTCTGCACACTCAGTTTTCATAAAATGCTTCTTTTATATATTTACATTTATTTGCATTTTTTTATGAAAAAAAAAAATTATTAAAATAAAAAGTAGTAAAAAAGGCATTAACTTTTACGTTCTAAACACTTTTACATGTTGATGTATTACATGACACAATCAATGTTAATGATGACGAAGTTGACATTTTATGCAAAAATTCTGTATGTGGAGCAACGGGGCTGACGTAGCAACTTAAAAACAATAACTCAATATGAGGGCTGCTCTGGAAGGCATTTGGAAGTGCTAAGCAAAATAAAATGTTTGCTATTAAATATAATTAATTAAAGAAATTTTTGATATTATCGGCTCGTAATGCGTGGTCAAAGATATATTTCTTAAAAAACTTACAAAAGCGGCCACTTTGAGCATGTTAACGATATACTCTGCAAAACTTTTAATCACTACCTCGAATAAAAACTCCATTTGCATTAAAATTGCTAAAATCTGAAAACACCAACAACCATATCAAGTAAACAAAAAAAAATAAAAGAAAATGTGTATTTACAACAAGAAATAAACGACGACATCAGAAACAACATTGGATGACATGAAGTATGGCAACAATTTCCGCAGCCACTTAAAATGCACTTAAGTTTTTGAAATGTTTCTTCACAACATTTACCAACACCCACCAACATCGTGCCCGCCAACATCACCAACAACACCATTACAATTTTTACATTTAAATTTAACATAAATAGCAAAAGCAACAACTCACTCGCATGCACACTTACAAACATACACATACTTACGTACATACATCTTCAGTCCACCATTAAAAGTAATAACAGCTACAACAACTTTTATTTTGAGTTGTTGCTTTGTTTTGCAGCTCTTCGAGAGTTGTATTATGTATATTTACACACTCTTTTGTTGCTTGTCTCCTCTCATCACCTTTTTGCTCATGAAGTTTTATATTTAATTTTACAGAAAGAAGAAAAAATTAAAGCAACAATAATAAACAAATACCGACATGCCAACATTGACTTTATTTTTGTGTGCGTATGTATTTGTGTATGAGTGTATATTTTTTATATCAAAAATGGTTTTTCTTTAGCAGTGAATTGTACATTCTTTCTTCTCCACTCGTATTTGTTTTTTTATTATTTTTAATTTATATTTTATGGTCATTAACCGTGCAAAATAGTTTCTCTTTACTTTCTATTTTTTTTCATTACAGAGCAGTGACATGTAGTGCTGCAATAAGAAAGGAATGCAAACAAGAACGTACAAATAACTAAGTTGAAGTATTTCTACGCTGGATGAAAACTCAGCAATATAACTCAATATACAAAACGCACTGTTTGCATAATCCTAGAAAAGTGAACTGATCAAGTACAATTGTGCATATCAGTTAGACACAAGAAGGCTCAGTTCAGATTTGCAACCCATTCACTTTTGCTGTGAAGAAAAGCAGCATTAGTTTCAGTCTTTCACCAAAAAATCGTAATTTGTGTGTGTCATGTGATTTCAAAAATCCCTAAGCTACAAAAAATTCCAAACTTGCTTAAAATGGAAAATTTTTTAAAAATGTTGGTAAACTTTTCATATGAGAGAGTTTTTTTGCTTGCCCTTTAAAATTTGTTCAATGTAACTTAAAGCTTTCATGAGTTCATATGACGATCTGTAGAATATGTAGTGAAAATTAAAACTGCATCAAAACATTTAAAATGTTTGTGCAGCTTTTTCCATTTCCTTTCTCTGTGGTATTTTCGATTTCAGAAAATATGAAAAATCTACGTAATCAAGAATAGAAGAATGGTTTGAAAAAAACAACCACAGTAGTTTTTTTTGGCGTATGATTAATTTTTAATTATTTCAAATTAATCATACGTATTCTAGAGGCTACAAACTCTTAATATTTAAGATGTAAGTCATGATGAAAACTAATTGCTTGACAAAGAACAATATAATCCATAAAATAATTCTTAGAGTTGTATTCTAAGGTAGCAATTGAAAATCATGGAAATATTTGTTCAAATCTACAAAACTAGTTCTACAAAAAACCGAAAACAGGAGAATGGTGGTAACAGTTCCCACAAAAGTAAAAAATGAATGTTTATGTGTAATTGGTTGAACTGCTTGTGTTTACTAGTGTAACCAGCGGTCGACGGCAAATCGACCGCATTCTAGTAATTAAATATTAAGCATTTACATAAATGTATACGATAAAATACAAAAAACAAAAAAATCTAAATTATCAAGCTAATGCTCTCTTACTTATCTCTCTCTCTTATTGCAAAGTACATACATAAAAAAACTCCGTATCAGTTCTATGCAAAAAGCAAATTGGATAAACACACACGAACATTTTGTTTATTTTTCAACTTGATACAAATACATGCATATGTAATAAGTGTATTAGTAGTACTTTTAAACCCTTATATGTCGCAAAATATTAAGCCGATTTAAATAAAAATAAGATTGTGCACATCTATGTAAAAACACCAATAAAAACATATAAACAGTTCTTAAATCGATTCATTATTTATTTAAAAGGATTTAAATAAACGTGTTTGCGTATTATTAATATAGATATCGAAAGAAATTACTTGGCTTGAGCTCAAATCGAAGTTTACCTATTTCTTTTTAAGATATTCCAAGTCACCATTAAAAGTTGTCAAATTGAACAAAAAACCCTGATGAGATAGATGGTGTAGCGACTTCGAAATCAGTACTGATCCATTCTGAACTGAATTTATGAAAAATTTTTTTAAAGAATTTAGTAAACTTAGATTTGAACTCCAACCAAACAATTTCTTTCAATATAAAAAAATTATTGTTAAGTGTTTTTATAATTATTGTTATTCGAAAAAAATTGCGATTTTCCTGATATTTTTTTAAGATTCAAATTACTGAGAGTAGAGTCGGAATCATTAATAACTATTCACTCACACTCACGATAAAACATTTTACTCACGGACTGATACTCTTGGAGTAGAAAGTTAGTCATAATAACAAAAGCACACGCTTCCTAAATATTTACAAAGAAAAAATTCTTAAAAAATTAAAAATATATATAAAAAAAGAATAAAAAAAATTTACTCACTCACGCTTAATTGTGTGTACTTACGATCATGCATGCTCACGTTATTGCAACAAAAAAATTGTTACGTGATCAGTGCCCGTCTGTAATTGAGAGTAACCCTTCTGAAAGTGTCAGTAAAAAAATGATACAAAGAAAATATCACTTTTTGCTAAATCTAGTTTGAGTACAACCGACTTTAACCGGGTTTATTAAAAAAATATTACTATGAAAATTTGGCAAGTGATATCAAAAACTTGGCGAGTTAGGCCGTCATTGGTATTAAAGTTTCTACATTTTTTGTTTATTTTTTTAATTGCAAAAAGAAAACATTTTTAACATAAAACAGATTTAAAAAAATTTTAATTTTTAATATTTTTTTCTGAATCTCTTTGACTGTAGTAGCAGTGCAAAGTTATTGAACTTACTGACTACTGAAATAAAAAAGAAACTAGCGCAACTCCCGAAAAAGTACTATTCTGTGTGTTCGGAATAAAAAATTTTACTGAAAGTTACCTACTCTAGCATTTTTAAATAGATCCTTGGCCAGCCCATGCCCCAATTTAAATTTTCAAGATTTCCGAGGGAGCGATATAAAACAATTGCTTGCATTGCTGTTGAACGAAGACAATTTTAAAATATATTGTACATACTGTAAATAAACGTTAAAACGTCAGTTAAAGTTGGCTGCAATAAAAATTGTGAGTTCTCGCTTTTAAAATCAAGTTATTGCAGTAAAAGTTTTTGATTGCCATTTGCAAAAAAGCTACTTCCAAAATTAACAATACAAGAGAAGTAAAGGTTTGTAATCACAGCAATAGAAGAATCAATACAGGGTGCTTTTTTCATATGCCAATCACATTAAGAATTTGTGAGCAAGATATTTTTTAAAATTTTTCTGTGAACAATCACTATGTAAGAGTTCTACCATTTTCGAAATTATCTTAAGTTGAAAAATGTGTTCCAATAAAAAACAAGTTGTTTAAAAAATTTATTTGCATTGAATTATTTAAACACGCAAAAACACAACAAGATGTGCTAAAAATTCCTGGAGTAAAAAATTACTTAAAAATGTTTTATTATTTTATAATATCTTCAAAGTTTCACTTATTTTTATCATTCTTTTTATAACAAATTATTTCGAAAATTTCAGACAAAATTTTAGAAAATTTCATTGAAAGCTTTTATTTCAGACATTCTTAGCCAATGTTTATAATTAGATTAACGAAACCAATTTTAAGAAATCCTACTTTTCTGGAAATGTTTCTGTAGAACTAAAAAATTTTTGCTTCCTTACGATTTTATAACCTAAATAAAACCTAAAAAAATTATGCAAAATTATACTGGGAAAATGCATTGATGAAAACATCATACGAGATGCGGTAAAGCAAAAATTTGATTATAAAATTAAGTCAACAATCAGACAGTCCAACAATATGGTTGTGCTATCATAATTATTAAAAATAGTTGGAAATTTTACCAAATGAGAGTATATAAAAAAAATATTCTCATAAATATATGTAAAACATAAGTAACATTATTACCATAATAATATTAAGAATGTAAAATACACAATACAAACTACATACAATGGTGCAAACAGTAGATGGCAAATGAGGAAGATTAATTTACTTCCATTTCATAAGCAATATAAACTAGCAATGGATAAAATTGAACAAAGACCACAGGTGAGTTCGTGTGTGGTAACTTTGAAATCAGTACCACTCTATTCTGCTACTCTGACAATTAAATTATTCTTTATTAATTTCTTAATAAAATTAATTAGAATTTATGCGGAAAAAACCTAAATAAATTTCTTTTTCATGATTTGAACTCGAAAGAAATTTCGTATAAATATTGAAAAATTTAACAATAACATTAAAGCTTCTTCTTCTGCAATTTTGAAATGTTTGCAAGCCTAGCTTAGTGGCATGATAAAATAATATAAGTGTTAAACCAAAATGTATTAATTATATAATAAATTTTTTAATTTTGTTTACAATTAAAAGATATAAGATTGTGTGTGCTGTCTTCAATATGAAAAAAAAAAACAAAATAAAACGGGAACAAATTAAAGAAATAATATTTGATTAGTGTTTAAATTAACAATTCTGGAGAAGTAAAAAAACCAAAATGCCATTGTTTTTACAATTTAATATTTTTTCCACAGAAATTGTGTTACTTTTTCTATTTTATTATGTTTACATTTTATTTTCTTTATTTCCCCAAAAAAAAATTAAGCTGTTTTTTGTTATACCTAACAAATAAATGTTTGTAAAGGCGTTTTCATAGAGTTAAAAATGTAACATTTTGTATGTGGTAGTTTCTCTAGCTGTTTAATCTAACGTGTAACCGTATCGGTCGACTTGTGTCTTTACTGAACATATTCAGGTGTTGTTCGCACGTCCACATTTTCTAGAGCCTCAGGGGATTCCATTTTATATTCGTTGAAGATTTTCCCAAAATGTCAATTATGTATCTCCATTTTTGCTTTTAATGTGCTTGTACATCTTGTGTTCACCTTCCAACTGATAAAGATCTTGGTTCCTAATAGTAGTGGGGCAAAACTATTTCAGTTGTATTCGGAGATATCTGTTTATACATACTTGTATATTCTATATTGTATAGTTCTATTCCTAAAACTATGTTCCCCTTATTTGTTTGTGGCAACAATTTTCTCCCTGGTTGAAAAAACCCCTAAATAAATTAAACGGCATAAACGCTGCATCCACACGTAGAATTTTTTCTATTTCATACATACTGCTTGTCAAAATTTATTTGAATAGATAATTGTGATGTAGGTTGCACGCGATTCTAAAGCAACTTAAAATAGTTGCTCTATGACTCGCAACACATCTTTACACTTATTACTTTGATTTGCAAACACATTTAACCATTAGATTTTATTTATTGGCTTTAGTTGGCGGTAGAATATTCAAAAAAAAAAAATGATGCCGGCAGAATGTTTAATCAAAATACGAAAAAATTCTCATAAGAATTGTAATCAGATAATATATTGTATATTTTCCCAATAAAGCAACAATAATAATTAAGATGAAATGCATTCGAACAAAATCTGCAATAATAGTAATAATTTTATAAAAATATTTATTTAAACATTTTATGAATTTAAAGTACTGAAAAGTTAGACAAAATATGCGAAAAATATAAAAGTGAGCAAACGTAAAAAAATGCTTAAAAGGACAAGAAACTAAACCAGTAGATCTTGCTCCGAAAAACCTAAATTGACAACGCTTAGATCATTCACTCAAAAATTCCAAAAAGTATGCTATAATTTTTGTTTAACCAATGCGTATGAAAATTAAGGTCATTTACAAATAAATCATTCGCACTGTGGTACAACACTGATATTAAAACACCAATAAAGTATGCAATACTTTTTGTAACATTCTTTACCTGTGAATTATATTTCATGGAATTACATTAAAATCATGTATGGAAAAAATAGGTTTCTGATTGTAAATCAGCTACAATATCAAACTGTAAATTCTCGACCTGGACGGTACATTTTACAATTCATTAATAAAAACTTAGCAGAAAAATCGGACACAATCATGTATTGAAAACATGGGTCAAAATAAATGTTCCTACTTATGTAGTACGTAGGAAGTTTATTTCCAATATTAAGCTAGAGGAGCAATTGATTTTGTTTGTAACAAAATGTATAGCGTAGGAACTTTTGGAATATTTCTTTCCTTCATGGTATTGAACATTTTCAAATAAAGCAAACATAAAATTCTGTCACGATGTTGAATAGTTGTGATTTGTACGCATATGTATGTCGATAATCCGGACACCATAACTCCTGATGCTGTCGGTTTCTGATACCAATCAATTAATAAACGATAACCATTCCTAATTACCAATGTGTATAAATAGGGAAGTCTATTATCCTTTTCTCTCTCAACAGTAAATTTTATGTCAGAATTGAATGACAACTTTTAACACACGAGTATTTTCTATCCCATAACCCGAAATAATACAAAATATATCATCAAAATATTTAGTTATAATTTTCAGTTTAATAGATAAACAATTTTTACATATATCTAATATTTCTTTCATGACAATGCCTGCTATAATTGGAGATGAGGGAGATCGCATAGGAAGTCCTTTTTTCTGTAAATATATATTATTATCGTACTGAAAATATCTACTATGAACTATACAAAACTCTGAAATACTTCAAAAAAATTCCTTGTTCATATCAGTATGTTCTGTAATTCTATTCCAAAAATAATTTTGGATAGTTTTAATTAAAAAGTGTCCTCAACCTCAATTAGAAGAATAATATAAATAAAGAATAATAAAAAAGTCAAAATATTATATATTAAATCCTTTCAGTTGACACAGAGATTGGTTGGTTTTTTTAATAAAGCGCTTCAATAGTGATTTTTCCACCGCAGGACGTTCCCCATCTTTCAGGTTCTTCCTCTTCCCTATAAGGCAAAATTTTGTTATATATAATTTAAATAGAAATATTTTTATAATTTTTTCTTACCACTTCCATTAACAGTATTTCTTTAAGCGGGACTGTTATTTTTAATATCAAACACGGTAGCTTTTTGAACGCCAAATTTGTCTGGAGGACATCTTATTGATTTGCCTGCATCAAATTCATTTAATATTTTACACTTTTTTTTAATGGCAAAGTTTTAAGAAATTTCTTGTTACTTTTCATTGTTCATATTATTCAATAACATGAAGAAAATTTTAAATATACATTGTCAGCTGAAATCCAAAACCACGTAACTAACATTTTTATTATTTTTATTATATATTGAAAAATAAATACAATTTTGGTAATCAAATGTCGCAGATTTACTAAATATATAACGATTTATCAATTTCTGGAATAAAAATTATATTATGTTGATGTTTCAAAGTGTTACTTTAGTTACGTGACTCATAGTTTCTTAACAAAAACACTTATGTGCAATGAAAATTGTTTAAGATTCAAAGTTATTTATTTAGTTTGGCTTAAGTTCGTTTTTAATTTAATCTTCGGAGATTTAAAATTTAAGTAGAATGTAGAATAATTAAGAAAGTTTTTCTGTTTTAATTCAATATATTACTTTTATTTATATATATTTTTTTTTGCAAAATTGCGAAAATAAAAAAAGTATATAATATACTTCTCATATGAAATTTTATTGCAAAAAATGGCAGAAATTGTTTAAGATCCTGAAGATGTTGCCATTTCATGCTTGAAATTTTTATTCATTTTAAATGGAACTTCAGGGGTTCAAAAACTTTTAATTTTATACCGATTCTATGCGGAAGCTCCTTTTACTCATCTGTAACATCTACTTTAAAATAAATTACTCTAGAGCGATCATAAGCTAATACACGCAACATATTGACATTGGCATTCCCAACTATGAACTCTTAAAATTCAATTGAAATAAGTATGTGTAGTGACTGTTTCCAAAAACCAAGTATGTAGTTACGTGCTTTTGGGTTATATAATAATTGCACTTGTAGTTACTTACTTTCGGTTTTCGCTTAAAAAATGTCTATTTTTTATTATTGATGATTATGAGCAAACAAAAAAACCGATTTATCTTTTTTGTTAGTTACGTGGTTTTGGACTTTAGCTAACGAGATGTAGCTTAAGCTTTAATAATGCCGTTTTCTTTTCTGAAGAAAAGCTTAATATTTTATTTGCGTTTTATAAAAAAAATTGCTATTCAAAGTTATCTGAAGACAACAATTTTGCCTCGTAAATTCACTATTTCAAAAAATCCTTATATTGCAAACTATCAATAAAATGGGCACAAAATGTTGCCTATTTTAGAAAAGAAAACGCAATAAGTAGAAAATATTTTGCAAACTTACTATATAAAGAACTTAACTAAATAAAGGAAAATTTCAAAAGTAATCGTTAGTATACAAGGAGCATGACACCAATGAAGAAAAGAAATTACTGTCCGGTTTTTACATTAAAAAAGTGATACTGTCCGGTTTGTAGTAGTTCCAGGATATAGATGTGTCCGAAAAATATTGTGTCCGGATTATCGGGATAGTACTGTAACATGTATTGACAAATAATTGAGATTTTAAAATTGTACAAAATAGGTCGTGGTAGCACCAAGATACCAACAAAGTTTGAAATGTATGAAAAAAAATTATAATTATTCCATAATTTTCATCACTAAATGATTCCTAAACCAATTTTGCCCACACTTACCAGTAATTATTTGCAAGTAGAACGTAAGTAATTACATTAAAAATGCCGAAGGAGCAGTGAAATCTCTAGCAAGCTGACCCGGCTTGTTTATAAAGTCAAGTGAAGGTTTCTTTCTTAAATAAATCAGAGTTGCCAAAAACTCAATAAAGGCATATTTCAGAGTACAAAAGTAGACAAGCACTACTATTACTACTTTTTTAATAAGTTTAGTGTTTTAAAATGCCATCGATTTTATTCTCTGTATAGTTAAATAAAAAAATTTACAATAATTTTTAAATATATATTAGACTATTTTATCCACAAACCAGCCAATTTTGTATAAAACTTTTTATTTTGCAGCACTGTTCATCTTTTTTGGGCTAACTTGTTGCAAGTTTCGTAACACAATTAACTTCTAAAATGTTTTGCAAGTAAAGAAAACGTGAGTATGGTAGTAAAAAGGAGAGAGGATATTGAGTTTTTGGAACTTGTGGCAACGGGGAATTTATTCTTGATTTCAATTTGATAAAAATGTATGTTAAAGAAAGCCCTATTGACTTAAAATTTTTCTTACTTAAAGATCTTTCTGTAAATTACTTAAAAAATAAAAAAATGACTACTTTTTTGCAGACAATCGGCAATGTGGCTCACTCAAATAATCAACCTTTCTCAGTTGCTCCATGAACATACTAAAATTCTCTTCATATCTAAGACCTGTATTTCTCCTTTGCTCAATGAGGCTGATCAAAAACTAAACAGCAGGTGATATGCATTATTTAAAAACTTATCTCATTAGTTGGAAGCATTAACAAAAGATTTGTTAGACTTTCAGGATGATGGCTGCTGAAATAAGCAGACCAATTCAATGCTTGTACATTGATTTAAAAAACTTATACTTCACATTTTCCCAACTGTTTTCTTACCGACTGTATTACGAACACCATATATATATTCCTACAAAAATATTTGAAATCAAACACATTTCCACGAAATTGTCTTCTACCAAAAGCAGCAGCATGTTCATTTTCTGCTGATCACAAAGGGTCTTTAGAGTAACAAGTAAAGCAAGTAATATAATTTACGATTTGCATTTATTTAGCTTTGTTTGTATTCCGAACACCCCAACTCTTTTTCATTTAATATTCCTTGTGTCCGTCGAAACGACACTCACCAGTAGATGTCCGTACTCGTATATGCAAATATGTGTATAACTTAATAAAGGTTTACCACACAAAAAATGTCAAAGTAATACTGAATATAAAAACGGTCACATTCATAATGGAAAAACAGCAAAAGAATAGAATAACAAGAAAAAAAAGAAATGATTATAATGGTTTGAAGTTAATAGAATTTATAATTTTTTTACTACCAGCTGTAACAAAGGAGTGATATGTTAAAACATCAAAGTGAATATAATTATAATGGACATGGAAATAGTAGCATGGTCAGCAAGGAAAATATTACAAACACCTTTAAGGGAAACTAAAAGCAGATGTAGCCGTTAAAGAGGCTTTGAATAACAGCAGATCAATATCAACTGTCTAAACGCCATATTGTTTTCTTTGTTAATAAGTCCCCACAGTAGGACACTTATTACTGCAAACATTTCGAAAATCTGAAAGTGTTTTGGGGCATATAATAAATCGTCTATATTGGTGGCTACATCGTTGTTAGATGCAATCTTTAATGATGCAGCTTTAAGGGTAGATAGACAATAGAGTTGATGTGCACTAGCAGTCTTAATTCAAATTAGCTTGTGAATTATCCCCATCTTAAATGCACGAAATCGAATTGAATTTATATTGAATTTTTTAAATTTAGCTGTACAGTCCACAATCACTCTTGTTGCTATATTAGTTTACATAAAACTTATTTTATTTACAAGAATTAAACTTTAAAACAGTTCACAGCCAAAGCAGTGCAGGTCTTGCGGCGCACAGTGGCTGAAAATCGTTTTTCATTGGCCAAAAGTCTTTTTTTTTGTCACCGATTTTTAAAATTTTTACGCCCTTGCAGCTAATATATCCAGATTAAGGTAGCCAAAAAATTAGGTTAAACTATTGATAATTGTGAGCGTGGCATGCTGTCAAACTCAACGGTTTTTTTTTATAAAAAATAAATGGTTACTACTCGCAAGCTATCATCGATAATGGCCTGCGGTCTTTTTTATAATGTTGGTAGGCTATAGACTAAAGATTATAGTTTTTGTAAGTGGTCAGAGCTCTAGCGCTTAATATTAAGGGCGTTACGGAATATTTATGAAACTACTATATTTTTCTCAAATTTAAACTTTAGTGGAATAGAACTTCTAGGGAACAAAAGAAAACAAGAAATGTATACCACCCGGAGAAAGGTGAAAGTGTCCTCTTTACCGCTATATATACTTTGGCACCCGTGACGTGCCGTGTGTAGAACAATTTTTTCATTTTTTCATAAGCAATTTTATAACAATAATCGGGACATTAAACATTAAAAAAACAACCCAACAACAACAACAAATATTGGCGAGATACTAATCAGTTTTACCTGATATTAAGGTCTGGACAACATGTGCAGTTTTGTGCAATTTAAGCACTACCTGCTATGAAATTAAAGATCAATGTGTGAATAACATGTATCTAAAAATGTATAAAACTACGGATTCGATAAGGGATTACTCAGTAATAAGTTAATCCTCTAGGTGTACGGGTAAAACGTAACAGACGCAAATAAAAATATTCACAAAAATATGGAGAGCTTCAGTTATGAAGAACTGGCCGAAGAGTATTTTAGAAACAAAAACCAGGAAGATGTTCTTAGTTACGTTAAAATAAAATTAAACTTAAATTCGTGTAGCACCGAAATGCAAGAGCAATTATATAATTTCGTCAAAGCACTAAAAAAAGCTACAACGAAGTTCGCTACAGTAAACAAAACTTTTATATAAAAAGTGCAAACTGGTTAGAGGGCCAACTTACTGTCGCTGCAGAAACAGCAAAGCAAGATAAGGCTGGAAGACCACGCAAATCATTGGACAACTGCAGCGATAGATCTAAGAGGCGGAAACTTAAAGATATCAACGATGCAATTGGTTGTACAAATATAACAGAATCTTTCCTACATCAATTACGATCACAGAACCAATTAACAAAAGTGGATATCATTGAAAAAGTTGTAAAAGCTAGTCTAGTGAGAACAAAACAGATTCTTAAAAGTATACCAACTCCGAGTGATGCAATACAGTACACAAATGAGGAGGCATTAGCATTATTTCTGGATTTGAAATTAACAGAACAGCAATATATTAAGCTCAGACTGCGTGCGATTGAAAAAGGTTCAAATATGTATCCAGCATATCATTACATAACCGCTGCTAAAATGAACTGTTTGCCATCAAAGGACTCTATTACAATCACACCAATTTCGGCAGAGGTACAACTACAATCTCTACTTGATCACACACCCGAACGCTTGTCACAATCAATAAGTTAACGAAATATGGAAACACAAAGTTAATTCTTTTTTGTAAATGAGGATGTGATGGTTCTTCGGGACAAAAACAATACAAACAATTTGTATGTGAAAATATTTCGGACTCGGATATGTTCATGGTATTATTTGTACCATTGCGATTGAAAAAGATTTTGGAAGATTCAGAGCCTTCGACTAGTATAACGCAAACAATGGATATTTGGAAAAATGAGACACCATCTTCTACGAAATACTGCAGGCCAATCAAATTTGAATTCAAAAAAGAAACTCATGATGCCATTAACAAAGAAGTTATTGATATCAAGGCCCAAATTGCAACACTACAGCCATTACAATTACAGTTAGATGGGCAGCAAATTGAAGTAAGCTACCAATTAGTGCTGACAATGATATATGGAAGAGTAGTTCAGGCTTTGACTAACACGAAGGCTGCATCCAGCTGCATTATATGCCAAGTAACATCAACCCAATTAAACCAAGTCCCGACAAAATCATAAGATAATACCGATGCATATGAATTTGGATTATCACCACTACATGCAAGAATACGACTTATGGAACACATCCTAAAAATCAGTTATGATTTGGATTTCGGGTCTTTAGGATCAATAAGAAACAACGAAACCAACAAAGAGTTAAGAAGTTCAAAAAAGAAACATGTTCAAGATGAATATCGCAAATTTGGATTGATTATAGATCAGCCAAAACAAGGGTCAGGCAATACAAATGATGGCAATACCGCAAGAAGATTCTTTTCAGATCCAGAAACAGCATCTGAAATAACAGGAGTGGATTTAAACCTTATTTTCAGATTTAAAATAATCCTAGAAGTACTTGCGTGCAATGAAGAAATTGACTCTAGAAAATTTGGAGATTATGTAAAGGAAACTGCAAAAATATATACAACCAACTACCAATGGAGAAATATGTCTGCAACAGTTCACAAAATCCTTTATCATGGAGAAGATGTCATTAAATATCATTTGGTGCCACTTGGAGATCTATCAGAGGAGGCTCAGGAAAAAAGGAACAAGGATTACAGATTTTATAGTGAGCACAATACTAGAAAAATTTCACGAAATTCAACAAATGAAGATCTATTTAATATATTATTGGCAACGTCATATCCTTTTATCTCCAGTATTCGAAATCAATGGAAAGTGGATCATCGGGATTTAGATGAAGAAGCCAAAAAACTACTAAAGAACAGAGATAGCACAGAACAAAATATGGAATATTTGCAATCAATATTTGAGTCAAATGAATAATAATTATAATTGCCTTTCATTGTTATTTAAGTACGAAAAACATAGTATTAGTAAAAAATAATAATAAACAGAACCTACCATTGTTGCAAATGCTATTAAAATTTACTGCAGTTTTTATTTTTAAAATGTTTTTAAAATTATCAAATTTGACAGCAAAAAATAATAAATTTTTCTGTAGTAATAGCAACATTTTTAGATGATATCATTAACTTTTTTTTTAAGTGTAACTATTCTTTGAGTGTAAACAAATTTGCAAATTTGACAGCAAAAAATTTTTAATTTTTCTGCAATAATAGCAAAATCTCTAGTTGATTTTACTATTTTTTTAGTGTAAAAATTTTTTTGGGTGTAACAATAAAAAAATTCCATTATTGCAAAAAATATTTATAATTATTATTAATTTCCAAATATTAAATTTTTTAATTGATATGTAAATATGTAAATTTTTTAATAAATAAAAAAATAATAAACCCATATTTCACTCTAAAAGTTAAAAAAATTCAAAAGTTCAACTTTGACCTAGAATTCCTTAAAAAGTCCTCAATCAATTTTAATGTAATTTAAACTGAGTCAAGCTGAACTAAATATCTATCCAATAAAATAAAAATTACTTCAATATTTGGATCGGTTCAAAAGTTACAGAATTTTGGCCAATGAAAAACGATTTTCAGCCACTGTGCGGCGTACCAACAAACCGATGCGGGCTTTACCTTTAACACTGCAGTAGGGGACTCCCAGTTTGCGGCACAAACCATTCAAAAATAATACCAACTCAAGGAAATCGACATCTTCGCGATGACAACTAGTTGAGTTCTCTTTTGTTCAACCAATTTGGTGACCGTGTTGGTACCAGCACGAATGAATGTAGACTTCTTCTTGGGTTAGACATCTTTACCTTTAGTCTCGGCTTCAGCAATATTCTTTAAGTGTTGCTTCTTGGCAATGGCAGATTCAGGACGGTATTTTTCAAACAATTTGAACATTTTCAGAGCCGTTGTCTTGTCTGAGGTTTGGCTGAATTGAAGAATTGGTGGTGGGACCTTCAAACGTTTTGGCCTTTTGACGCCGAACGCGTGTGTATTTGGGCCATCTTACAAAGCGAGATAAATCCCGTTTACGTTATATATTTTGACTAATGCCAAAGTTCGTGGGACGTTTCTCGGAAACTTGGTTTGCAACTTTCTTCCCGACTAGCTTTTTGATGGCCAAAGGAGCTGGCGCAACCTTCTTATTCACTGGCTTCTTGTTCGGTCTTTGTTTCTTAACAACCATTACGAATTGTGCTTTTGAAAGATGTTAATGAAAAAAGCAGATTTTTACAGCAGGCCAAAAAAATATCACCTGTATGTCTGCTTGTCAAAAAAGAAAAGTCGAAAAAATTCATTTAAAATTTATTTTAAAATTAAAATGAATTCAAAGTCAGAAAAGGTATGTTATTTTCATTGTTTTTTACAAAAAACTACAACCACTAAATACCAGTCTTAATAATTATGACAGTCTGCATACTCAACCTACAAATTTCCTCAATTGCCTTTCTCTCATTTCAGAGTTTCCTACTGTGATCCCAACTTGTAGCAACATGTTTAGATTCATGGTTGTTGGACATGTACACGTTTCACATTAAGCTTAGTACTCTGTTTGAATTTGCGAAAAATGTTGAGCAACATTGATTATTTCGTTTGAAAATTTTGACAACTGATCAGTGGTGATAATACCACGATTTACAACAAATTTATCGGTTTTATTGCCTTGAAGTAAGCACCATTATTTTTCTTATGTAAACAAAAACCATATGTTTATATTTAAAGTGACTAATTAAAAAAAATTGGAAAATGGACTACAAAATAATATTAGGAGCTTGCGCTGCAACGTGTCAATTAATGCAAGCAGCATCTATGGAGGAGCTCTTTGAAGACACACGCTCTGCAAAAAGTCACTACCTTCAGGATAGAAATGATAAAGGATGGTTTGCTTCAGATGTAAGTGTAAATTCCTAATTTATTCAGCTGTTGTTTGAAATTCCGTACGAAATAAGTGGTGCTTACATTATTTCGCAGTTGGAAAATATATTGCCAGAAACATTTTGTGGTTGAAAAAAAAAATGCTGCCAGAAACATTTCGTATGTTTCCACAAGATGAACAGAGTACAACTTCGGCCATATTATTTTGCAATTATTTCGCATGCATTTTTTTATGTGGACTTTTGACAGCAGTTCGGGAACAGTGATTTTGCACCAGCAGCACATTGTACTTTTTGCCTTCTGTCCATTTGATCTCGCTATAAATTAAAAAAATAAATTGGACCAACTGAATTCAAAAACTATCGTCTGTCAGGGTAAAATTTAAATTCACATTAATAAGTTTTTAATGCAAATTAACTCTGTCGTCTCTCTATCTTATTAATATCATAATAGCAAAGATTTTAAAATTTGACGAAAATCCTTGCATGAACACGGCTACGTCTCATACATATTTAATATTAAAAATTAAGTTTTTGATACAATTAAGATCAAAATAAATAAACATCCTTTAAATCAGTAATAGGATCAGGAACCATGTGTTAGATAGGTAGGCATAAAGTAGAAAGAAATGTGGCTCCACAAATTGCAATATTGTCAAGAAAACATCTTAAAATGCAATGCAAGGACTTGGATCACCAAGTTATTTTTTAATTATATTCCTCATCATCAGCATCATCATACATCAACTACTACTTCGACCGACAAAATAAATAAAAATGAATAAAAACTAAAAACTTAGCGATGTTAAAGAGTAATTCTAGCTACCAGTGTTTTTTTTTTGCCAAACTTTTACTAATTATTCAACTTGCACAAAAGTTGCTTTAAGTTTTCTTTCAAAAAGAAATTATTTTTTTCTCCACAATCCTCTTAATAAGTACCTGTAAATGTTAGTATTTATATTACTTACACAAGCTTGCTAAATAAAAGAAACCTTAAGGGTTAATATGCTGTAACAAATTGTGTATTCTATTAGAAAAACAACATAAATTAACCACAATTTTAAAATAATTTAGCAAGATCTTGTACTTCCATCCTTTTATACTACATTTGTCCTTTCAACATTTAACAAGAAACAAAATAAAAACGGAAACAAACTTCTGTTTATACGAGTGTGAGTATATAAACAGCAGTTAATAGAAGTAGAAAAAGACTCCTTTGGTTGGGAAATAACAAGAAAAAATGGTTAAAACTATATGACAGCTGTAGGCAATATGAAAATACTTAAAATATATAAAAAAAAATAAAGTAAAAGAAAACATAATTAAAAAGCAACAACAAGGAAAAATGTAGCTTGAAATGGTTTAGTGTACTTTAAAAATGGAAATTACGGAAGAAATTTACAGCCAAGAACATACAAAATAAACGAAAGTAAACTTAGCTAAAATGAAATACAAAATGTCATTAAAACAGGCGAAATAGGCAGCAACTATAGAGTCTTCCAAAAAGAGGAGTCATTAAAAAAATATTTTTAGTTGAAATAATCGGAAGTTTATTTAGTTGTAAAAAAGAGGGTTTGCCATTATTAATTGAAAACAATATCAGCGTAATGAATGCAACAGGTAAGCTAGCAGGACCATATTATTTTCATGAAATTTTTCATCACTAATTCGCGTATTTGCTGCTATATATTCTCGATAACCTGATAAATTCCATTTTTGAAATCGGTAATCGATTGTGGGGCAGTGACATGGAATTTATCGTCAACGTAGCTTCAGAAAAAGAAGTCTAAAGGTGTTAAATCACAAGATCTCTGTGGTCAATTGTAATCGCCTCTTCGAGAAATCACACGGTCAGAAAACTTTTCACAGAAAAGAGCGATTGTATTTGATAATTGTGTGCTTTGGAGGGCCATTTTATTGAAGATAATCGTCGTACACATCAACATTTTCCAATCCGGCCGTACAACATCTCCTCCATAGATCGACGAGAAATAAACAAAACTGGGTTTTACCCAACACCACGGGCTACAACAGCAATATTCTTAGTTTTTCTTGAGTGACGTGCACCAGTGCGATTATTTACATCACTAAATTGTCCGGGTATCTCAAATTTGTCTACCAGTTTCACAATAGCTGGCCGAAAAACTGCTTCATGAAGACCTAAAAATGCCAACTCTGGCCATGAACTTTTCACCATTTTTGTAATGAATTTTAATAATTGCAACACGATGTTGAGGCATATGCCGTTCCATTTTCATTATAGGCGTAGTTTTCACTTATCATCTGTCAAGTACTTACAGCCTTCGTCATGACATCTTTTAAAATGACCGGCTATTGAAAATCAAAGGTCTTATTGGAACACCCAGTAAAACAAAAGAAAAACGGAATATAGAAAAAATTGTACAAGTTCTCGTAACTGTAAATGAATAAAAAAATAAAAATACAAACAAAATAAATATGAAGGCTGTTTCAATAATGTATCAAGATTATCTGACACAATGCTTTCAGTTATAAATATGAAAGACATAAAATCGAAATCAACATGAGTAGGGAGGGGCTGGGACAGCAAGCTTAAATACTTAGGTAATTGCCATCTATAAAATTTTTAATGTACCAGGGAAACATAACTGTCTAACTGTCTATTATATTTTAAGTTAAGTTTGAGAAATACTACATTATTATTTTTTTGTGCGTTGAAGATAACCGTAGGCTGGATAAATGTATGTTTTGAAATATCCTTTTGAAAACACTGTCAAACTAAAAATTTTTATGTATATTTTTTACTGAGATCATTTATTTATTCACTTAGCTTTTACTTAAATGTTTGTTTTATAATTTTCAATTGGAAAAAATATAAAATTTAGATCCACATCGGGTAGTCTCATCCGAATTCACCTTGAAAATTAGAACAGATGTGTCGAAAACGTTTGACAAATTTATGAGAGAATATGTCTTGAGAAATGTAAATATATAAAAATTGTTAAGTAAAAATGGACATAAAAAGTATTTCGGATGTGACATCACGAACCGTATCTGCAAAGGCACACATAGAAGCAGCAGTTGCAGCTCCTTTAGTTCTTGCCATATCAGTGTCAAATACTTCAATTGGCATTACTAATGCTGCAACTCTATCCATTTATTTACCCCATGCTAATGTTACGGCCACACAAATGATGGGTGTTGATGTAGGCGTATCTGCAGCACAGTGCACAGTAGTTCACCCATTCGCCTACACCAGTTGCGGTTATAGCCACTGGCGCTGTGGATACGGTTACTGTTATAAATACTTCATTTATCATCTGCCATCACAGTTACATCAACAGCACTACTTGCGTGGCGGCTGGTCCTGTCAAGTGGAATTAATACATCCCATACCACTTCAATTCTGACAACTATATAATAATCTCTCAGGGTATTAATAGCTTTCCACTTTCCGCTGCTGGTTCAGTTAGTACTATTAGTGATACGCTGGTTTCTAGTATTCCCTCTGCTCTATAGTTGGCTGGAATTGATAAGCAACAGCACATAAATAATTAATAAAATAGAGTACAATGTAAAGGTACGGTCACACTTGCCAAATATTTTCCGAAAAAAAGTGACCACCAGACAAGCTAAATTTTAATTTTCTTTAATTCCAATATTTTTTTAATATGGGGTCGCATTTATTAAAATTAATATAAAAATAGCATTTTGCGACATAATTGACCTCATTTTGTGGTATAAAAACCAAGTTAAATCACACTAACCCTGAGCAAAAATAGTGGTTACGTGTTTTTGGGCATCTGTTTGCCTTTAGAAGTTTTTTAATATCAAAAATTTTATTTTAAATAAAAAATCTTTTTAGTATTAATACAAATGAACAATTTTGTATTTCTTATGTAAACAAACAAAATAATTTAAAAAATGTTGGCAGCAAAAATTCAAGCAAATTCAGTCACTTGATCCCTCGAAACCACCTGGTGCGAATTCGCCTTGTTTGTAAGATAGCTAATAAGATAATATCCCTAAAGGAAACCTAGGGACAAGTGTCTATAAGTCACCACTTTGTTCACAATTTTGGTGACTGTTTGGAGACAATGTCAAGAAAGCGTTTAGATATTTATATGCAGATGACTTATTAGTCGATTATTTTTTCAAATATGCTATAAAGTAAATTAAAAATATTTATAGTTTTAATTTGCGAAAGTACATAAAAGCCCCATTTAACGTTTTAATGTTGGTGGTCTTGATCTCCCCAGAGAAAAGGTTGTTCACATTCCTTGATTGTGAAAAGTTTAGTGAAACAAAAGTTTGAAATAAATTACGTTTTAATACATGTTAGATGCATTAAAAAATAGCAACGGTGGCCTTTTAGTCAAAAAAAGGTCGTCAGCTGCTCTCAGATAACCTCTAGCCACAAAAGTAAGCTTATTGTTAATGTTTTTTTTTTTTAATTTGTTTATAAGAACAAACACAAACCGCGAAGCCATTTTAGCTTGTCTGCAGAAACACCCAGGGTCTATCCAGGAATCGAACCTGCGACCCTTGACTAATAGTCTAGTTCGCTATCTACTAGTCTACGGGGCGCCCCTGTGAATTTCAGTATAATTATTAAAAACTAGTATATTACTAGTTCCAATGGCCGCATATGGTCCCAAAACAACTACCTTGTTCATAGTACGACTACCAATGGCAGTATAGTATTTTCAATGACACGCACATGTTAAATGTCTATAGTAAATAGCATTGTCTGCGATATTATAAGTACTGGTGACCGTGTCAATCGTAAGTCAGAACAACTTCACTATCGACATTTTCTGCAGGGATTATACACTCGAAAAGTTATACAAAACTTAACTCTCATTTGCCTTTTAAAGACGTATTGTTTGTTTATTTCCCAGACAAAACACAATACTCTTAAAGCACAAAAACAAATATAGCCACAAATTCATGATAGAGATCAAAAACACTGAGAATAAGAATTTTCTGGAATAACATTTGAAAAGAAGAGAGTTCAAAATTAAAGGGACATACTTCTGACAGAGGTACCGTCACTATCTAGGGCTAGAAGACGGAATTAACACAACTTTGGTACAAATGTCTGGAATGCAAATAACCAGACTTTAGAATCACGTTTTTGCATGATCTATAGAAGTTATGATTTAGCTGGACTTAACTCAGAAACTCCATCTTGTCATTAATATAAGTAGCTGGGAACACATCCTCATTCACAAAAGTATGTATGGCCAGATAAGTATTGATTTAAACTGAATGTTCAACCTAGATTCCAAGCAGCTTCTTGGCCATTTCATTTCTTTGCCGCTCCCACCATGAGTCGGAAGGGTTTTAGTCGTCTTGGTTAGTCCTTCAGTTCATAAACTTGTTTAAAACTTGCTTTCACTTGCCACCACGAAAAGACTCAAGTTTTTTATGATATAATTTTTAAATGATCTTTACTTTACACCATCCAAGCATTTGGTAGCTATCCAACGAACGAAATATCAAGTTTACTTGAAGTTTGCCCTCGTTAAAAACTTTATAAGGCTAAAGATACTTTTACAAATATTATCACACACACACACACACACACACACACACACACACACACACAAACTCACATAAATGTATAACACTTGTAGGTTTGTGCAGCGTTAGAATTATAAAGTAGCATTCAAGCGTTATTTCTTTATTCTTTGCTACTATTTTATGCTTCGGTTTGTATGAGATCATTTTCATTTTTTAATTAGTTAGAAACTTCTTGTTTTCCAGCAACAACAAAAGCTGGCAAACAGCAAACGATGTGTTACAAAAAAAAGAAGAAATTAAAACTCAAGGGCTTTTTCCAAGAAAAATAAAACGAGGAAAAAAAACAATCACAAAAAAACAGTAGTTAAAGTTACAAAAGGTGTTGAATATTAACATGTATTAAAGCTGTATGTTCTGGCCGTATTGCTTCTTGTTCGAAAACTTCCTTTAAAGAAAATTAAGAGAAAAAAAAGATCACCTTCTTGTACACTTATAAAGTCAACAGCTTTTTTGTTTGAGCTTTCTGTGTTTGCTGGAAAATGCTCTTTTTACTGTTAACATTGTGGCAAAGGGCATTATGAGTTTGTAAACGCAAAATGCAAAATGCAACATAAGGAAATGACATTAAAATTTTGTTTGGCAAATGCTAAAAAGGCAAACAAACTAACAAACACGTTTAAAATTGTTTGAAATGTTATTAGATTTCTTTTTATTTAAAACAAAGGTGCTTTTTAAAGTATTTTTGCAGTAGAATGAAATTGTAAAGATAGATTTTAGCAGCCCTATTCTTAAAAAAAAATGTTTGATTTATAAAAGCTTTATAAAACAGATTGGTATGCAGAATTTATTCGATGAGACTGTTTTAAGCAGAAAATGAATTTTACGAATGCAAAACTAATATTAAGCTCATGTAGATACTATTAGTTGACTAATGTTTGTTACAAAATTACACCAGAATTATACAATTTACCCCACTGAAATGCTTTTCGTATCGCTACATCAAACTGTTATTGATTTTAATTTACAAATTTGGTTTTGATGGTTCAATTAATTCGAACATAACAAAATACAGTGTTTGCTTATTTCTGTACTTTATATCTTGTACTCCTTAATAACTACATTTAATTTTGTTACTTAATTGCTTCGTTGCTTCCACTTAGAACTTGAACTGACAGCTGACAGTCACTTTAGTTTCCTGTAGCAATCAAATAATTCATATTAACTTCCCTTTTTTAATGTTTTCAATAAACAAGAGATCAATTCAAAATTAGTACTTTTGCGACTTATTTATTTTGAGTTTTCTTTTTAGTATTTTTTTATACTTAAGCACTTTCTTTTGTGTTAATGATGTGGGTTAGACAAATGGTGCCATTACAATGCATTAGCAGTGTTAAATAAAATATAAGATTTTTCATTTATAAATTTTTAATTTGATAACAATAGAATACTCTATTTACTACTCGCGAATGCTTTTAACATTTCAATTTGACTTAACTATAATACAAAAAAAAAACTTCTTTTGGAATATGGGAAAAGGGAAAAGAACTTTGACATTCCTGATATTGAAATACACAAAGCTGTCAGGTTGATATTTGTTTTATCAAATCTTGTGGAAAATATTCCACTTCAAGATATGAACTAATTTAGATGAAATCAATGAATGAAGTAGATTTGGTAAAAGTTTCTTTAAACATATTTTTCATGTGATAATTTCTTCTTAAATAAATATTACATCCATGTACATTTTTGCCTGGTTTTGGTTAATTTGTTATATTTTGGAATATTACACTGTACAACACAAAAAAATAGCAAAGTTCGAACGTCTTATAGTGCTAAAAACCCAAAATAAACGTAAATTTTTCAGCGTTTTGAACGTTTACACCTGAGTTTCGTTTTAGGGCGATTTAAAGTTCCGTACCAGTTAAAACACTGAATAGTAAAATTGTCGTGGCATAACCCTTACCAATACGGCAAACAAGATAATCTCTCGTCATTAATGAAAGGCTACAAAGCCGAATTGAATCTGTTTCTCCGCCATGAACTGGCAAGTTTCCGTCCCCGCAAATCATGCATTGATCATGTCAACACTTTAAGGATTATAATTAAACAATCTGTTGAGTGAAGGATGCTGCTTTACTTGATATCCATAGATTTTTAGAAAGAATTTGCAACGCTTTCCCATTCAGCCATATGGAAAACGCTGGTATGCAAAGGCACTCTAACAAAAATAATTGATATTGTTAAGGCCGCATACCACAACGCAGAGTCTTCATTATGGGTGTATTAGCGTATCACTCACAATTAAAACTGGAGTGAAACAAGTCCGTGTCCTTTCACCCCTACTTTTCAATATTGTCCTGAACAACATCATGAGAAAAGCTTCATGTTCTGCTGTGTAAGTTGAAATTAATTGATGTTAAAATTTAACCTTGTTCCTTCGGAATATTGTCTCATGTCCGACTGTTTCTGACTAAATATGTTACGAACATTAGCAAAAATATTAATCACTTTGGATTAAAAACTAGGAATAACTTATGGATTCAACAGAAAGCTAGAAGATCTCGACTATGCCGACGACATATTGTCTTCCCGAAGTTATCTTCTCGTATCTTAAAAAAAAATTCTTCCGGAAATGGAGCCTTAAGTTTCAACATTATTTGCACTACTTCCAAAGCACAAGTTCAAGATCTTAGACATGCTTCATGTCATGTCTTGACTTTTTAGGATAAGCGTCCTTATCTCTTTTTTATATACGTGAGCGGAAAGACGATATATCTACTATTCCGGTACTTCAACGATACGAAGGCTAAGATTAATGCAACACAAACAAAAGCAGCTAAGGCTGGCACTAAAAATAAATATTACCAAAACTAAAGTAATGAAAAGTAATGGTTCTAACAATTGAGTATTCATAATAGACGACAAGAATCTTGAAGACGTATCAACGCTCTGCTATTTCGGGAGTCTTCTGACCATTGATACCAATTTACCCTTTTCGAGGTTTAATTTTTACCTTTTTTCTTGTCTTTTAGCTCCGAAATTTACATTTTAGCTTGGTAGCTTTTTAGCTTTTCTATTTTAATTTTAGCCTCAAAAAGATGTTTAGCCTTTTTATCGTTTGCGAATAAAAAAATAAGGCAATAAAAAAATAAATCCAATATACAACCGTGAAATCCAATGGCGAAAGTTGAATTGTGGGTGGAGGTGTGATAATTTAAGAATGCGCTGCAAAAAATTCGTCTCTTGAATTGGTTAATCTAGTATTTAGCAATCTTTAGGTTGGTTCTTCCAATAAGAGATCCTATTTTTATATGTAAAAAAATAGTATTTTTAAGCGAAATCATTGGATGTTTATTTAATTGTAAAGAGGAGGGTATCTCATTCATAATAGAAAACAATATTAGCCAAATCACCGCCATGGATACCCCTGTAAGGCCATATTCCTCTCATGAAAGTTTCCATCATCAATTTGCACATTTACTGCTGAATGTCCTCGATAACTTCACGAGTTTAATTTTTGAATCACTGACTTGCTCCAACGATTAACATTTTTCGACCAGTTTTACAATTGCTGAACGAGAAGATATATCAGGACGACGCAAAAATGCTTTAGTTTTCCAAACTATAACCGCGAAGTTTTCACCGTAGTTTCAGTGAATTTTAATCATTTCAATGTACATACAAGTTAAGTCATGGCAATTGTTAAAATGGCGGGTAATTGATTTCAAACGCTTAGGTTCAAAAACTTTTTAGTACCATGAAAATAATTTAAAAAAAAAATTGTATAACGTACTAGAATTAAAATGCTTAATTCTTTATTATACATTCAATGCTCTTCAAAAAGGTTAGAGAAATGTTGCCATGATTCCGGTGATTTAATAAAACTATTAGACTTTCGTGATATTTATCCAAATGATAGCTCCGATTCTACTGGCGATAAGGAAATTATGATGCCTATTCGCCATTGAATAAATAATAGGTGCACATTAAAGTATAAAATATATTAAAAATATGTATTTATATATATTTATTTTTTTGTTTTAAGATAAATATACTACTTGAATATATTTAAATAATGATACAATATTTACAAAATCATGCCTAAATATATAAATATAAATTTTTTTTCTGGGTTGGTGTCGGTGGGTTTGGGTGGTGAAGAGGGGGGTTTTTGTAAAAACAGAAAAAATCTGCCACTAGAATGTTTACAGCAAATTTTTTTAGATTTTCACACGTTTTGGCTTGGATTTTCCAACGAATATGATCATTAAGATACATCTGAAAATTTGTATGCCTTTATTTAAACTAAACTTTTAAGGTATTCTTATATATTTTTTCGACCTTCTGTTTTTTTTTAAATTAATCTAATTTATTTTTATTTTATGTTAACAAATTTTTTTATTATAAACTCACCATCGATCGTATGAACTTTGTAAATATATCACAAATATTAAAAAAATAACCAGTAAATATAAATATAATGTTATTAATGCATTAGAATTTAAGAATAGTATTAAACATTTAACAGTAGATGCTATTGAAAAATTATTCTCTCTTGATGTTGTATCACTATTTTCAAGTATTCAAGTATTGCTATTGAAAAATAGATGAAAAATGGGATTTAATAAAAGTACATACAAATATAGAAAAAGAATTAGTTTAACGTATAATTAGATTTTGTATAATTGATAATAGATATTAACAATATAAAAATATAACATATTTACAACAGAAAGGACTTCCAATAAGTTATCTAGCTTCGCCAATTTTGGTTCATATTGTAATGGAGAAATTACTTGATGTATGTATTGGGGAATTGGCCATTAAGCCAAAAGTTTTGACAAAATATGTTGATGACTTATTTTGCATTATTTCAGAAAGCGAAATAAAGATTATATTATCAAAATTTAATTGATTTCATTCTGTCATTAAATTTACAATGGAGAAGGCATGTGATTTTAACCTTCCATACTTAGATACATTAGTAATAAGAAGAAATAATAGTTTATTTATTTAGATTGGTACCAAAAACCAACTTCTTCTGGTAGAATAATTAACTATTTTTCTAAGCATCCGAAAAGAATTATTTTTAATACTGCTAAAAACCTTATTGAGAGAATATTATCAGTAAGTGATAATGAATTTCATAGGAAAAATGTAAGGATAATTAAAAATATATTGAATGAGAATAGTTTTCCTAAACACTTGCTTTGTAAATTAATAAGACAATATAGATATATAAAAAGAAGTTCAGATGTTTCTTCTGAACCTTAAATTTACAAATCTTTAACCTGAAATATCGGAAAGATTAGAAAAATCTAGGATTTATAATAATGAAAAATATAGAATTGCACATAGGATGCATCAGACAATTAGTAAATTATTCAGTAAGTAAAAATATAGAATAGAGACATTAGAGAGGTCTAATTTAGTTTACCAGATATCGTGTAGTGGTAATGATAGAGAAAATTGTAGTAAAGTATATGTTGGTACAACTAAAAATAAATTAAAAACTAGATTAGATGGTGATAGATCAGATCAAAAATATAGAAATAAAAGTTTTCGCAAAAGACTGCTTTAGTATTACATTTTAATCACAATCCAAATTATAGAAATGTAACAAATTTGCAAAACGGCAAATAACTACAAACGTCGATGTATGTTAGAGATGCTAAAAATTATTAATGTTCCAATAGGAAAGAGAATTAATTTTAAAGCAGATACAGCTGGTGTTGCTCATGCGTATAGATATTTATTATATAAGAACGGAAACGGATTTATTAAGTTGTTAATTTTTTGATATTTTAATTTTGACAATTTTTTGTATATTTTTTGTTTTTTGATTATTGAAAAAATTTTTTATTTACACAATCTTATATATCCTTTAAAATGCCACACAAAGAAATGGCGAAATGTTGTTTTTAATAAAAAATTTTGTTAGCTTTAAAAAAAAATTACCCTAGTGCTAAAAATAAATTGAATTAATCTAAACTTTTAAGTTTAACAAAAACAAATCAACACGCAATTTTATCAATTCTAGCATTTTTTTAGAAATAATTTTGTTTTGCAAAATTTCACTTAAAAAATATATATTAATTTGGTTTGTACAACAGCAATAGGAAGAGAAAAAAATACTTTAAGCCAGCTTTAACAATAATATCAAGCTCTAGCATAGACATATGCAAAAACAGAATTAAATTAAAAATAGAAATGATTTTTGTTTATACACAAACTCGCAAGCGCTCATATACATTCGAACAATAAACCACAAAAACCAAAAAATGTAATCAATACGAATACAGAATTGAAACTATTCACATAATTACTACAAATATCAAACAAATGCCTGTGCACAAACGAGGCTAAACTTTAAAGGCATTCAACTTGTTAATTTCAGCATCACTCAGACTAAATTATTTAATAAATACATATTGCTATAATAATATAATTAGTTCTTTAGTGTATTAAAACTTAAAATTAGTTTTAAAAAATCAAAAAATTTAAAAAAATGCATTATTTAATTTTGCAACAATCTTACTTAAATTAAATTGAATTAAAATATTATATAAGTTCTTGTTTCGCTCAAACTTAATCAAAGTTAAGGCGAAATTATAAATCAATTTTGTGATGTTGAACTCTATTCTAGGTAAGTTCTTGTTCAAGACTTCCTTGTAAAATCCCATTTAAATTAAATCAGTTTAAAATAAAGTACTTTTATCAGCTTTAAATAAAAATAATAAAATTAATTGTTATTTGATTATTTTGATTGACTTTGAAGGTTGTCGTTTATTTAATCTAGTACAAAAGCTTACATGCATACATATAAATATTTACAAATTAAATACACATTTCATTACATGCACAGTATAGAGTCAACTGGCCAGGCCATATGGACACACAAGCACATGCACTATTAAAATTATCGCTAACCATACGAGAATTTGTTTTTAATTTTTATTTTTGTATGTCTTTTCTTTGTTTTTCGTGTTTTTCTCTCTCAGCAGTGTATTTGCATATTAACGAGGTTAAAATGGGAGCAGCATGCATGCCATTGCAACTATGATGCACTAGCAGTGGCTAAAGTAGCAGCAGTAGTTTTTGTTTTGGCCAATGATGAAGCAATTAATTTACAATTAAAATGAAAAGTATTTACAATATTATACAACAACTAGAAAAATACAACCAAAAATGTAGAAAAGCTCAAACGAAATAAAACGACCACAGTACAGAGAAAAAACATAAAACAAATGTAAAAAAATCTGGAAAAAATTTACAAAAACAAATCAGCTAGGAAATGCCAAACAAATGTTACCAACTGTGCGAATGAGCTCATATGTATACGTATATGAGTATTAAACACAAAACAAATTAAAAGACACTAGTGGGAGAAAATGTAGCACACACTTGTTCAAATTTTACTTTAATTTTATAGCCTATTTCTGATTTAAGAAAGTAAACCTAAGCGAATGAAAGGCACTCGCTCGAATTCGAACCAATTTGGATTTCTGATTGGCACTCACTTTCATTAGCTTACGTGTGTAGGTACTTCAATAAAATAAAATAAAATAAAATAATAAATAAAAGTTAATAAAATTTTTAAAATATTTTCTTCCTTATTGTGGATTTAACTAATACATATATATGTAAACCTTGCTGATTCAGTTTGCACATCAGCAGCATCAGCCGTTCTTTTTAAAGACTTAGCTTTTTCTGTAGCTAAAAAGCATTCATTGTAACATATGTGTGTATGTATGTAGTTTATTTTGGTGCTGGAAAGTTTCCGGGTTTGTATTTGGTGTAACCACTGCAAAAGCTTTATTGCAACTAGCTGGTGACTCCGCCAGTGGAAAAAAACAAACATCAATTGATTGGGGCTTTAAACCAAATACTTTACCACCGGGTGTTACAGCTGACGATAGAAATAGCGGCTTGTATAAGCCCGTTTCTCTAAGGCTCTTTTGGTTTTCTCTATTTGTTTAGTCCGTGACTTTAAATCTGCCCAGGTCTAGAGTATGTTTGGGTAATGTGGTATACCTATTATTTATTTGACTATAATGCGTTGAAGCTTAATTCGATTAGAATAGATCTCAGCTGGTATTCTGCTAGAGATCTTAGGTTTACATTCAGGAAAGAAAAAGAGTCTTTGGAGGCCAAGTTTCAGAGACATTTGAGAGAAAGTGAAAAAATCCATAAACCAGTACTTTAGCGTGCGTGGCTGATGGTGAATTTTAATCAGTAATCTCAATTTTGTTTCTATAATTAAACTGGAACTGCAATTAAGCTTAATTAACTGCTTAGAGTACTTCATGAAGATTTTCAATGGCGTATTCCACATTTTTGTCAAAGTGGTTCAGTAATAAGCTTCTAAATTTAAAATTATTTATTGGAGCTTTAATCAGTTGCATTTCAGGTGGCAGACCTTTTCCAGTGGACTCAAAAAAAGTCAATCACAACACTAGTACATTTCTTAATTATCGCCTCTTCGCATAGCTTCCAAAAAGCAAATCGAATTATGATTTATTAATATTCTGAGATCTAGAAATCAACAAGCTTGGTTTTGTGAGCTCCCATTTCTTAGTTTTCGAGAAAACTTACTAAAGTACATTACCCGCCAATAGCACAAGAGCTGCACTTACTCTATAGATAAAATTTCAATAAGTTTCTTCTATAGCACACAAACAAACGTACTATTCTTTTTTCTTTTAAAAATAGTGTGGGTGGGAGGTCCAATTAGCTTTCTGCAGCTAATTTTTAACTTATATTTATTTTTATTAAATCCAAAAATTTTGTTACGAAAGCAAGACCACGAGTGACTGATTTTAACATTTCATTCTCAATGCTAATGACACATTCGTAGTACAGAAATCGGATTTTATATAAAAACATTTACGTTTTTAATCGAGTTGTCTTTCTTGTAGTTGAATTTCTTTTTTAGTATTCAACCAACTATGACCACGTAAACATGTAGATTTTTTTGACGCGTGCCATCGTTATTTATAATTAATGTTTATAAGTAATGACAAATGACAGAAACCAAACAACATGATTAAGTACCGTTTATTCTCAGCAGCCAATGGCGCTGAATAAGCAAGAGAGAGTGAAATATATGGAGTAGTTATTCATCATAGATGGGATTTCGTACTAACCGAAATTGATTTGACATGTGAAAATGAATAAGTTTGTACTTTTCGTATCCTAATTTGTTAAATAATACGGTTAAATAGTTGATATTCCTGATCACTAGTATCCACCGTCAAAAGTGGTAAAATTGAACAAAGAACGCTGATGAGATGGTGTAGCGACTTCGAAATCAGTACTGATCCGTTCTGCTAATATGATGAATAATAAAAATTGTTCTATATATAGTACTCTCTTAATAAAAATAATAATGAATTTATCCAAAAAATTTTCTAATAAAAATTAAAAATAAAAAAATTAGAATAAATAAATGGGTACATTCGGGTTTGAACTTGAGCCAAAATTAATCGTTTCAATATATAAAATATTAATAAAAGTACGACTAATTACTTATAAACATTAATTTTTGGAAATTGGTAACGAACTCACGATACCTTCATGTAGAATTAAAGCTATTAATAGATCGCGCAATTCAACGTAACTCCTACTTTTCTTACCCAGAAAACTTTAAAGTTATATATTGGAATCAAAAGTTTTTCGAAAATACCCTAGAGGGAAAATAACCTGTCACAGGATACGCCACGTGACTGGTTCCTAGGGACTAACAACCGGTTAGAGTTCCGGAACTTTATATGAGAGGTACCGGTAACTTTTGCATGGCGTTGTCATTGGAGGGGTTCAGTTGGCATAATTAAGATATTCGGTGACGGGATCTAGGCCTAACCTTTACGTACTTGTCCTGTGGTAGTATCCTTAGTACCTGTTATGGTTTCTTAAAAATCGGTAATAGAAGTATCCTAGAGCAGAATGTACCCTAAATGTACCCTATTAGCTTTTCAATGGGTATAACTTCGGTTTAGATTAATATAATTTTCTAAAAATTTGTTTGGTCCAAATCAACAAATGCATTATTATTTTAATCCGATTATAATATCCTTAATTAATGTAGATTACATTGATCACCATAAAAAATAAAAGAAAATAGAAAAAAATACGTAAATTTTTTTTGCATGAGGGAATTTTTAGGCACTTTTGTTCTAGTTTTGTGAAACTACCCCTTTTCACCAATCACGACTCATGAACTTTTTGTACCATTCATATTTTCACTAGTCATAGCACAGGTATGTTCAGGATAATGGGTACAACATTTCCCGTAGGGTAGTGTCAGAAGCATTAATAACCCCATGCGATAAAAAATCAAGAAAAGGTTTAATACAGACTAAACTTTAATCAAGACAAGAGATGTCCAGATTTGACAGTAAACAAGATTTGTGATCAAAAAATAACTAATATTTTTTATTGGTTTATGTGATTTTATTGTTTTATGTTGTCTAAGAATCAATGTTTTATTTATTAATTTTTTTTAGTTCAATTAAAAATTCTTTTAGTTTTAATTAATAATAATTGATAGTAAATATTAAAATTTAAGAAATGTTTTTTTCAAAAATGTTTAATTCTTAGGAGCTCCAGCGTGTGCTCAAGATATGACTTTTTGAAACTTTTTTATATCAATTTTTATTTGTTTAAACGTAAGACAAAAAAATATTGCTATTAGAAAATAATCTTAAGACGTCAGTAGTGACCCATCATAATGAACACACTTACTTTACTAATAAAGAGTATGATCAATTTTTTATTGCGTATACGCAGCAAATGTGTTTAAAGTAAAATTACAAACAATAGGAAAAACAAATTGCATGTCTTTTAAATTTTTCTTTATGTAAAAGTTTTGTATAGAACAATTTTAGACAAAAGTTAATTTTCATAAACAAAAAATGTTTCATAATGCCAACCGTAGACGGCATGATTTTTACATCTGGCATGCCAAATTTCACACTTTAAAATTCATACATGTCGTGTGGTACCTTTAAAACATTACTTCTGTAAAACTCATGTGCAAAGTCATCTGATAAAATAAGAGTGTCTTCTATTTCGATCAGACAAACCTTCTGACATCAGCTGTTTTTATTGTGATAAAAATTAATACCAGAAATCTATGCCCTGAGAAAATAGTCAGCCGCGGCTGGGTTTTGGCGGTAGGATTAGCCGGCTGAAGGTATTATTTTAAAAGGTCAATATATGAATATGTTTTTAAGTAGCTTTGTCTTTTTATTCAGAATTATTAAATCATGTATCAGAATTTAATGCAAATTTAACACATTCTAATTTCGAAAAAAAACTTTTAAAATTGCCAGAGTCGTAGGAACTTCTATGGTGCAGGCAATAATATTGTATGACGGCAACAGGTCACTTTGGAATCGAATAACTTGAATATTGTGTGAAAAAGTAAAAAAAAATTAATTACGTGGATGTTCATAAAATTTTTAATTGCGTTGTTTTATGTTTAATTTTGATTTCGAATGGAGAAAGATTTAACAAAAAAAAAATTAACAAAAAATTCTAATGTACATAAACGTTTGTGAGCTCATAGATAAATCTTCTGTAAAATAAAAATCTTGACAGACATGCACAATTACAAATGAGCCACAAGGATGGCAAGTCAGACGTAAAAAACATGAATGTATCGGAGAATCTGTGTGTTTTTTATGGTATTCCACACAGAAACGTGTAGAAGAACACTGTCGATTCTTTGATATGTGTCAAGAAAATCGTGTCAGCCGTTTGGGCGCTAATATGCCATAAAGACAGATATTTGGGCTTTACATTAAATCAATACTATGATTCGAATCAAGAAAACTTATCCAATCATTATATATTCATATGCGAACTGCTGTAAAGAAATGTTATAACTTTATCTGCATCTCTTAAGGAAAATTTTGGACCAAGATTTTTTGGGGAAAATTTTTTTATCGATAAACTTGCTTTAGAAATTTTTAAACGCTTATAGTTTTTCTTGAAAAATTAAGCATAGTGATATTTTTTTTACGGAAAATCTTTCTTATTGAAGGAGTAGCATGCCTTGTAACGGATTTTATTTTTGAATTTTCCTACCGTTATTTTGACAAAGTCTTTTAAATTTTTTTTTTCAAACTTTATTTCACTTCTCCTCACACAAAGTGTACTTTTACAGGCTTTGTATTATTTTATGAGATAAAAATGCAAACCAAACGCACACATGCAACCAAATACAAGTATATGTAAACGTCGAATGAAGAAGAAACGAAGCAATTTTGCGAGTACATCAAAGTTTGTACTTATCCCCATTCTTTTCTATCTTCTCACCAACAGGCTTTGCAAAGTAAACTTTGCCTGCGGAAAAGGGTTATTACTTTATAAGGCGTATGGAGCAGATGGAACAGAATTTTTTCTTCTAAAGTTTGTTATTTCAAACAAATTAAATATGCCAAAATATAATTTTAATCGAAATTTCCAATCAATCTTGACTCAGCGAAAGAAAAATCATATTTCGAAAAATCATATTTTCGTTCAGTTTAAAAATAAAACCTTAGATTTTCTTGTTTTGGTCGTTTAAAAATGTACGGGAAATCATGTGTAAAACTTAAACTGGTATTACTGAAGAGATTATTTATTTTTTAAAAATTAAACACTTCTAAAAAATGTATCTTGCTTACAAAATACCGAAATAAAATTTTTCCTATTCACACATTTCTTACCAAATTTTGCTTATCGAAAATGTGTTAAAAAAAGGTTTTGTATGTAACGATACGCCTTTTTGCCAATACGATACCGATACCGATACTCAAAATAAATTATCGGCGATACCGATACGCAATTGATCTTAATTTAAAATTAACAAAACTTAAGTGGAGTAATACTTTTGTTAAACAATGTAGCAGTGGCCTTGCTTATGGATTTTGTAGCCTCTTCGAGATAAGCAAATTCTACCTTATATTTTAACCGAAAATAAGCTTGCACCGCAACCCAACGTGTATTGAATGCCAACGTGTAGATATGTCCTGTACATGGATATAATTTAGAATATTATGTGCAACTTGCATTTCTTTTCAAATTTTCTTGCTGCTTGTGGAATGTCTAACATGTTCTATAAAAGATCTTGATTTGATAACCATTTCAAAATGACTAAGAATTAAAAGAAATAATTTCATGATTCTCTTTTGATTTCATGTTTTGCTTTTAATGTGTTATTTTTCTTAGTTTTGCAAAATCGACAGTAAAATATCGCACAAAATCTATACATTAAAAAACCTGAAGTGTCAACGAAATATCGGTATCGGTTACATCCCTTTCTTATTGAAAATTTCTTTAAAAAAAATTTGTTGGGAAATTTTAAAATGAAAAGTTTTAGTGACATTAACTATAGAAATTTGTTTTATTAAAAAATCCTCCTTTTTTGCCGAAAAAGCTGCTATAAAAAATTTTCTGAACATCTATTGAGAAATTTTACATTAAAAATTTTTTCATCTTAAAGTTTCTATAAAAATATATTTTATATAAAAAAAAATTTATATACAAATTTCCCTTAAAAATTACCTTGCTAACAACTTTCAATAGAAAATCTTTCTTGTCATAAAATTTTCTATTTTCAAATTTATGTCTTCTGTAAAAATTATCTTTTTGATAAATTTTCTCTAGCAAATTTTTCTTATCGACAAATTTTTGTACAAAATGCTTGTGTTAATTTTTTTATAGATTTTTTTTAACTTAACGACATGAAATCATAAAGTAATTAATTCTCAAATTGTTTTTTTTTTCTACAAATTTTTTTCCAAAAATTTAGTCTTATTGAAATTTTCTACAAACATCTACACATCCTCTACAAAAATCTTTTTTAGATGAAAATTTTTAATGGAAATTTTTTTCTTATCGAATGGAATGCTGTTCTTTTCCTTTTTTATCTTATAGAACAAATTTTCATAGGAAATTTTATAAGAAAATTTTTAAGTAAGAATCATTTCTTCTATCGAAAATTTGCATATCAAGTTTTTCTTCTCGATTAAGTTTCTGTAAAAAACTTTCGCAAGTTTTTCTTATCGATTATTGTCTTAACTACAAAGTTTCTAAATAATTTTTTTTTTAATTTTTCATAAAAAATTTGCAGCTCCTGGATCTTTTTTCTATGGAAAATTATCCATCTCAAACAATTTTCTACGGAGATTTTTTATTTCCAAACTTTTTCATCGATAAATATTTTATAAAATATTTATCTCTCTACTAAATTGGCAAAGGAAAATTGCTTTTATCTATTAATTTCTGTTGAAAACTTTTCTTTTCGATAAATTTGCTACTGGTGTTGTAATATAGAATAGTTTTCGTAGCAAAATTTTCTTCTTATTATATCGATCGATAAATTTTCTTTGGCAAATATTTTTTATCTATAAATTTGCTGAACAAGATGTATCTAATTAAGGCATAAAATTCAAGAATAAAAGACGTAACCTATCGATTTCTTATTTTTCTCGTTGATCAGTTTTTAAGAGACAGTTATTGCTAAATAATTTTTGCTAATGGGTAACGTTTTCTACAGATAACTGTTAATAATGGTTTTGTTGACAAATTCTCAATAGAAATTTTTCATATATATTTTACACAAAAAATAAAAATTAATATTCAATTATTCTGCTCCATTCTGTGACAGCCAATAATATTCAATACGGCAGAAAACAACATGCAGTTTTCGACAAACTCTTATTTGTATGATCATAAGTAAATTACTGCCAACATTTATAAAAACGGACGCGCTTACCAATATATCTACAAATCAATGAACAAACAAAAAAATTAAATCTGTTCGAAAACTGCATGCCTGCTGTGCAACAAAAAAAAACTGCAAAGAGAAAATAAATAGTTGGGGGTCTTATTTGGAAAAAAACTGCTTTAAAGTCGCTCAATATGTTTTTATTTCAGTTTTCGTTTGTGTTTTTTCCTTTTTTTACTGCATAGTAGTGATGTTTGCGTGCAACAGTATGCTGTACTGTTTTCTGCTTGTTGCATCATATGTGTGTTTAAAACTTTTTGCTTTTACCAGAATATGTATGCTTTCGATTGCATAGTGGTTATTCAATTAAAAATTACTTTATTTGTAATTAAATCGTCGCTCAAAGCTACCAAATCATACTCTTTGGGAGACTGTTTTGCGTTTTTTCAGCAGCAGGCTATAAGAGTCAGCTATCTTCACTGCCAGCCCCTTAAGAGTTGGGCAGAGAATAGTCAAAGTTTATACTGTTATTTGCAACACAAAACATATCACCATCAATTGGTTTATCATAACCATCTATATTACATCTCTGCTCCTGCTACATGTCGTCACTATCGAGAGCATCACTATGTGATGCATTATTTTTTTTCTACTCGTATCTGCCACAGAGAATGTTCTTTTTGTTGCGAATACAATAAATATCAGTAGCTTGGGTGCCACTTTAATTTTTAATGGTTGTCCATATAAGCAGTGGAGTACGTATAGTGGTACCACTGTTATTGCTGCCATCATCATTGTCATTATCAACTTATGTATGTATGCATGTATGTATGCATGTATGTATGCATGTATCTCAATCATCGTCATATGTATATATTTTATTAAAATTCAATATCTATATTGAACAGCACACTACAAACAAAAGCAGCTGAGTGGTTTATTATTTGTTACTAAGTTTTCGTTTTATTAAAATTGTATGATTTTATTAAAATGAAAATTCCTATTTGTTATATTGCTTAACCTCAATTAGTGCCAAGAGTGTTCTTGAAATTTACTTTTGGCTGTGTGTTCGTTTTTTTTTAATTGAATAAACTGAAATTTATATAAATATTGAATAAAAGATAAAATTGTATTTAAATGCAAAACAATTTTAAAAGTTTTATATTTTAAACTAAAAATAAGCTATTGGTCGTTTATTTATTTATTTATTTATTAATTTATAGACTGGATTTGAGTAAAGAAATAGTTGAAAATCGTTTTTAATGTTTTTTTTAAATCACTAAATGTGTTTTATTCAAAAAACTTGTAACAAAAAACTTGAAAATTTAAAAGCAAACGCTTTATTGACCAGAATGCACTGTTGGTTCTATAAGGACCAACAAACTTCTACCATTCAGATTTGATAATCGCGATAGTTTTTACTACACTCCACATTTTATGCATTTTTCTATCCTGTGTGTTCAATCCAAATCCACTCTTTTCTCTGTATTTCTATACACAATGGTATTTGACATGTTTTTTGGTCCACAGATTGCTGTTTGAGATGGTTTCTGGCGTAATGATTCGTAGAACTCTTCGGAGACATTTATTTCCGAAAACTTGCAAGGTTCTAATTTCTCGGGAGGCAGCGCTCCAAGTTTCACATACGCCTGTGAGTTGATTTTACGTTGGTGTAGGAAATGTTGATTTTGACACGGCGTACAGTGGACCATTTCGCCAGAAGGCGGTCAAAAATCTATAACTTAGGTGCGACTATAGGCTACAAGTTTAAAATATAAAACTTTAAAATCGACCGGTTAGAAATGGGTTTAAAATGTATTTTAACTTTTAGCTGATTTTTGGTGCAAAAGGGAAGTATTAAAACTGGGTAAAAAAGTTTGTTTTACACAAAGTCTTATATTTTGAGTCACGTTTACAACTTATAATTATTGAAAACTTAAATTTTGTCAGAAATTGTCTAAATTTGGCCCCCATGATATTTTTAATACTATGAAAGGCCCAAAGTTGGTTTTTTGAAGCAAAATGGGTTGAAAATAAGTTTATTAAGTAGCGAAAATAAACACTGCAAAGACTGGTTTAAATTTACTTTAGATAAAGAGGTGTTATGAAAAAGGCGTAGGTTTTTATTTATGTCCAAAACAGACATTGTAAATTTTATGTGTAATCATTTATTATAAATTTGTAAATTTAAAATCGATTAATATACATAAAATGTTAAAACGATAAAATAACGATACTTGTAGTGTTTTGAAAAATTACTATTAATTAATCAATTTTAATAAATATTTCTTATAAATGACTTATAAATTTCTTATAATTCTTTTAGAGTTAATTTAGCTTCTACGTCTAATTCAATAGAATCAGTTTTCTATTTTTGTCAGATATTGGATATATACGAATCCGATGTGCATAATAAAATAGTAATCCAGTCTTTATTAGTAAAACATGTGGACATTTTTCTTGTGTTATGATCGCGAAAGAATATGTAGACTTTGTTTTTTTTTTTTTGCTTGAGAGATTTTCCGTTGGTAGCATATTGTGTTGAATTATTTGTATACATGGTACAAAATTTTATGAACTGTGGATGGCTCTCCAAGAGTATTTTTAGTTATAAATTATAGATATTTTTTTGGCGTACTCTCCCTATTTTTTGCATTTATTTTTCTGCTGCATGCTAGAACTTGTAATATAATGTTGAATTGCCTTATTAGTTCCAAATCTACACCTGTGATAGATGCTGCATTTTCTGAATCTAAAAAAATCTTGCATATTTCCATCATTTGTGTTTGAAAAAGTTTAGAAAAAGTTGGTCCTTTTTAAAAAACAAACAAAAATTAACTTTTAAAAGTCATAAACACCCAATTTTTCGAGTACTAATAGCTAATAAATTAGGCAAATAAAAAAATTTTAAAGTTACAGATGTTTACAAATCAAAAGATTACTAAGAATTTTTTCATATTTTCGATATACTAAAAATGTCTATTTTGATTCGCCCTGTTTACTGTGATATAGTTGAAATAAAGTTTTCGTTTTTGGCTCCCGAGGTACACTAGTGTCTACATTCTAATGCATTTTAACATTTTACAATCGGACACCATAAAAAAATGAGTTTTGGCCACCTTCTCATAAAATGGTCCACAGTGCGGCGCTTTATTGAAGATGATTTCCATACTTTACGGAGCTGGCCAAAAGATTGTGTGGATTTTTTAATTCGGCTTGCAATTTCTTCACTAGATCAACCACTTCAGCACTGTTTAATGGAGATAACAATATGAGTCTCAGTAAATATCCTGTTATGAGAGTGGATTTAGGTTCCCTGCCATACTGTTTCTTTTTATAATAAATTACAACTATAAGCAACACTGTATTACAACTGTATTACCTTGTATTTCAACACTTAAAATTACACTTAGTTTTAAGTACCTTTTGTAATCAACGATCATTAATAAAACAGACTTGAAACTTAAAAAATAAATAGGGAGACCGCTTAACACTTAAATGAATATTGATGTAATGCTGCATCATAGCTTTCAATTGGCCTCAAAATTTTTATTACACGCTCACCATTTATTATAAAAAAATATATACCATCTATGAGATGTACTCATATACCGGAGCCGAAAACCGATCTACGGGTCTACATTTAAGATAGATCAAAAATTTTCAATTCAATTCAATTCCTTTATTTATCCATTATATTTAATTTTAGTATTTTAAATTTTTATTCGCAATTTTTCCCAAAATTAATATTTTACTTCATTTTATTCAGTAAAACATTAACAATTTTGTTAAAAACAAATTGCAATTGATTATTGACGGGTATAGCTTGTTCCTATAGGAACAAAGGGCGAATAAAAATTTAAAATACTATTTGATTTCTATTTTTACAACTACTTAACTAAAGACTAGATAAAACATAAGATGATACTAGCTCATTAATATGCACAAAAATAGAATTTAGACATCTGTTATTAAAATTTTGTGTAAGCCTATTGATCTTATCTGGAACTAGCACCAAGCATGCAATATCGTGGAGGCGCATGGTGGAAAAAAACTACGGGAGTTTATATACAAGTTTTAATCAACTATTGTTAAAGTAAAAAGTACACGCTGTAGCATATCACCTTGAAGGTTTAAGTAGTAAAGTTTTCAATTTAATGCAAATTTAATCTTCTACTTTATCAAACTACTTCTTAATCATACCGGTAGTTAAGCAAAATCTTATGCACTTATTACAGCTAGAAAATCCATGCTACAAATTTTTCAAATTAATTCTTTTCCTTTATCCTGTTTGTCATAATTTGTTTCCTTGTACTTTATTTATCTTTTTCGAACATTCCACAAGCTCAAGAAGAAAAAATAATTTTTGAATACATACGTACAAGCCTCCTGCAATAATAAGTTTTATATATTAAAACTGACACTAGTGTTTCCATCCGGTAAAACTAAAAAAATATATATATCTACAAATTTTGTGTGTGTGTGTGTGTAGTTCTCTATGTACGAAAATATATTTATAGTTTCATTGATTTTTTCTAGGAGGAGTTAATATAATCTATTATATTGCAATTATCAAAAACATGGCTTAAGTGTACTTTATAACAAATGACATGATAAAGCCCATTTTGTTATGAAATGCAATAATAAATCATAAGCAAAAAATATTTATGATAACATTTTATACACTCTCACAATTATTTATTATGTAAAAAAGTAAAGTGGAAGTAAAATTTTGAGTTATTTTATTTTGTTAGCAACAGTAAAAGTGTGCAAAAGCCGTAACTAAAACAAGAAGAAATAAAAAAGTATATAAAAATAAAAACAAGAGCTCGTTTAGCTGTGTTTGAAGCTTCAATTCGAAGGTATGAGCTTTTAACAAGTATGAAGTTAATATGTATGAAGTTAATATTTGAAAATTATGTAGTTGTTGCTAAAAAAACAAAACAGCTTTTCGCAACCTTCATATTGAATAGCTTTTAGCAAACCTCCATTTAAAACTCTTTTATTACGCTTTCGTAACAAGTTCTTCCTCCTATTATGCTCTCCGCTGAAACGTTTCTTATTAAGCCACCTAGCGAAGACTTTCTGGAAGACTTTATTTAAGAGAAGCTTCCGCAGGTTGAGGGTTGCGGATCATAACTGCGAATTAAAGAAGCAGTGGCAGACAACTTAGCGAATTCGAGAAGAGGGTCGCAGATAGACATGCCTGGCCTTCAAGTTCTTAATACTGTACACTCAAAAGAAAAATCAATCCTTTCGCACTTAAATCAATCCCAAGCGGTGTTACAAGTACGATAATCCCAGACTTACTAAAATCAAATTCAGAAAGTTTAATTTAAGTACAGACTATTAAGTGATCAATTAAATTTTTAGTTGATTCAAGATTTTTCACGTGAATGAAAAATGTTGTGCTTATTTTAGGAAACTCCAGGATTAGTTATCTAAAGGAATTTGTATTCAAAATTTTTAGTACTACTTCTACTCAAAGTAAGAAGAAAATACTTGAATTTAGTACAACGTTTTTATTTTTGTGTGGAAGCTCTAATCGTCATTGAAAAATAATGACTCCATTCAATAACGCATGCCAAGGAATTTTTATTCCAAGTCCCTCGCCTTCAAGCTGAAACTCATATTACTGAAACGTCAATGACGCCCTATATTCAACATGAACTTTTATATACTCAAGCGATATGTACAATATATGTATGTATGTATAAATAAAAGGATATATATAAACAATTATTTCTTAAAAAATTTATTACGGAAGGCCTGCACCTCAATGACAACGTGACAATGAAGATAAGCGTATGGAATGATTCGTAGTGTCCTTGTATCTGCTAAATAAGTTCTTCTCGAAGGTCTTCTGTTTTTTTACCGCTGGGTAATAACAATTGCTGAAATCGCTGCACAACAACATATAATGCGCTAATATGCTACTATAAACAATGTTAATAAGTTAGATGTTACACTTGAACATTGTCAAATTTATACAGAAACTTTTTAAGTGTGACTAAAGAAGTTCTTAAGTATTAAGAGACAACAGCCTGTTCGCAACAGACATACAATGTTTATCCCAACCATAATAAAGTTATCGTAGCTATGATAAAGTCTGTTTTTTAAAGGTTAAAGAAACCAAAAAAATATACTATTTCTTATTTTTCAGTTGGTCTCATTACCTTAATTTTGTAATAGTAACACTTGCCCTAAAAAGACTAAAACTTAAACAAATGACGACGTTGATAATATTGAATATAGTATGGTGTATCCTTCCACTCTCTATAGTATGCAACATTGAAAATGTACTGCACCAAAAACCTAATAACAACAATATTATAATAACGACAGCATCGAAAAACCTTAGGTAGCATTCTCTACTATAGTGACTTTAGAAAAATATTTTCTTCATTGGTTTTATTATAACTTTTATTTTTTTGTCGTTGTTATATTTACATTTTCATAAAGTAAAATGGAATGCCACTAAAAAAAAAATTTTTTGGAAGCAAAACAATTTGCTTTAGTGTACAATATAGTAAAGCAATGTAGATTCGTTTATATTGTTCTTCTTGCGATTGGTAGTCAACTCTTATACAATAACCATTTAGTGTAAATAGTTTTCTTTTTTCTTTAGCAAATTTTTAACCTAAGGCCAGGTTTTATTTTTAGTTCATTGTTATATTTTGCAAAAACCTACAAGCGACATACAACCCACACAAACAATGTTTAACAACCAATACCATGGCAAGAAAAAAGAAACACCTGCATACGAACTGGTAGGAGAGAACACAATATTAAAAAAAATATATACTGCATATTTTAAGGGGTCTGGTAACGTACTGGTGCCAGGGATGTTGAAAAGTTACGAATTTTTGATCGTTAGTTAAAGAAAATTGTACTTCTTGAACAGAATGGGCACGTGAAACTGACTTCTGTCTATGAATGAATGAGTATTTTCATTTATTTCGACACGAAAAAATTAACATATGTAGACTTCTGCAGCAAATTATTATTGCATTCGTAATAATTAAAAATTAATTGCGATGCACAAGAAAATGAAATGTTAAAAATTTCGTAACAAAAGATGGAGTTTTGCTGAAGCGCACAGAGGAATTTTTAAGCCGAAAAGCTGACTAAAATTATTAAACGTGTAGTAGAGCGTATGTTTATCAAACAGATGAAAAGCAGTTCAAATCCTGGCAAAATAATGTGTTGTGTGAGTGTCCGTGAAAACATATTTTTGATTAAAACAATTGACATTAAAAACTACAGCAGCTGGAGTTCAATACTGAGCGCAGATAATTAATTTTTGAGGTGTTTTTTTTTATCAAAGACTTTGAAAAAAATGTATTTTTTAAATCGTTATTTTAATCGTTATTTTGTAAGTCGTTATTCGTTGTTACTTGTCTCCAATGACATCGTCATGTTAAACAATTGGTACAAAATGCCAAAGTAGAAGCAGTGAAAAATATGTATTGTTTATGTTTTTTGGCATCTTAACCCAAAAGTTTGGCTGTGATCTCAGAGTTTCGTTCAGTTACTGTCAATTCCTTACAACTTCTGATACCAGAAAATGGCATGGTACTTTTGAGTAAAGTACAAAATAAAGTGCTTTTAAAACAATATTTAATTTTTAGAAGGCCAGTACTTGTGGAAGTTGAACGTGGTACGGGAGTAATGGTTGTTGTTGAATGTGTGTTTTAGCCACTGTTACATATTGCAACAACTGTAACAGCAGCAACTTAAAAAAAGAAGCGGCATCAGGTGTTGCACGTTGTACAAGAGCTTATCTCAAATGATTTATAAACTACGAACGGTGGTGAGGCCAAAGCCATTGTCATTGCATAAAATATGCCAACAAATATTGTACGGCATAAATATGTGAGGGAATGTGAGTAAAAAGAAAGAAAACAGGGTATTAAATGAGAAGGTGAGCATTTTCATCTAAGAAAATTATTATAACTCAAGTATTGATGCAATAAGTTCTTCTTCATAGCAGTTTAGGAAAAAAATAATTTCGAAAAGAAGTTTTAACGAACAATAATATTTTATTTCAATTAACACTTAATTTTGCAAGTGTTTATATCACCATAATTTTTTGCAGGTCCGTTGGCAGCCTTTTTATGGCTGATTGTATGCAAAATAGTCGTATAATATTTATTTTGTTTTTTTTACATTTTTAATTTTTTGCATTTATGGTTGAATTCAACTAAAGAAACTTTTACATGAGGCCGAATATCAGAAAAGGAAAGTATGAATAAAAAAGTATATTTTCATAACCAGCCACCCAAAAGAAAAATGAAATAGTTTGAACAAAATGGTATTTAATAAATGATATTGAAAATTAACAAATAAAAAAGAAAACTATTGAAGTTCTTTGCTAAATGGCAACTTATTTGCCATCTGGTGTTTTAAATAGTATTTTACATGTGATGTAGTAGAATTTTAATATTTTAAAGTCTGTAATATGTGTCGTTTGCCAGTACTATGTAAATCAAAATAGCTGATATACGAGGGGAAATCAAAAAGTTTGCTGGCCTCAAGACAATTTTCTTGATATAGCTCATTCATTTGTACTCCATGATTAAGATTCCTGAGGATACTTGCGCCGGGCCTCTACTGATGAGATGACCTTCTGTCGATACCAATATATTTCCGTTGACCCATTTTTTTTAATTTTGAAACATTAAAAATCACTGGGAGCTCAATCTGAACATTAAGGTGGTTGCGGTATTAATTGAAAGATCAAGTCGTGTATTATTGCTATCGCAACAGCATAAGTATTCCAAAATAATTGCATCAATTAGTTCCCGTTGTGCTACCGTCTTCCAAGGGTCCTATGTTATCTGGCTTCTGATATTCTCACGCAGCCACCCGGTTGATTCAATGAAGGAGTGGATCTTTTTTGAATCAATATTAGAGAGACAAGTTTTGTCCCCAAAGGTTCTTTGACCGAAAAGTTTAAGTCTTAGATCATTGAATGCCGGACAATGACAGAGAAGATGTTCCGTTGATTCTTCCTCTTCTTCATCACCGCAACTTCTACATATCTCATTGTAATTAAGCCCCAACCTTTGGACGTGCCACCCAATAGGCCAGTGTCCAGTTATTACCGCGATTAGGTTTCTGAGATGAAGTCTGGATAGCTGTAATGCCCACCTAGTCCTTTTTTCATCTATTATGGGCCAGATTTTTCTAGTTTCCGTACAGGTTGTTTCATCTAACCATTTCTGAATTGCAGTAAGGTGAAACTTATGTGCAATAAGTTGTTTACTCATTGGGAGAGAGACGCCTATGTCATGTGTTGAATCGTTACGATTTAAAGTGGAGCCTGCACGCGCCAACGCGTCCGCGATACAGTTTCCGTGTATGTCCCTGTGTCCTGGTACCCATTTAAGGGTAACCGTTGAATGTCTCGCTATCTCGTCCAGAGATATCCGGCATTCCTTGACAATTTTTGATGTGATGAACACATTCTCCAGGTATCTAATAGCCGCCTTACTATCGGTAATGATCTCAATATCCCTACCAGATATTTCGCCATACCGAATGAATTTTGCGGCTGTGTAGATGGCCGTTATTTCAGCCTGAATGACACTGCAGTGGTCGGGCAGCCTTAAAGGAATGCACCATTTTAGTTGCTCGGAGTAAATGCCAGAACCGACACCATTCAGTGATTTCGACCCGTCCGTGAAAATTTGAATCACATTCGCGGGTGTATGTAGGTCATCAGGGTGGACCGCGTTATCCGAAAAGCTTACAGAGAAGCCAGGATCAAAGATTGGCTTAGGTGTGACATAGTCAACGCTCATGTTCCAATTTATATTATATAGGATGTTGGCATGACCGATATTGTAATCTCTCCATGCTCTGGTGGCTTTTAGTCTTACTGCCGTGTTCGCAGCCAACTTTTTAGCCAAGATGTCTGGTGGTAGCCATTTCAATATCGTGAACAGTGCCTTAGAAGGAGTTGTTCTAATGGCACCTGTTACTGTTATTGCCATCATTCGCATTATATGTTCAAACTTAGTTTGATGACTCTTCCGCCTAAGCGCCGGCCACCAAACGACTGCACCGTAGAATAGAATGGGTTTAATGACACAATTATAAACACATAGTTCAAGACAATAATATTACTTATGCGGTCCAAAACTGCTAAAAGATATTTGCTTTTTATAAAACTGAAGACATATATATTTTTTTTAAATATCTCTACTTACATTTCTTTCAATTGAATTTTTATAAATTTCCAAAAAGACAAACTACTAAATAGAAAACAATTATTACTTGGTCACTTAAGTCTTCTCTCAATAATAATCCACATAATTATTTAAATTCGAATAAATCAAAATGGTCTTAAGAAATACTCTCTAGTTATAAAAGGCTTTAAAATAAGCAAATAAATTGAAAAATTATGAGCATTTTCTTAAAAAGTCTTTATCAGCTTATGTATGTGCGGCATGCTGATAAAACACATTTGCAATAAAATCTTTTTCAAGGAATGTCTAATTGATATAAGAAAATCTATTCATTTATGAAATTTAATAAACATATCTCTTATACCCTAAATTTTTTTTTTTTGCAAAGGTAAAAGCAATACTAGTAATAAATTTTCTAAAGTAAAATGTATTGCAACTAACGAGCAAATGCCAATTTAATAACATAATCCTTTGAATGGTCTTAAAAAACAATCAAATGCACTTGTGCAACAAAAGCTTTGACTAATTAATTTACATTTATCTCTGCAATACAATCTACAAAATGCAATACGAACATTAACACATATACACACATAAGCATTCACACGATTATATTTGCAAATAAATGCAACGATGCTGGATATGAGCACACATACACACACTCTCAAACACTCAGACACTTTTGTATCTATGCAAATAATACAAAAAGCGCACGTACACACACACGTATGTATTGAAAACTTAGCACTTTATTAAAAGTAGCAAAACAAACTGAATACACAACTGCAAAAAGAAAAGAGTAAAAATGAAAGGCGGAAGTAGTTGCATCAGAGATGGGCAGAGAGAATATATAAATAAATGTTCATATTTTTTTAATATTAATATATATTATATATTATGAAAAATAAAACTAATTAAAAAAATATATTTTCAAAATTTGAATCGTTGTGCACAGTGGGATAAAACGGCATTCTAGCGGCGCAATAATTATACAAGATGTCATCCGGAAATGTATACTACTTTGTTTTGCCTCCATTTCGGTAAATATTAGTAAATATTATTTGGCAGTCGTGAAGTAGAGAAGTGTCAACTTTATTGTAGAAAATTATTTGATAAACCAATGTGTTTTAATCGTTAAAACATTTTATCAAAATCAATTGTCGGTTACTGTGACGATGAGAAAGTTACGTGAAATTTTTGGGTGAAACAACGTGCCAACAAAACGCACTTTTTATCGCGTAGTGAATGATATCGGAGAAAGCGAGTCTGTAGGTGATAGGCCCAAGCATGGACCACAATGCACTGCAAGATCGGCTGAAAACATTACTGCTGCTTCAAAAGTGTTCAAAAAGTGTTCAAAACAATCCATTAACCTCAACTCGACGTCGTGCTTAGGAGCTTGGTCTTCCAAGAACAACTTTGGCCACAATTTTGCACAAGGATTTGCATTTGTTTCGATATAAGATTCAGTTGACACAAGAGGTTCTTCCACAAGACCATTTACGTGTCCTTATATATGACAATAGGATATTACAGATCGCCCATGACAACCAAGATTTTCATGAAAAAATGATAAAGAGTGACGAGGCACGTTTTCATTTGAACGGATATGATGAATAAACAGAATAGTTGGTTCTGGTCAATGAAAGACCCTCAAATTATTTATCAGTCACCTTTGCATCCATTAAAAGTGACAGTCTGGTGTGCAATTTGGTCAGGAGTAATCATTGGACCTTATTTCTTTGAAAATGAAAACGGCGTAACGGTAACTGTGAATGGGTGTGCATGCTTTGTGCTTGATTACCATGTGGTATCAACAAGACGGTGCTACATCGCATACAGCCAGAATTACAATGGAATTACTGCGAGACCTCTTTCCATAACAAGTTAATTTAAGAAATGCTGATGTCGATTGGCCTCCGCGGTCGCCTGACTTGACTACTTCTTTATGTGGAAAATTCTGAAAAGCAAGGTTTATGCAAACAAACCAGAAATGCAACTCAAAAAAATAATTATTCGTGATGAAATTAATGAAATAACGCGTGCAATGTGTGAGAATGTAATGAAAAATGTGCTCAAAAAGGCTCGCATTTCAGAGGCTAAGAGAGGCGAACATTGATCTGATATTGTATTCCATACATAATTGCCGACATTAAATAAAACATTTATTAATATAAGATCCATTCTCTTTCATTTAATCAAAAATTATAAGCAAACAAAGTAGTATACCTTCCCGGCGGACTCCCTGTGTATAGACAAGCTCAACCCACAACTCAACACAACAAATAAAAAGCTTTTCCAAAAATTATAATTTATAAAAAATCAAGAGGTTTTTCTTTATCCTACAGTTGCGAGAAAATAAGCAGCAATTCGAAAAAGATAAATGTGTTTAAGTTCTCTCTCATCAAGGTAGGGAGCAACCCAGCTAGTATTTGGAAGATTATTCGACGAGCGCGATCATTTTTTTAGTCGTCTAACAATTGTTGGAGTAAAATTATATTTTACTTTTCCAAATGAAACGTTTGCGAGTCATTCCGACGATTGTTGGACGAGTTAACCGTCATTTAGACATTCGGGCGATAGTTAGGCGAACTTACGTTATTTGGAGAGTGATGATAAAAAGTCTTCGTTTGATTAAAGGGTTAAATTGAATTGTTTTTTTTTTTTAATTAAAGTAATTTATAAATCAAAATAGAATAAAAAATATTATTAAAAATTTTAAATTGATTAAAAGAGTCTTACGATTATTTTTCGCGCATCGTAGAAGACTCATTGCGACGATTTATTCAAGGCTCGTTTGAATATAGAATAAAAGAGTCTTACACGATTCTATTAGGCGCATCGTAGACAAATCATATAGAAGAGTCGTACCGTCTTGACACAGTTCCTCCCGTTGTACTAAACTTGCGCGATTAGAATACCACGTCGCGGACGATTAATTTAATCGCCCACTCCGACGGCATAAGATTCTTCTACGATCGAAAATGATAGCTGGAAGCAACCCCATGGACATAAATCAAGAGCTTCACAAAGCCTAAGAGCTTTCAAGATGCATACAACAGGTAAAATTATTGAAATAAGCCACATATTTTTCGGTATAAAATATATCTAGTTAAACATTCATTTATGAAAACCCGATGGAAGGATCCCACACGCATATGTTTCTAGCTCTGTTTTTTATTTAAGCTTCATTACAGAAATTTTCTAAAATATAATCGATTTCTTTAACGCTCTCAAAATGCTAGATACATTTTATTTACATTTATTCCCACATACAGCCAATTTGTCTTAAGCATAGACATTCTGTACATCGTTTGCATTTTAAGTAAAACTAAAATGATCTTTAAGGTATTAAATTCAATTTGCGGTTTAACTAGTTACTTGTAATTTTGAGTACACTTAGAATACTGGTTTTCAATGCAGCCAGAAATAAGAGGGCAAAATTGAAAGTATATTTGAAGAAAAAATTTGTATATGATACAAAATTTAGTTTTTTTATTCATGGGGAATATTTTTTTGGGTTAGTAGATAGTTTGTAAAACGAATTCTGAATGGATATTTGTTTTGTTGACCTGTTATATATTAAAGGTGTTTTTAGGAATAAGATTATAAATATCAGAACTTAAATAAGTAGTTGAAGGAATGTATAAACTTTATGTCTAGCTTTTAACTCAGTTCCCCACTGCAATATAAGACATAAACAGTCTATTTCTGATTTAAGAAAGAACACCTTCATACGCGTTCTACGAGAAAGAAGATTGATTTCGATTTTTCTACATCATTTCTAAACGAAAATGACTCGAAAGACAATTCGATTGAAAACGTAAATGTTTTTATATAAAATCCGATTTCTGTACTACGAATGTGTCATTAGCATTGAGAATGAAATGTTAAAATCAGTCACTCGTGGTTTTGCTTTCGTAACAAAAGTTTTGGATTTAATAAAAATAAATATAAGTTAAAAATTAGCTGGAGAAAGCTAATTGGGCCTCCCAGCCACACTATTTTTGAATGAAAAAGGAATAGTACGTTTGCTTGTGTGCTATAGAAGAAACTTATTGAAATTTTATCTATAGAGTAAGTGCAGCTCTTGTGCTATTGGCGGGTAGTGTGCTTTAGTAAGTTTTCTCGCAAACTACGGACTAGAAGCTCACAAAACCAAGCTTGATGGTTTCTAGATCTCAGAATATTAATAAATCATAATTCGATTTGCTTTTTGGAAGCTATGCGAAGAGGCGGTAATTAAATTAAGAAATGTACTAGTGTTGTGATTGACTTTTTTTGAGTCCACTGGAAAATGTCTGCCACTAGAAATGCAACTGATTAAAGCTCCAATAAATAATTTTAAATTTAGAAGCTTATTACTGAACCACTTTGACAAAACTGTGGAATACGCCATTGAAAATCTTCATGTAGTACTCTAAGCAGTTAATTAAGCTTAATTGCAGTTCCAGTTTAATTATAGAAACAAAATTGAGATTACTGATTAAAATTCACCATCAGCCACGCACGCTAAAGTACTGGTTTATGGATTTTTTCACTTTCTCTCAAATGTCTCTGAAACTTGGCCTCCAAAGACTCTTTTACTTTCCTGAATGTAAACCTAAGATCTGTAGGAGAATTAAGCTTCAAAGCATTATAGTCAAATAAATAATAGGTATACCACATTACACAAACATACTCTAGACCTGGGCAGATTTAAAGTCACGGACTAAACAAATAGGGAAAACCAAAAGAGCCTTAGAGAAACGGGCTTATACAAGCCGCTATTTCTATCGTCAGCTGTAGCAACCGGTGGTAAAGTATTTGGTTTAAAGCCCCAATCAATTGATGATTGTTTTTTCCACTGGTGGAGTCACCAGCTAGGTGCATTAAAGCTGTTGCAGTGGTTACACCAAATACAAACCCGGAAACTTTCCAGCACCAAAATAAACTACATTGTGTGTTACAATGAAAGCTTTTCAGTTACAGAAAAATGGCTGATGCTGCTGAGATGCAAATTGAATCAGCAAAGGGGATGGCTAACGTCTTTGAAACAACACGAGGAGATTGAAATGTATTAGTTAAATCCATAATAAGGAAGAAAATATTTAAAAAAAATTTATTAAATATTTTTTTATTATTTTATTGACATACATACAGACATATGTACATACATATATACGTAAGCTAATGAAAATGAAAGTGAGTACCAATGGGAAATCCAAATTGGTTTGAATTCGAGCAAGTGCTATTCATTCGCTTGGATTTACTTTCTTAAATCAGACAAAGTCTTGTGTATTAAACAATACAAATAAACAAGTAAATAAAGAGAATTCATCTTTCTCAAGAAACACGAAATTTTCTTTTGCTTTATTTTCACAAACTACTTAACATAAGCTTAAATTTTCTCAATTACTTTTAAGACAGTCCCTGCTGCTTGTGCTTATGAAACATTAACAACAACTAACTATGTGCTTAATATTTGTATGGATAATATCCTTGTAGGGATATATGTTACTAAGGAGTTTTGTTGTATGCATTATTATTATTATTAAATTTCAAGATAGGACCATTGTAGCAAATATGTGTGTGTATGTTTTAAGTGTATGTATTTGTGTTTGCAGCTATTATAAGTAAAATGAGCAGGTTTGAGGACTATATTCGTATATGTAGAATATGTTATACCCTTTAGGTTATTACATTTACTATCACCAGCAAAAGTAACACTTTGCTGCATTACACTTGCTGGATGTAAGAAAATAGAAATCTGCATTAATATTTATGTTTTAAGAATTTTAAAAATATGATATTTTGAATATACGCGTATACAAAGTCAGTTAATTTTGAGCTTCGAACTTCGAGAAGCAAATTCAAGACTTGTAAGAGCTACTTTGTTACCTTCAATATAAACATCAGTCATCGTTTTAATAAAATGATTCCTTACAATTTTATTATATTCTGAATGCTTTCCGATACATCAGTAAATTTGTAAACTCATTTTAGTAATTTTTTGTTAAATTTTCAATATTTCCTTAACCAGAAGCAAAAGTCAATCAACATGCTATATCAACATAAGTTATGCCAAGGTCACCATTTCAACCACTGTTCATCCAAGTGGGAAGGGTTAGATAAAATTAGTTCAATAGTTTTATTAACTCAAGTGATTTAGCCTGGGGTAATAAAAATGGCTATAAGTAAAATCTCTTCATCAGAAAATGCAATAAAAGAGCTAATAATTTTATTGGCCTAATTACTGTTTACATGTTTCTTTGCTACTCTATATTAATGTTTCTTATCATTATTATTTTCAGGTGTACATGATGTTGTGATAAATCTATTTGTGTGCTTTCTTGTGTGCTCATCTAAATGTATTCAAGTATTCATGTGTAAATGTATTAAAATCGTTATTGATTTGGATACTATTCCAACTACTAAAGGAGTTCGGCTTATAAAACTCTTTTGTTTGCACCTCACCGTACTCTCTTTTAAAAAGTTTTGTTTACTTGGAAAACAATTATAATTTGTAACTTAATTGGTGTTAAGATGGTTTTAGTATTAAGTGTATAAAATGTTGCTAAAATAATACTTTTTGTTATCATAGGAACGTCAGGTTGTGATTATTATTGTTGAGTTTATGAAAAGCTAAAAAGGAAAATAACTGAGGCCAAACATATAGGTTTATATTAATGAAAAAAATAAAATAAATCTTTGTTATTGGGGAATATTTCTGATTTGATTTTATAATAAAAATATAAAAAATATTTTTGAATCCAAAGTGATTATTATTTTTTGGCTGATGTTCGTAACGTGTTTTTTTTAAACAGAAAGAGTTGGACATGAGACAATATTTCAAAGGATCAAGGAAAATTTTAACATTAATTAATTTCAACTTACACGGCAGAACCGAAAAAAGGTTGTTTTTCGGGAGCCGCTACACTCCCATCATCAGTGTTCAAATAATAATCACTTTGGATTAAAAACTACTAACAACCAATTTGTTCGAAAAATAATCACTTTAAATAAAAAATATTTTAAGTTATGTTAAGTTTTGTACAGGAAATATTTGAAACCGGTCAATATCTGTAGGCAACGAACATATCTGTGAAGCAAAGCGTTGTGAACTTCTTTCGAATCCCCTTTCGAGCACTGAGCTTAACAAATTTGAGTGTGTGCCAATCGGCAGCAAAGTATCTCATATGGTGAAAAAAATATGCTTGTGGAGAAAAAAATGCATGTGATTATTTTTTCGATCAAATTGGTTGTAAGTTGTTTTTAACCCAAAGTGATTATAATAAATATAAATATAGTATAAAAAAATAATAGTATAATAAAAGTATAAATGCAAATTTGAAACACACATGAACAAAAAAAAAATTTTTTTTTACTTGTACATATTTTTGGCTTTTTTCACTAATTATACTGACAACATTTGGATAGTCAATAAAAAAAGCCAATAAAAAGTTATTTTACTTCAGCAAACTTTAACTTAAAGATTAAAAAAATTGCGTATAAATATGTTCTGATATCTCTCAACTGAATACTAAGCAGTGTCGGCTGATCTTCCAGTATACTTTTTGCATACTTGTAAACAAAATGCTTGCTATCCTAACATACAACTCAATTGATTTTATTATGAATTTATTATGGTTTAATTAGTTAAGTCCGTGACTTTTCGAACTTCCCTCGTAGTTATATGAAATGCAACACTGTCCCCATCAAGTACCCCCTGTTAATAGACTACTGTCAAATTCTGAGCAAGTGTCATCATTTACTTTACGTTTAACAGCTGTTCAAAACATACATCCTCGTGTATTTTTCTAAAAATGGAAAAAAGTGAATTTCGAGGGCTCATGAAACTTTATTTTTTGTGAAATAAAAACCGTCAACCAAAACACGGAAAAACTCGATAATTACTATGGCACTCTGCACCACCGATTTCAATGGTTAAAAAGTGGTTTACTGACTTTCGTTGCGGTCGCGCAAATACAAATGACGCTGAACGTTTTGGACGGCCAATTGAGGACAGTACACCCGAAAATGTCGAAAAAATCCACGATATGTAGTTGGCCGATCGAAGAGTAAGAGTGCGTGAAATTATTGATGCCATAGGCATTTCATATGGCAGTGTGGTATCAGTTTTAAGTGATCAGCTGGGTTTAAGAAAGTTGTCTGCAAGATGGGTGCCGCGTTTGCTCTCAATCGGCTATACACGTAAACGTGTGACAACTTCATAGGACTGTTTGGAGTTGTTTAACCGCAATTCAAATGAGTTTTTGCGGCATTTTGTAACTGAAGATGAAACATGGATCCATTACTGTACTCTGGAGACCAAGCAGCAGTCTAAACAATGGGATTCTCCGGGTGAACCTGTTCCGAAGAAGGCCAAGGAAAGTTTGTCGGCCAATAAGGTGATGTCAACAGTTTTTGGGATGCCCGCGGGATAATCCATATCGATTACCTTCAAAAATAAAAAAACAATAAACGGCGAATATTATGCCAACTTAGTAGATCGATTTAATGAGGACTTAAAAAGAAAACGACCCCATATCGCCAGAAAAAGTTATTTTTCATCAAGATAATGCACGGGTGCATACGTGTGCAGTCCCAATGGCAAAACTCTATGAGTTGGGCTCCGAATTGGTACCTCATCCGCCATATTCTCCAGATTTAGCCCCTAGTGACTACTTCCTATTTCCAAACTTAAAGAAATGGCCGCTGGAAAGAGATTTAGCTGAAACTATATAATTATTGACCAAGCAAATGCTTATTGTAAGTACCTCAAAAAATCCTATTTTTTAAGGGATACAAAAACTGGAGAAACGTTGGACTAAGTGTATTAAGTTAAAAGGAGATTAGGTTTAAAAATAAATTTTTGTTTTGCAAAAAAAAACTGTGTTTCAATAAAAAAGTCACAAACTTAATGATCTGCCCGTATGTTTAGTTTTATTTATGAATAATTAATCAGCAGTCATTCGTTTCAACTAAAGTCTCGTATTACTTAAGTATTATGATTATGGTTTTGGGCTTCACATAGCAAAATACTTTAAATCAATACGAGCAGTAGCCACAAAATTTGCAGTACTGCTGCTGCACCAACTTTAATTCCCCTTAATTTATGCTTATAAATTAACGGCAATAATAAACTCTGAAGTGTATAATCTAAAGTGTGTAGGAGTATGTATACCCTGATAGAAACCTTAAGCAACTAATGAAAGTTTGCTTAAAAGTTTTGAAATCATATTTAGGAAATGTTTTTTGTTGTTCATGTTATTAAAGAGATTAAATATCAGCAGAAAAGTACGTCATTCGGCAGTGTACTTTTCCGGCCTCTATTAAAATCAAATGAAATTTTTCACTAAATAAAATATGCATAAACCATATATGGAATGCCGTTCATGACTTGAATCCTAAAATCGAGAGTATATGGACATATGTATATGTACACACAGAAAAAACAGTGCACAATAAATAATTAGTAGAATAGAACAAAATTAATAAGATACCTTTATTATTTTTAGAAGAAAGAAGTCTTACTATTTTAATAAAGAAAACATTTTTGAACAAATCAAGAACGAAACTTAGGGTTTTTATTAAGTATTGCTATTGATTTCTTTCAAAAAGGTTTTCTTCTTGATTTTATTAGGCTTTCTTATTGATTTTTTGAAAAAATAATAATCCTTATTTTATTTGATAATTTTATTGATTTTTTTATTTTTATATTTATTTAGGAATATATATAAAACAATATTTAGGAATACATTTAATAATATATATAATATAAAAATATTTTTTTAAGTACTTATATATTTATAAGTACTTTGGACCATTATTACAACTTGCCGTTAGTTGAAGGCAGGATTTTGTCGGACCGATAAATGGCTTTGCATTTTGTATTACTATTTTGTACGTACACTATTCCTTCTTCATTCCCTTAATCCTGCTTTGATCTTTATTAGCTCTCCAGTACATATTTTGGTCCTATTTATTAAATAAATTTTCAATGTATTCAATTTCCATTTGTTTAATATTTTGTTGTTGATGTAGTTTCAAAACTTAAAAGAATATTGCACGTTTCATCGCACAGTTCCCATGATATAAAAATAGGCAAAAGATCGATGCCTTCAATTAAACTTTTTTGGTTCCCCATTACTTGCATGGAACTGAAATAATATAAGTACATAAACTTCATAAAATAGCCAACAAACATAAAACTCTTTCAATAAATCAAATATTAAAAATTCATTAAATTTAATAATTGTGCAATTTCACGTTATTATTATAAATATTTACATAAAAATACCTCTCTTTGTACTTCCGATTTGTTTTCTATTTTTGTTTTAAATGTAATTGTCAGAAAGAACGAATTCTTGCGACATAGTAGTCCAGGCAGTTAATTTTATAATGTAAACTACAAAGAAGTAGAGCTACGAACGGCGACACATGTACAAACATGCATACTTATATTATAGTCTCTGCAGCAGAGAAATATTGCGGTACAAAAACGAGAGATAATGAAAAAAATTCTCTATGTTGATTTATCTACATTGATAGGTAAACACCCTTTTACAGCCGTAATAATGAACCGATTTTGGAAAGATTTATATGTTTTTAGTGGGGATTTTAGATAGATGTGCACAATCTTAATTTTATTTAAATCGGTTTAGTATTTTGGGAGCTATAAGCGTTTGAAGTTGCTAACAATACTTGCATACTTATTACACATACAAACTGTGTATATATGTTTGTCCAATTTGCTTTGTGTAGAAATGAGACAGAGTTTTCCTATATGTATTTTGTAAAAAGAGAGAAATAAGTAAGAGAATTTTAATTTGTTTATATAAATTTTTTTTGTTTTTGAATTTTACCGTATATATTTACGTAAATGGTTAATATTTAATTACTAGAATGCAGGCGATTTGCCTTCGACTGCAACAACAAATAAAGCACTCAACATCAATCGTCGACTTTTTAGAGTAGGCAATTTTATCAGAGCAAGTCTGCTATGATACGGCGGCAAGACATAAGAATTCTAACCAAGACCACGGAGACAGAAAATTAAAAATTGTTTTTGTACCGATTCAATACTATTAATATAAATAGAATAACAAGGATCCCAAACAATTAATCCATAGTCAAGAACTGGTCGAACAAGAGAAGTATATAAAAGTTTTGTAATATAGGGATCTAGAAATTCCTTTGACCAGCGTTTCATGAATCCAAGGGCCCCATAGGCTTTATTTACCATTATAGAATTGTGGAAATGCAGTGTTTAAATCTGACCTACATAAACATTACAACTATGACCTGCGAAAGTGCACAATACTGACATACGAACATACGAACAAAAAAGAAGAAAATTGGACAGCAGTTGAAAAGTTGAACATACAGAAATCAGTCGTGATAATTAAAAGAAATTGAAAGTTAAAAATTGAAAAATTTTAAATTGTAAAGTTGAAAATGATAAAAGTTGACAAAATCTAAGAAGAACCAGAACTTAATTTACATTATACCTATATACCTATATTGCTTATTAAAACCATCAAAACTTACCTTTTTCCGATTGAATTTTTTAATAAAACCTAATTTATAAACCTAAATAACCTGAAATAAATATTTTAGAAATTGCTAAAATATAAAATAAAACAAGTAAAAGTGATTTCAATTATATTTTTACCTACAGAAATATGATCACGAAAGTTGAGCCTATGATCCAACAGTATGCCAAGATCCAATATGGTTAGAACTTTATTTAAAATAGCAGTATCAATATAATAAGAAGTCTTGATCGGATTGTGTGTGAAAAATGACATGTGCTTCCATTTCAAGATATTTAACTCCAATAAATTAAATCTGCACCATTGATGAAAATTCCGAAAGTCGGCACTTAATAAAGTATGTCCACCATCGGCGTACAGCAATACTTTAGCATGCAAAACAACAGTAGGAACATCATTGATGAATAAAGTGAACAAAATTGGACCAAGGTGACTGCCTTGAGGAACACCAGAATGTACTTGAATGATTTTTGATGTAACATTCCCAAATTTGACCTGTTGAGTTCTTTGTGACTAAAGCCCATAAGTGATAATTTGTGCAAAAAAAGATTGTGGTTAACTTTATCGAACGCTTTACTAAAATCTGTGTATATCACATCAGTTTGCATTTTATTTGAAAAACCTTCATTGACAATATTGGTAAGTTCCAAAATATTAGTTGAAGTTGAGCGAGACTTACGAAAACCATGTTGACATGGTGATAGAAGGGAAGAAATTTGATGATATAGGTAATCAGTAAGAATTTTTTCAAAGAGTTTTGGAATTGCATTAATTTTAGCGATACTTCTGTAATTAGATACATCAGTTTTACTGCCGTTTTTTTAAATAAAGTAATTATTGTACACATTGGACTAACCTGAACACTACTTCATGTCAGTCACTATGGACCACTCACAAGAAGTTTGTCAGGCACGAGTAAGTTCGGGAAAGCACGAACAATTGTCATATAGTAATAAGTTCTTGTTTGAAAATGACACACTCCATGACTGCATAACATCGGATCACCTTGTAACTAGTCCGTTTCAGCTATAATGGACCACGCAGTCTAATATTATCTGCAGGGAATAAGAATGCAGAAATATTCGCCGTATCCGCTCTACATTTTGTGAAAAAAAATATTAACAAATATCTTATTTGCTCACCTCTTGAGGAGAGAATACTTTTTTATTTTTCTATCGATGTGTGTGTAAATCAGTAACGTTCAAAAATAAAAAAGAGGTTGTATTGCTGAGAGAGTTACCCTGCACATATAATGTCAAACACTTAAAATTAGAAAACAACGAAAAAGTTTAGATTAAGAATTTTTGACAAATATAACCAACTTATTAAATGAAAGTAATTTAAATTTTAAATACGTCCGAAATTCTCTTAAATTTTTAAAAATTTCAATGTTGGTTTTGACTTTCTTTTTTTGTGTTTCGCGAAAATTCTTTGCAACAAACATCTGCTGATAGCCAAGTGTATGCATCGTCGTCTCGTTGATGTTTGTGGATTCTCTCCGGCGCTGTCTTCAACAACTGCACTGTTCTAGGTCAAACCAGCAATAAGAGACCAGCCACTTTGCGCCAAAACATAATATGTATGTATTCAGCAACAAAAAATTGCTCATACCTGAACCTATATACTGTCATATATTATCCATGTATATGCACACGTTTGTACATACATAAATTTTCATATATTGTCAATATATGGAGTATACATACATTTTTAGATGAGTTAAACAATTTATGTAATATCAATATTTTATTTTTTAAATTATTTCCTTATTTAGTAAATACAGATTTACTATCAGTTTCTGTTTGAGAGAAAATAAGACACATGTTACTCCAACTTTCACTAAAAGCATACTTGATTTTTTAATATTCATGATCGAGTTTGTAAAAATAATATTAACAAAAACTCCAATGACATTAAATACATTATACATTGTACGAAAATTGTTGTGTTAATCTAAATCATGTAGATATAATGCTTTAACTGTTTTATCTTTGGAGTAGCAAGTTCTATATTTTGAGTTTAAACAAAGATGCGGAGGACATTTCTCTGTACCACAAATCCATTTATCTACAAAAATAAGAAAATATTTTGTAAGTTAAATTATGTTAGTCTGAACAATTTGTGAATACTTTACCATTAGTTGTTTTGTGAAGAATGTGCGCTCGGTCGTATACAGCCAAACTTAGAAAACTTAAAAAAAATATCATGAACTTTTTAATAGAAATCATTTCTAGTACAACGTCTAATCTAAACTAAAAACTTTTTATAAATTAAATAAATTTTTACCAATTGAAATATTACTCTGAACACGTTCTTCTTTTCTACTGTTTACTCAGCTGATATTGTTTTAGTTTTTTGTAATTAAACAAAAAAAATTTTACGTTAAAATTCCAATTTCTTAGTAACTTTGTGTTTCACCAGAGTCTTAAAGAGTGATTTAATTTTAAAATATCATTACAAAAACCACACTTTTTATTTTCTCGATTATTTGCTAATAATTAGAAATATCTCTATATTTCTTTCATTTTCTCTTGAGTATATTTAAAGAATAATGTCTTTCATACATCTGACTGTGAATATTTGCTGCTTAAATATTTTGTTTACGACAATTTTTATTTCGTTTTTATTTTGAGAATTATTATTGTGACGTGATCTTGAATTTGTTCATTGTGTTTGCACGACAACATATGAATTTCGTAGCAAAATTAGTTGTTTATTTAAATTAGACTTTTTACTAAATAAGTATCTAGAGACCAGCAGTCTAGGTTAGGTTGCAGCTGCAAGCAGCCAGCCCACTTGGGTCCAGAAAAATAGCTCCCAATAATTTCCATTCATTGGGAAAATTAAAATATTTAATAACATTTAAAAGTCGATGAAACAATAAAATATGGAAAAGTCGTCACCCAGATTGATTGCAAAAAAACGCGAAATTCCGCAAAACGTTGCAAAATTTTTAAGAAGCCGCAAAATCTTCTAAAAATATCTAAAAATGTAACCGATACGAAGTTTTAAGTTTTCACCTCCTCCATTTAGGAAGTTTTACGCCTTTTTCAAATTTTTAAACTTTTCGAGATTTTTAGATATTTTTGCGACTTAAGTGATTCGTGGTCATTTTATTGCCGCATTGAATTGTACTTTTTGAAAAAAAGTAACTTTAAAAAAAACAAAAAAATCTAAAGTGGGACCTCTGAAATATAAATGAATCAGCTACTTACCATGTAGCTGTCGTTTTCAAAATAGTTAAGTAGCTGGCTGTAGGGCGTAATTTGTAGCCAGCAGTCTAAATTTTTACAAAAAAAATTGATAAAAATACCCATTTGTTATTTCATTAAGCCATTGATATACTTAATTTGTTTCTCGCAAATTTTCTTAACAATTTTTCCATTTTGGGAATACAAAGCAGAAGGAATTTTATTCACTTAATAGTTTCATAGAACTTTTGCATTACAAAATAAAAAATTCATAAACACCCACAGTTACTGTACAAATCAGACAATATCTGGGGAATTAAAAATATGATTGGTTTGCAACGTTTTCCTTTTTTGTTATAAATATTTTAAAGTTTTAATTTTTCATAGGAAAATAATTGCTTGGAGAGTATAATTGAATTTAAATTGAAGCAATCACGCTTGTTAAGTGGTTTTAAATAAATCATAACACAAAGTAACTTACATATAAAGCTCTTTGCAAGACATTAATAAAGGAAACAGCTTAATTAAATAATTGTTTCAAGTTAAAATAAATAAAGGCCTTTTCTATTAATTAAAAAAAATTATGTTAGTTATTTTTTTTAATTTAATACATTTTATTGAAAACAAAATGCTATGCAATAGCTTTGCCGCGGCAGTTCTCGTGTGCCACATGTCTTTTTTTATTGGCGTATCAGTAACGCTCCAAAAGAAAAGGCTATAGCCTTTTCTATTAATTAAAAAAAATTATGTTAGTTATTTTTTTTTAATTTAATACATTTTATTGAAAACAAAATGCTATGCAATAGCTTTGCCGCGGCAGTTCTCGTGTGCCATATGTCTTTTTTTATTGGCGTATCAGTAACGCTCCAAAAGAGAAGGCTATAGCCTTTTCTATTAATTAAAAAAAATTATGTTAGTTATTTTTTTTAATTTAATACATTTTATTGAAAACAAAATGCTATGCAATAGCTTTGCCGCGGCAGTTCTCGAGTGCCACATGTCTTTTTTTATTGGCGTATCAGTAACGCTCCAAAAGAAAAGGCTATAGCCTTTTCTATTAATTAAAAAAAATTATGTTAGTTATTTTTTTTAATTTAATACATTTTATTGAAAACAAAATGCTATGCAATAGCTTTGCCGCGGCAGTTCTCGAGTGCCACATGTCTTTTTTTATTGGCGTATCAGTAACGCTCCAAAAGAAAAGGCTATAGCCTTTTCTATTAATTAAAAAAAATTATGTTAGTTATTTTTTTTTAATTTAATACATTTTATTGAAAACAAAATGCTATGCAATAGCTTTGCCGCGGCAGTTCTCGTGTGCCATATGTCTTTTTTTATTGGCGTATCAGTAACGCTCCAAAAGAAAAGGCTATAGCCTTTTCTATTAATTAAAAAAAATTATGTTAGTTATTTTTTTTTAATTTAATACATTTTATTGAAAACAAAATGCTATGCAATTGCTTTGCCGCGGCAGTTCTCGAGTGCCACATGTCTTTTTTTATTGGCGTATCAGTAACGCTCCAAAAGAAAAGGCTATAGCCTTTTCTATTAATTAAAAAAAATTATGTTAGTTATTTTTTTTTAATTTAATACATTTTATTGAAAACAAAATGCTATGCAATAGCTTTGCCGCGGCAGTTCTCGTGTGCCATATGTCTTTTTTTATTGGCGTATCAGTAACGCTCCAAAAGAAAAGGCTATTATAGCCTTTTCTATTAATTAAAAAAAATTATGTTAGTTATTTTTTTTAATTTAATACATTTTATTGAAAACAAAATGCTATGCAATAGCTTTGCCGCGGCAGTTCTCGAGTGCCACATGTCTTTTTTTATTGGCGTATCAGTAACGCTCCAAAAGAAAAGGCTATAGCCTTTTCTATTAATTAAAAAAAATTATGTTAGTTATTTTTTTTTAATTTAATACATTTTATTGAAAACAAAATGCTATGCAATAGCTTTGCCGCGGCAGTTCTCGTGTGTCATATGTCTTTTTTTATTGGCGTATCAGTAACGCTCCAAAAGAAAAGGCTATAGCCTTTTCTATTAATTAAAAAAAATTATGTTAGTTATTTTTTTTTAATTTAATACATTTTATTGAAAACAAAATGCTATGCAATAGCTTTGCCGCGGCAGTTCTCGAGTGCCACATGTCTTTTTTTATTGGCGTATCAGTAACGCTCCAAAAGAAAAGGCTATAGCCTTTTCTATTAATTAAAAAAAATTATGTTAGTTATTTTTTTTTAATTTAATACATTTTATTGAAAACAAAATGCTATGCAATAGCTTTGCCGCGGCAGTTCTCGTGTGCCATATGTCTTTTTTTATTGGCGTATCAGTAACGCTCCAAAAGAAAAGGCTATAGCCTTTTCTATTAATTAAAAAAAATTATGTTAGTTATTTTTTTTTAATTTAATACATTTTATTGAAAACAAAATGCTATGCAATAGCTTTGCCGCGGCAGTTCTCGTGTGCCATATGTCTTTTTTTATTGGCGTATCAGTAACGCTCCAAAAGAAAAGGCTATATATAGCCTTTTCTATTAATTAAAAAAAATTATGTTAGTTATTTTTTTTTAATTTAATACATTTTATTGAAAACAAAATGCTATGCAATTGCTTTGCCGCGGCAGTTCTCGAGTGCCACATGTCTTTTTTTATTGGCGTATCAGTAACGCTCCAAAAGAAAAGGCTATAGCCTTTTCTATTAATTAAAAAAAATTATGTTAGTTATTTTTTTTAATTTAATACATTTTATTGAAAACAAAATGCTATGCAATAGCTTTGCCGCGGCAGTTCTCGTGTGCCATATGTCTTTTTTTATTGGCGTATCAGTAACGCTCCAAAAGAAAAGGCTATAGCCTTTTCTATTAATTAAAAAAAATTATGTTAGTTATTTTTTTTAATTTAATACATTTTATTGAAAACAAAATGCTATGCAATAGCTTTGCCGCGGCAGTTCTCGAGTGCCACATGTCTTTTTTTATTGGCGTATCAGTAACGCTCCAAAAGAAAAGGCTATAGCCTTTTCTATTAATTAAAAAAAATTATGTTAGTTATTTTTTTTTAATTTAATACATTTTATTGAAAACAAAATGCTATGCAATAGCTTTGCCGCGGCAGTTCTCGTGTGCCATATGTCTTTTTTTATTGGCGTATCAGTAACGCTCCAAAAGAAAAGGCTATTATAGCCTTTTCTATTAATTAAAAAAAATTATGTTAGTTATTTTTTTTAATTTAATACATTTTATTGAAAACAAAATGCTATGCAATAGCTTTGCCGCGGCAGTTCTCGAGTGCCACATGTCTTTTTTTATTGGCGTATCAGTAACGCTCCAAAAGAAAAGGCTATAGCCTTTTCTATTAATTAAAAAAAATTATGTTAGTTATTTTTTTTTAATTTAATACATTTTATTGAAAACAAAATGCTATGCAATTGCTTTGCCGCGGCAGTTCTCGAGTGCCACATGTCTTTTTTTATTGGCGTATCAGTAACGCTCCAAAAGAAAAGGCTATTATAGCCTTTTCTATTAATTAAAAAAAATTATGTTAGTTATTTTTTTTAATTTAATACATTTTATTGAAAACAAAATGCTATGCAATTGCTTTGCCGCGGCAGATCTCGAGTGCCACATGTCTTTTTTTATTGGCGTATCAGTAACGCTCCAAAAGAAAAGGCTATTATAGCCTTTTCTATTAATTAAAAAAAATTATGTTAGTTATTTTTTTTTTAATTTAATACATTTTATTGAAAACAAAATGCTATGCAATAGCTTTGCCGCGGCAGTTCTCGTGTGCCATATGTCTTTTTTTATTGGCGTATCTGTAACGCTCCAAAAGAAAAGGCTATTATAGCCTTTTCTATTAATTAAAAAAAATTATGTTAGTTATTTTTTTTAATTTAATACATTTTATTGAAAACAAAATGCTATGCAATTGCTTTGCCGCGGCAGATCTCGAGTGCCACATGTCTTTTTTTATTGGCGTATCAGTAACGCTCCAAAAGAAAAGGCTATTATAGCCTTTTCTATTAATTAAAAAAAATTATGTTAGTTATTTTTTTTTAATTTAATACATTTTATTGAAAACAAAATGCTATGCAATAGCTTTGCCGCGGCAGTTCTCGTGTGCCATATGTCTTTTTTTATTGGCGTATTAGTAACGCTCCAAAAGAAAAGGCTATTATAGCCTTTTCTATTAATTAAAAAAAATTATGTTAGTTATTTTTTTTAATTTAATACATTTTATTGAAAACAAAATGCTATGCAATTGCTTTGCCGCGGCAGATCTCGAGTGCCACATGTCTTTTTTTATTGGCGTATCAGTAACGCTCCAAAAGAAAAGACTATTATAGCCTTTTCTATTAATTAAAAAAAATTATGTTAGTTATTTTTTTTTAATTTAATACATTTTATTGAAAACAAAATGCTATGCAATTGCTTTGCCGCGGCAGATCTCGAGTGCCACATGTCTTTTTTTATTGGCGTATCAGTAACGCTCCAAAAGAAAAGGCTATTATAGCCTTTTCTATTAATTAAAAAAAATTATGTTAGTTATTTTTTTTTAATTTAATACATTTTATTGAAAACAAAATGCTATGCAATTGCTTTGCCGCGGCAGATCTCGAGTGCCACATGTCTTTTTTTATTGGCGTATCAGTAACGCTCCAAAAGAAAAGGCTATTATAGCCTTTTCTATTAATTAAAAAAAATTATGTTAGTTATTTTTTTTTAATTTAATACATTTTATTGAAAACAAAATGCTATGCAATAGCTTTGCCGCGGCAGTTCTCGTGTGCCATATGTCTTTTTTTATTGGCGTATCAGTAACGCTCCAAAAGAAAAGGCTATTATAGCCTTTTCTATTAATTAAAAAAAATTATGTTAGTTATTTTTTTTTAATTTAATACATTTTATTGAAAACAAAATGCTATGCAATTGCTTTGCCGCGGCAGTTCTCGAGTGCCACATGTCTTTTTTTATTGGCGTATCAGTAACGCTCCAAAAGAAAAGGCTATAGCCTTTTCTATTAATTAAAAAAAATTATGTTAGTTATTTTTTTTTAATTTAATACATTTTATTGAAAACAAAATGCTATGCAATAGCTTTGCCGCGGCAGTTCTCGTGTGCCATATGTCTTTTTTTATTGGCGTATCAGTAACGCTCCAAAAGAAAAGGCTATTATAGCCTTTTCTATTAATTAAAAAAAATTATGTTAGTTATTTTTTTTTAATTTAATACATTTTATTGAAAACAAAATGCTATGCAATAGCTTTGCCGCGGCAGTTCTCGTGTGCCATATGTCTTTTTTTATTGGCGTATCAGTAACGCTCCAAAAGAAAAGGCTATTATAGCCTTTTCTATTAATTAAAAAAAATTATGTTAGTTATTTTTTTTTAATTTAATACATTTTATTGAAAACAAAATGCTATGCAATAGCTTTGCCGCGGCAGTTCTCGTGTGCCATATGTCTTTTTTTATTGGCGTATCAGTAACGCTCCAAAAGAAAAGGCTATTATAGCCTTTTCTATTAATTAAAAAAAATTATGTTAGTTATTTTTTTTTAATTTAATACATTTTATTGAAAACAAAATGCTATGCAATAGCTTTGCCGCGGCAGTTCTCGTGTGCCATATGTCTTTTTTTATTGGCGTATCAGTAACGCTCCAAAAGAAAAGGCTATTATAGCCTTTTCTATTAATTAAAAAAAATTATGTTAGTTATTTTTTTTTAATTTAATACATTTTATTGAAAACAAAATGCTATGCAATAGCTTTGCCGCGGCAGTTCTCGTGTGCCATATGTCTTTTTTTATTGGCGTATCAGTAACGCTCCAAAAGAAAAGGCTATTATAGCCTTTTCTATTAATTAAAAAAAATTATGTTAGTTATTTTTTTTTAATTTAATACATTTTATTGAAAACAAAATGCTATGCAATAGCTTTGCCGCGGCAGTTCTCGTGTGCCATATGTCTTTTTTTATTGGCGTATCAGTAACGCTCCAAAAGAAAAGGCTATTATAGCCTTTTCTATTAATTAAAAAAAATTATGTTAGTTATTTTTTTTTAATTTAATACATTTTATTGAAAACAAAATGCTATGCAATAGCTTTGCCGCGGCAGTTCTCGTGTGCCATATGTCTTTTTTTATTGGCGTATCAGTAACGCTCCAAAAGAAAAGGCTATTATAGCCTTTTCTATTAATTAAAAAAAATTATGTTAGTTATTTTTTTTTAATTTAATACATTTTATTGAAAACAAAATGCTATGCAATAGCTTTGCCGCGGCAGTTTTTGTGTGCCATATGTCTTTTTTTATTGGCGTATCAGTAACGCTCCAAAAGAAAAGGCTATTATAGCCTTTTCTATTAATTAAAAAAAATTATGTTAGTTATTTTTTTTTAATTTAATACATTTTATTGAAAACAAAATGCTATGCAATAGCTTTGCCGCGGCAGTTCTCGTGTGCCATATGTCTTTTTTTATTGGCGTATCAGTAACGCTCCAAAAGAAAAGGCTATTATAGCCTTTTCTATTAATTAAAAAAATTATGTTAGTTATTTTTTTTTAATTTAATACATTTTATTGAAAACAAAATGCTATGCAATAGCTTTGCCGCGGCAGTTCTCGTGTGCCATATGTCTTTTTTTATTGGCGTATCAGTAACGCTCCAAAAGAAAAGGCTATTATAGCCTTTTCTATTAATTAAAAAAAATTATGTTAGTTATTTTTTTTTAATTTAATACATTTTATTGAAAACAAAATGCTATGCAATAGCTTTGCCGCGGCAGTTCTCGTGTGCCATATGTCTTTTTTATTGGCGTATCAGTAACGCTCCAAAAGAAAAGGCTATTATAGCCTTTTCTATTAATTAAAAAAATTATGTTAGTTATTTTTTTTTAATTTAATACATTTTATTGAAAACAAAATGCTATGCAATAGCTTTGCCGCGGCAGTTCTCGTGTGCCATATGTCTTTTTTTATTGGCGTATCAGTAACGCTCCAAAAGAAAAGGCTATTATAGCCTTTTCTATTAATTAAAAAAAATTATGTTAGTTATTTTTTTTTAATTTAATACATTTTATTGAAAACAAAATGCTATGCAATAGCTTTGCCGCGGCAGTTCTCGTGTGCCATATGTCTTTTTTTATTGGCGTATCAGTAACGCTCCAAAAGAAAAGGCTATTATAGCCTTTTCTATTAATTAAAAAAATTATGTTAGTTATTTTTTTTTAATTTAATACATTTTATTGAAAACAAAATGCTATGCAATAGCTTTGCCGCGGCAGTTCTCGTGTGCCATATGTCTTTTTTTATTGGCGTATCAGTAACGCTCCAAAAGAAAAGGCTATTATAGCCTTTTCTATTAATTAAAAAAAATTATGTTAGTTATTTTTTTTAATTTAATACATTTTATTGAAAACAAAATGCTATGCAATAGCTTTGCCGCGGCAGTTCTCGTGTGCCATATGTCTTTTTTTATTGGCGTATCAGTAACGCTCCAAAAGAAAAGGCTATTATAGCCTTTTCTATTAATTAAAAAAATTATGTTAGTTATTTTTTTTTAATTTAATACATTTTATTGAAAACAAAATGCTATGCAATAGCTTTGCCGCGGCAGTTCTCGTGTGCCATATGTCTTTTTTTATTGGCGTATCAGTAACGCTCCAAAAGAAAAGGCTATTATAGCCTTTTCTATTAATTAAAAAAATTATGTTAGTTATTTTTTTTTAATTTAATACATTTTATTGAAAACAAAATGCTATGCAATAGCTTTGCCGCGGCAGTTCTCGTGTGCCATATGTCTTTTTTTATTGGCGTATCAGTAACGCTCCAAAAGAAAAGGCTATTATAGCCTTTTCTATTAATTAAAAAAATTATGTTAGTTATTTTTTTTAATTTAATACATTTTATGAAAACAAAATGCTATGCAATAGCTTTGCCGCGGCAGTTCTCGTGTGCCATATGTCTTTTTTTATTGGCGTATCAGTAACGCTCCAAAAGAAAAGGCTATTATAGCCTTTTCTATTAATTAAAAAAAATTATGTTAGTTATTTTTTTTTAATTTAATACATTTTATTGAAAACAAAATGCTATGCAATAGCTTTGCCGCGGCAGTTCTCGTGTGCCATATGTCTTTTTTTATTGGCGTATCAGTAACGCTCCAAAAGAAAAGGCTATTATAGCCTTTTCTATTAATTAAAAAAAATTATGTTAGTTATTTTTTTTTAATTTAATACATTTTATTGAAAACAAAATGCTATGCAATAGCTTTGCCGCGGCAGTTCTCGTGTGCCATATGTCTTTTTTTATTGGCGTATCAGTAACGCTCCAAAAGAAAAGGCTATTATAGCCTTTTCTATTAATTAAAAAAAATTATGTTAGTTATTTTTTTTAATTAATACATTTTATTGAAAACAAAATGCTATGCAATAGCTTTGCCGCGGCAGTTCTCGTGTGCCATATGTCTTTTTTTATTGGCGTATCAGTAACGCTCCAAAAGAAAAGGCTATTATAGCCTTTTCTATTAATTAAAAAAAATTATGTTAGTTATTTTTTTTAATTTAATACATTTTATTGAAAACAAAATGCTATGCAATAGCTTTGCCGCGGCAGTTCTCGTGTGCCATATGTCTTTTTTTATTGGCGTATCAGTAACGCTCCAAAAGAAAAGGCTATTATAGCCTTTTCTATTAATTAAAAAAATTATGTTAGTTATTTTTTTTTAATTTAATACATTTTATTGAAAACAAAATGCTATGCAATAGCTTTGCCGCGGCAGTTCTCGTGTGCCATATGTCTTTTTTTATTGGCGTATCAGTAACGCTCCAAAAGAAAAGGCTATTATAGCCTTTTCTATTAATTAAAAAAATTATGTTAGTTATTTTTTTTTAATTTAATACATTTTATTGAAAACAAAATGCTATGCAATAGCTTTGCCGCGGCAGTTCTCGTGTGCCATATGTCTTTTTTTATTGGCGTATCAGTAACGCTCCAAAAGAAAAGGCTATTATAGCCTTTTCTATTAATTAAAAAAATTATGTTAGTTATTTTTTTTTAATTTAATACATTTTATTGAAAACAAAATGCTATGCAATAGCTTTGCCGCGGCAGATCTCGTGTGCCATATGTCTTTTTTTATTGGCGTATCAGTAACGCTCCAAAAGAAAAGGCTATTATAGCCTTTTCTATTAATTAAAAAAAATTATGTTAGTTATTTTTTTTTAATTTAATACATTTTATTGAAAACAAAATGCTATGCAATAGCTTTGCCGCGGCAGTTCTCGTGTGCCATATGTCTTTTTTTATTGGCGTATCAGTAACGCTCCAAAAGAAAAGGCTATTATAGCCTTTTCTATTAATTAAAAAAAATTATGTTAGTTATTTTTTTTTAATTTAATACATTTTATTGAAAACAAAATGCTATGCAATAGCTTTGCCGCGGCAGTTCTCGTGTGCCATATGTCTTTTTTTATTGGCGTATCAGTAACGCTCCAAAAGAAAAGGCTATTATAGCCTTTTCTATTAATTAAAAAAAATTATGTTAGTTATTTTTTTTTAATTTAATACATTTTATTGAAACAAAATGCTATGCAATAGCTTTGCCGCGGCAGTTCTCGTGTGCCATATGTCTTTTTTTATTGGCGTATCAGTAACGCTCCAAAAGAAAAGGCTATTATAGCCTTTTCTATTAATTAAAAAAAATTATGTTAGTTATTTTTTTTTAATTTAATACATTTTATTGAAAACAAAATGCTATGCAATAGCTTTGCCGCGGCAGTTCTCGTGTGCCATATGTCTTTTTTTATTGGCGTATCAGTAACGCTCCAAAAGAAAAGGCTATTATAGCCTTTTCTATTAATTAAAAAAAATTATGTTAGTTATTTTTTTTTAATTTAATACATTTTATTGAAACAAAATGCTATGCAATAGCTTTGCCGCGGCAGTTCTCGTGTGCCATATGTCTTTTTTTATTGGCGTATCAGTAACGCTCCAAAAGAAAAGGCTATTATAGCCTTTTCTATTAATTAAAAAAAATTATGTTAGTTATTTTTTTTTAATTTAATACATTTTATTGAAAACAAAATGCTATGCAATAGCTTTGCCGCGGCAGTTCTCGTGTGCCATATGTCTTTTTTTATTGGCGTATCAGTAACGCTCCAAAAGAAAAGGCTATTATAGCCTTTTCTATTAATTAAAAAAATTATGTTAGTTATTTTTTTTTAATTTAATACATTTTATTGAAAACAAAATGCTATGCAATTGCTTTGCCGCGGCAGATCTCGAGTGCCACATGTCTTTTTTTATTGGCGTATCAGTAACGCTCCAAAAGAAAAGGCTATTATAGCCTTTTCTATTAATTAAAAAAAATTATGTTAGTTATTTTTTTTTAATTTAATACATTTTATTGAAAACAAAATGCTATGCAATTGCTTTGCCGCGGCAGATCTCGAGTGCCACATGTCTTTTTTTATTGGCGTATCAGTAACGCTCCAAAAGAAAAGGCTATTATAGCCTTTTCTATTAATTAAAAAAAATTATGTTAGTTATTTTTTTTAATTTAATACATTTTATTGAAAACAAAATGCTATGCAATAGCTTTGCCGCGGCAGTTCTCGTGTGCCATATGTCTTTTTTTATTGGCGTATCAGTAACGCTCCAAAAGAAAAGGCTATTATAGCCTTTTCTATTAATTAAAAAAAATTATGTTAGTTATTTTTTTTTAATTAATACATTTTATGAAAACAAAATGCTATGCAATTGCTTTGCCGCGGCAGTTCTCGAGTGCCACATGTCTTTTTTTATTGGCGTATCAGTAACGCTCCAAAAGAAAAGGCTATAGCCTTTTCTATTAATTAAAAAAAATTATGTTAGTTATTTTTTTTTAAATTTAATACATTTTATTGAAAACAAAATGCTATGCAATAGCTTTGCCGCGGCAGTTCTCGTGTGCCATATGTCTTTTTTTATTGGCGTATCAGTAACGCTCCAAAAGAAAAGGCTATTATAGCCTTTTCTATTAATTAAAAAAAATTATGTTAGTTATTT